>VZTN01007187.1:27128-43820 GCA_013400515.1 Erpornis zantholeuca | reverse complement strand
TGGGGGTGTCAGGCTGGGTGTGAGGGTGACACTATGGGGGTGGCACTCTGGGGGTGGCATTTTGGGGGCGACGCTTTGGGGGAGCATTTTGGGGGTGTCACTTCGGGGGGCACTTTGTGGGTGGCACTTTGTGGGTGGCATTTTGGGGCTGACACTGGAGGTGACACTTCGGGGGTGACACTTTGAGGGTGGCACTTCGTGGGGACAACTTTGGGGGTGGCACTTTTTGGGTGGCACTTTGGGGGAGCACTTCGGGGGTTGCACTCTGGTGGTGTCACTCTGGGAGTGGCACTTTGGGGGTGTTAATTCGGGGGTGGCATTTGAGGGTGACACTTTGAGGGTGGCACTTTGGTGGTGACATTTTGAGGGTGACACTTTAGGGGTGTCACTTTGAGGGGTCTGACCCCTGCTCCCCGCTCTGCACCCCCAGGGCCTCCTGCGCTCCCCCAGCCTGGGGCTGTGGCGGGGCCTGGGCACCTCGGCCTCCCTCCTGCAGCAAGCCCAGGCCAAGGTGAGGGGGAACTGGGGGGGAAAAGGGGAACTGGGGGGGAAAAGGGGGCTCAGGAGGGGACCTTGTGACCCCCCAAAACTCCCTGAGAGGAGGGGACAACCAGGGAGGAGGGGGTCAAGGGAACGGCCTCAGGCTGTGCTGGGGAGGTTTGGGCTGGAATATTGGGAATTTTCCTCCTGGGAAAGGCTGGAACCCCCATCCCCCCAAGGATGTGACACTTGGGGACACTGGGTGGTGCTTGGGGGGTCTCTGAGGATGTTCCCACTGGGAGTATTCCCTGATTCCACGTGGGAATATCGCTGAGGGAAGGGTTCAGTCCTGAGTGTCTGCATGACCTTGAGGCAGCCCCGGTGCTGCCCTTCCCTCAGCTTCGCCTCCTGATATTTCATCGCTGCCCTGGAGCTCAATTTGTGCCCTGGAAATTTGATTCCAGGGTATCCAAGCTCCCAATTTGGGATTCCCAGCTTTCCTTTCCCCTCATTCCTTCATTCCCCCATTCCATGGCCACCTGCCACTGACACATCTGGAATTGTGGGGTCTCACTGGGATTTCTGTGAGGGAATTCCCAAGGCTGGATCCATGAAATCCGTGCTGGAAGCAGCTCCTAGCAGGGAATTCCAGCCTGAGGAAAGCGGGATGGGTGTGGAAGGAGGGTGTTAGAATAGGAGGGGAACATCCTGGAATCCATCAGCAGGGTTTGGCAAAATCCCTGGAGATCCTGGGAGGGTGAGCAGGAGGTTGGGTGAGAGCAGGAGCAGATCCTGAAGGTGGGGAGGAGGAAAAGAGGGAATTCACTGGGAACTGGCAGGAATTCCACTGGGCAGAGGGAAAGGTTATTTCTGGAAGTGCTGAGAGAGGGAAAGGTCCCTCTGTGGTGTCGGGTGTGCTCGGGGTTGGTGTCACCCCCGGGGTGACCTCGGGACAGGGATTAGGGGGGAGTTGGAGGGACTGGAGCGTGTCCAGGGAAAAGTCTGGAGCCACAGGAGTGGTGGAGGGAGATGAGAAAGGGGCTCAGCCTGGAGAAAAGGGGGATCAGGGGGGACATCATGGCTCTGACAGGAGAAGGGGTCAGGAACGAGGGGCAGGGGGAAACAGCCTCAAGTTGTGGAGGGAACATTTAGGTTGGGTATTGGGAATTTTCCTCCTGGGAAGGACAGTGGAGGAGTCCTCATGGCCAGAGGGATTTCCCAACCCAAACATTCCATGACCCCGTAATTCCCTGATTTCTGTGTCCCTGGGCCCGGTTTGGGGACAGGTTTTGGGGTGAGGCCGCCCTGAGCCCTCCATGTCCCCATGGATGTGGCACTCAGGGCCACCTTCAGTGGTGGCCTCACCATTCTAACTCACACATTCCATGACCCCGTAATTCCCTGATTTCCATGTCCTTGGGCCTGGTTTGGGGTCGGGTTTTGGGGTGAGGCCACCCTGAGCCCGCAGTGTCCCCATGGTGTCCCTGTGGTGTCCCCACAGTCCCCCAGTGCCAAGGCTGAGGGCACGTTCCAGGTGACGATGCTGCCCGGGGATGGCGTGGGGCCTGAGCTCATGCACGCTGTCAAGGAGGTCTTCAAGGTACGGCCAGCAGCTGTCCCTGAGTGTCCCCAAGTGTCTCTGTGTGTTCCCAAGTGTCCCAGAGTGTCCCTGACTGTCCTCGAGTGTCCCCAAGTGTCCCAGAGTGTCCTCGAGTGTCCCTGTGTGTTCCAGAGTGTCCCTGACTGTCCCCAAGTGTCCTCGAGTGTCTCTGTGTGTCCCCAAGTGTCTCTGACTGTCCTTGAGTGTCCCAGAGTGCCCCTGAGTATCTTCATATGTCCCTGAGTGTCCCCATGTGTTCCCGAGTGTCCCTGACTGTCCCTGTGTGTGTCTGAGTATCCCTGAGTGTCCCTGACTGTCCTCAAGTGTCTCCATGTGTCCCTGAGTGTCCCCAAGTGTCTCCATGTGTCCCCAAGTGTCCCCAAGTGTCTCTGTGTGCCCAAGTGTCCCAGAGTGTCTCCGTGTGTCTCTGACTGTCCCCAGGTGTCCCTTACTGTCTCTGAGTGTCCCTGACTGTCCCTGACTGTCCCCGTGTGTCCCTGTGCCCTCTGTCCCCACTGGTGCTGCCCATGGGCAGAGGGGGAATCACCATTCCTGGAGGGATTTAAGTTAGATATTGGGAAAATTCCTTCTGGAAAGGGATGGGGAGTTTCCATCCCCAGAAGGGTTTAGGTGGGATCTTGGGAAAATTCTTCATGGAAAAGTGGGGAGTGCCCATCCCTGGAGGGATTTGGGTTGGATATTGGGAAAATTTCTCTTGGAAAGGGATGGGAGGAGTCATCATTCCTGGAAGGGTTTCGGTGGAATATTGGGAAAATTCCTCCTGGAAAAGTGGGGAATTGCCATTCCTGGAGGGATTTAAGTTGGATATTGGGAAAATGCTTTCTGGAAAGGGATGGGGGAAGTTTCTGTTCCTGGAGGGGTTTGGGTTGGATATTGGGAAAATTTCTCTTGGAAAGGGATGGGAGGAGTCATCATTCCTGGAAGGGTTTCGGTGGAATATTGGGAAAATTCCTCCTGGAAAAGTGGGGAATTGCCATTCCTGGAGGGATTTAAGTTGGATATTGGGAAAATGCTTTCTGGAAAGGGATGGGGGAAGTTTCTGTTCCTGGAGGGGTTTGGGTTGGATATTGGGAAAATTCCTTCTGGAAAAGTGGGGAGTCCCCATCCCTGGAGGGATTTGGGTTGGATTTAACATCCCTGTATTTGTGGCACTTGGGGACATCCCACACAGTGCCCTCAACCTTTCCCAACCTCAACACCCCACAATTTCCTCACCATCCCTTGGGACTGAAGTGAGCCGGAGCTGTAGCAATCCCGGCACCCTCCTCTCCCTGATCCCCGTGGGTGTCCCCGTGGGTGTCCCCATGGGTGTCCCCACGGCTCCTGGGTGACAGTGGCCACCTCTGTCCCCTCCCCAGGCTGGCAACGTCCCTGTGGTGTTCGACGAGCACCACCTGAGCGAGGTGCAGAACACTGCGTCCGAGGAAAAGCTGGATCGGGTCGTGGATTCCATGAAGGAGAGCAAGGTCGCCCTCATCGGTGAGGAGCTTCCACCCTGGGCTGGGAGAGCTGGGAATGTTCACCTGGAGAAGGGAAAACTCCAGGGAATGCTCAGAGATCTTAAAGGAGCTCCAGGAGAGCTGGAGAGGGATTTGGGATAAGGCATGGAGGGACAGGAGGCAGGGAATGGCTTCCCAGTGGGAAAGGGGAGCTTGGGCTGGGATGTTGGGAAGGAATTCCCAGGAATGGAATTGCCAGAGCAGCTGTGGCTGTCCCTGGATCCCTGGGAATGTCCAAGGCCAGGTTGGATGGATTTGGCTCCAGCTGGGATAGTGGGAGCTGTCCATGGATGGGGTGGGAATGGGATGGGATTCCAGGTTCCTTCCCCACCCAAACCTTGTCCTTGTCCTTGTGGGGAGATCCCACCTGGAATCTGGGGCAGATTTGGGGAAGATTTTGGAGGGAAAGGAGCTGGGAAAGGTCTGGAGCAGCTGAGGGAAAAGGGGGATCAGGGTGGGACTTTTGGGCTCTTCACGAGTCCCTAAAATCCTGGAGGAGCTGGGAGTTGGGATCTGCTCCCAGGGAATGGGGACAGGAGGAGAGGGAACGGCCCCAGGCTCTGCCAGGGGAGGTTTGGGGTGGGATTTTGGGAATATTCCCCCATATCCTCATCCCACTCCACATCCCACAGGGAAGATCCACACGCCCATGGAGTACAAGGGAGACCTGGCGTCCTATGACATGAGGCTTAGGTGAGGGAGGGCCCTGCTCTCTGCGGAAGTTAATTAATTAATTAATCGTTAATGAGTCACGGGGGGAGCAGAAAATCCCGAGGGATCATGGGCGGAGCTGGGAAATGAAAATCCCAAGGGGAATTCCTACTGGGAGCTGTTCCCTATTCATTGGGATCCTGGAGGAACGGGAGTGGTAGGGAACTGGTAGGGAACAAAACATTAATTATTAATTAACGAGTTAATTGGGAGGGAATTGGGAATTAATAACTCCATGGCCGGGAGCTGCCCTCCTTGTTAACTGATCCTGCTTCCCTGGGAATTTGGGGATGTGCTGGGATGTCCCCCAGGGCTGGTCACTGGGAAAACCCCGTTAATTAATGATTAATGAGTTATTGGGATGCAGGGGACATGGTGACCCCATAGCAGCCGTGGTGACCCCAGAGTGGCCATGGTGACCCCAGAGTGGCCACAGTGACCCCGTAGCAGCTGTGGTGACCCCATAGCGGCTGTGGTGACCCTGTAGTGGCCACAGTGACCCCATAGCAGCCACAGTGACCCCGGAGCGGCCACAGTGACCCCATAGCAGCCACAGTGACCCCGGAGCAGCCACAGTGACCCCTTAGCAGAGGCGGTGACCCCATAGTGGCCGTGATGACCCCGAAACGGCCACGGTGACCCCAAAATGGCCATGGTAACCCCAGAGTGGCCATGGTGACCCCATAGCAGCTGTGGTGACCCCGTTATGGCCACAGTGACCCCAAAGTGGCCGCAGTGACCCTATAATGGCCATGGTGACCCCATAGCGGCCATGGTGACCCCAAAATGACCATGGTGACCCCAGGGCAGCCACAATGACCCCATAGCAGCTGTGGTGACCCCATTATGGCCACAGTGACCCCAAAGTGGCCGCAGTGACCCTATAATGGCCATGGTGACCCCATAGCGGCCATGGTGACCCCAAAATGACCATGGTGACCCCAGGGCAGCCACAATGACCCCATAGCAGCTGTGGTGACCCCATTATGGCCACAGTGACCCCAAAGTGGCCGCAGTGACCCTATAATGGCCATGGTGACCCCATAGCGGCCATGGTGACCCCAAAATGACCATGGTGACCCCAGGGCAGCCACAATGACCCCATAGCAGCTGTGGTGACCCCATTATGGCCACAGTGACCCCAAAGTGGCCGCAGTGACCCTATAATGGCCATGGTGACCCCATAGCGGCCATGGTGACCCCAAAATGACCATGGTGACCCCAGGGCAGCCACAATGACCCCATAGCAGCTGTGGTGACCCCATCCTGCTGCCCCTCCCGTGGCAGGAGGAAGCTGGACCTGTTTGCCAACGTGGTGCACGTGAAGAGCCTCCCTGGCTACCAGACCAGGCACAACAACCTGGACCTGGTGATCATCCGGGAGCAGACAGAGGGCGAGTACAGCTCCCTGGAGCACGAGGTACCCTGGAGAGAGCTGGGAATGTTGCCCTGGAAAAGGAAAAACTCCAGGGAATCCTCAGAGTTCCTAAAGGAGCTCCAGGAGAGCTGGAGAGGGACTGGGGCCAAGGCATGGAGGGACAGGAGGCAGGGAATGGCTTCCCAGTGGGAAAGGGGAGCTTGGGCTGGGATGTTGGGAAGGAATTGCTGGGGCTGGGAGGGTGGGGAGGGGCTGGGCTGGAATTGCCAGAGCAGCTGTGGCTGTCCCTGGATCCCTGGGAATGTCCAAGGCCAGGTTGGACATTGGGGCTTGGATCCATCTGGGATAGTGGGAGCTGTCCCTGCCCTTGGATGGGGTGGGAATGGGATGGGATTCCAGATCACTTCCCACCCAAAACATTCCATGATTTTGGAGCCCTTCTGCTCTGGGAGAGCTGGGAATGTTCCCCTGGAGAAGGGAAAACTCCAGGGAAAGCTCTGAGTTTCTAAAGGAGCTCCAGAAGTGCTGGAGAGGGATTTGGGCCAAGGCATGGAGGGAATTTCTTTCAGATTGGAAAAGTGGAGATGGAGATGGGATTTGGGAAGGATTTCCTGGCTGGGAGGGTGGGGAGGGGCTGGGCTGGAATTGCCAGAGCAGCTGTGGCTGTCCCTGGATCCCTGGGAATGTCCAAGGCCAGGCTGGATGGATTTGGGCTAGCAGGAGCTGGCAGGGTGGGAATGGGATGGGATTTAGGGTCTCTCCAACCCAACCCATTCCCTGATCCCTGCTGAGTTCCCTGGGGATCTCCATGGAGCAGTGGAATTTGGGGAATTTTTAGGGATAAGAGCACAGCTCCGGGGAGGAAATAGCACCAAGGACGGGGATGTTGTCCTGGATTGACCCCAAAAAAAACCTCCTGGTCCTGGCTCCTCCCAATTCCCCCTGGGGAGGGAAAGGCAGAGCTGGGATGAGATGAGAAAAATTTAATTACTGGAACTAAATGATGGTGATCAGAAGTGTTTAATAATTGAAATAAAATTATGGTGATGTAAATTATATTTAGCAATTAAAGCAATGATGATGGTAAGAAATATTTAATAATTGAAACAAAATTATGTTAAGCAATATTTAGTAATGGAAACAAAATAATGATAAGAAATATGTAATAATTGAAACAAGATGATAAAAAAATATTTAATAATAAAAACGATGATAAGAAATATTTAATAATAGAAATTAGGATTATAAGAAATAATAATTGAAACAAAATGATGATAAGAAATATTTATTAATAGAAATGATGATGATAAGAAATATTTATTAATAGAAACAAAATAATGATAAGAAAAATATTTAATAATTAAAATAATGATGATAAATATTTAATAATTAAACAATGATGGTGATAAGAAATATTGAATGATAGAAACAATGATGGTGATAAGAAATAATAACTGAAACAAAATGATGATGATAAATATTTGATAATTGAAACAAAATGATAAGAAATATTTATTAATAGAAACAAAATGATAAGAAATATTTAATAATAGAAATAAAATGATGATAAGAAAAAGACAATTAAAACAATGATGATGATAAATATTTAATAATTAAACAATGATGGTGATAAGAAATAATAACTGAAACAAAATGATGATGATAAATATTTGATAATTGAAACAAAATGATAAGAAATATTTATTAATAGAAACAAAATGATAAGAAATATTTAATAATAGAAATAAAATGATGATAAGAAAAAGACAATTAAAACAATGATGATGATAAATATTTAATAATTAAACAATGATGGTGATAAAAAAATTTAATAATTAAACAATGATGATGATGATAAGAAATATTTAATAATGGAAACAATGATAATGATAAGAAATATTTAATAATAGAAACAATTAGGATAAATATTTAATAATTGAAAAAAATGATAAGAAATATTTAAAAATAGAAAAAATGATGATAAAAATTTAATAATAGAAGCAATTATGATGGCAAGAAAAATATTTAATAATAAAAACAATGATAGGGATAAATATTTAATAATAGAAGCAATGATCATAAGAAATATTTAATAATAGAAACAAAATGATGATAAGAAATATTTAATGATTAATAATCGAATATTTAATAAATATTTAATAATCGAATCACGGTGATGAGGAGAGGGAGATGAAGGCACCCCAAGGCAGGAGGGGTGCTGGGGACACTCTGGGGTGGCCGTGCCAGCCCTGTGACCCCCCCTGTGCCCCCCAGAGTGCCAAGGGGGTCATCGAGTGCCTCAAGATCATCACCAGGGCCAAGTCCCAGCGCATTGCCAAGTTCGCCTTCGACTATGCCACCAAGAAGGGCCGGGCCAAGGTCACAGCTGTGCACAAGGCCAACATCATGTGAGTGTCCCTGGCACCCCTGGCACCTACTGTCACTCCCTTGGATCCCTGCCATTCCCACTGGATCCCAGCAATTCCCACTGGATCCCTTCCATTCCCACTGGATCTCTTCCATTCCCAGTGGATCCCAGCAATTCCCACTGGATCCCTTCCATTCCCTCAGGATCCCAGCAATGCCCACTGCATCCCAGCAATTCCCACTGGCTCTCGTCCATCCCCACTGGATCCCTTCCATTCCCACTGGATCCCAGCAATTCCCACTGGATCCCTTCCATTCCCACTGGATCCCTTCCATTCCCTCTGTATCCCAGTGATTCCTGCTGGCTCCCAGTGATTCCCACTGGATCCCAGCAATTCCCACTGGCTCTCATCCATTCCCTCTGGATCCCTTCCATTCCCTCTGTATCCCAGCAATTCCCACTGGCTCTTGTCCATTCCCACTGGCTCTTGTCCATTCCCGCTGGCTCCCAGTGATTCCTGCTGGCTCCCAGTGATTCCCACTGGATCCCTTCCATTCCCTCTGTATCCCAGCAATTCCCACTGGCTCTCATCCATTCCCTCTGGATCCCTTCCATTCCCTCTGTATCCCAGCAATTCCCACTGGCTCTTGTCCATTCCCACTGGCTCTTGTCCATTCCCGCTGGCTCCCAGTGATTCCTGCTGGCTCCCTGCACACCATTCCCTCACCCCATTCCCGGTGTTCGTGCTGCAGGAAGCTGGGGGATGGGCTGTTCCTGCAGTGCTGCAAGGAGGTGGCTGAGCTCTACCCCAAGATCAAATTCGACACCATGATCATCGACAACTGCTGCATGCAGGTGAGGGACACCCCTGGGACACACCTGGGACACCCCTGGGACACACCCTGGGACGCCCCTGGGACTCCCCTGGGACACCCCTGGGACACACCTGGGACACCCCTGGGACACCCGTGGGACACCCCTGGGACACACCTGGGACACGCCCTGGACAAGCCATGCCCTGGAGCCACAGCCCAGAACAAGCCACACCCCTGGGTCATGCCCCAGGAAAGCCAGGCAGTCGTGCCAAGCATGGAATAGTTGGGATTGGAGACTCCTTGGAGCTCCTCCAGCCCCTTCCACCCCTGGGCTCTGCTCCTGTTCCTGGGGTGGGGCCAAGCTTCCCCTGGGTGTTCATGGCCTCACCTGCCCCATTCCCATTCTTATTTCTCGTATTATTCTTGTTACTATTCCTACTCCCCATTCCCATCCCCATTCCCATCCCCATCCCCACTCCCATTCCTCTTCTCATTCCTGTTGCCATCTCCATCCCCATTCCCTGTCCCCATCCCCATCCCCATTCCCATTCCTGTTCCTGTTCCCATCCCTACTACCATTCCTCTTCTCATTCCTGTCCCCATCCCCATCCCCATCCCCATCCCATCCCATCCCATCCCATCCCATCCCATCCCATCCCAGCTGGTACAGAATCCCTACCAGTTCGATGTCCTGGTGATGCCCAACCTCTATGGGAACATCGTGGACAACTTGGCCGCGGGGCTGGTGGGCGGCGCTGGCGTCGTGCCCGGCGAGAGCTACAGCGCCGAGTACGCCGTGTTTGAGCTGGTGAGTGCTGCCATTCCGGGGCCATTCCAGGGCCATTCCCTGTGGGAATTCCCAAGGCTGGCACAGCAGGACGATGCCATCACCGTGCCCCTTATCCCGCAGGGAGCTCGGCACCCCTTCGCCCAGGCCGTGGGCAGGAACATCGCCAACCCCACGGCCATGCTGCTCTCGGCCTCCAACATGCTGCGGCACCTCAAGTACGTCCTGGGCTGCCCGGGGGGGGTTTGGGGGGGTTCTGAGGGGCTCATCCCATCGGTCCTGCTCTTTTCCAGCCTGGAATACCACTCCAACATGGTCTCAGATGCGGTGAAGAAGGTGATCAAAGGTGGCAAAGTGAGTGAGGGCTGTGGGTGGGGTTGGTGCTGCTGGCGCCGCGTCCTCGGCGGGGCTCCGGCTCCTCTGCTCTTTCCAGCTGGAATTCCGGCTCCTCTCAGCTTTCCAGCTGGAATTCCAGCTCCTCTCAGCTTTCCAGCTGGAATTCTGGCTCCTCTTCACTTTCCAGCCGGAATTCCAGCTCCTCTCTTCTTCCCAGCTGGAATTCTGGTTCCTCTTGTCTTTCCAGCCAGAATTCCAGCTCCTCTCCTCTCTCCAGCTGGAATTCCGGCTCCTCTCTTCTTTCCAGCTGGAATTCCGGCTCCTCTTGGGTCCTGGCAGGGCTCTCAGGGAATGTTCCCCAGCCCCATCCCCACTGCAGGTCCTGGCAGGGCTCTCAGGGGATGTTCCACAGGCCCTAGCAGGGCACTTGGGATGTTCCACAGCCCCACCCCCACCACAGGTCCTGGCAGGGCACTCAGGGCAGGTGCTGGCAGGGCATTCATGGGATGTTTCCCCAGCCCCATTTGATCCTGGCAGGGCACTCAGGGAACGTTCCACAGCCCCATCCCCACCGCAGGTCCTTGCAGGGCACTCATGGGATGTTCCCCAGGTCCTGGCAGGGCAGTAGAGGCTCCCCCTCTCTCTCTCTCTGTCCTGTCCCTCTCCCATCCCATTCCCTGGTTCACCGTGCCCCTCCCGTGTCTCCCCTCCCTGTTGGATTTGCAGGTCCGCACTCGGGATTTGGGAGGTTACTCCACCACTTCCGACTTCGTCAAGTCCGTCATTGACAACCTGCACCCCCACTATGGGGCTTAGGACCCCCGGCGGCTCCCCCGGCGCCTCGGCCCCCTCCCCAAATCCCCTCCCCGTGCCCCCCAGGGGTCCTGTCCCCCAGCCCATCTCCCAGCAGGGATTGCTCCGTGGGGGTGGCCGCTGCGGATTTTGGGGTTCACTGGGCGGTGTGGGGGGGATGGGGCAGCACCCCAATCCATAGGCAGCTCCTGTTGGGATCCCCATGACTGTGGGACCACATTCCTGTGGGATTCCTCTTGACACTGGGACCCCATTCCCATGGGACCATTGTGGGATCCCTGTGACCATGGAATCCCCATTCCCATAGGACCAGTGTGGTTGTGGGACCCCATTCCCATGGGATTCGTTTCGACTGTGGGTCCCTCCCATTCCCATAGAACTCCTCTGACTGTGGGACCCCATTCCCGTTGGAGCCCCGTGGCTGTGGGACCAGTGTGGGTGTGGGATTCTCATGGGACCACTGTGACTGTGGAACCTCCATTCCCATGGGATCCTTAGGACTGTGGGACCCCCATTCCCATGGGACCAGTATGCTGGTGGGATCCCTGCCACCATGGGACCCCCATTCCCGTAGGATCCCCATTCCCGTGGGACCCCCATCCCCCCCCAGCTCTCAGCAATAACCAGGGTGACTCCCCCCACCCTGCCCCCCTTGGCAGCTGCTGGCACAGGGTCCCCCCACAGGGACAATTCCAGCCATGGGGTACCCTTGGAACGTTCTGGACCTGGCACGGGGTGGGAGCTGCACTCTGTGCCCCCCGACTCGTGGGAATTGGGGTTTCCCGGTGCTGGGAGGTGCCCCCATAACCCCACAGCCCCACGGGACCAGGCCTGGTGCCCTCCCCCGGGGCCGTGGGGCTCCGCTCGCGCCGTGCTCTGTAACCTGCTTGGCTAATAAAGGGTCCAACGCTTCCTGCAGCCCTGCCCGGCCTCGGGGGTGCTGGGGAGGGGGAATGCTCACAGCACAGCTCACACTGGACTTTGGGGTGCCCCTGAGCTGGCACAGGGAGACAGCACAGTTACAGGGACACTCTGGGGGCAGAGAGAGCTCCAGGGAGCCCGATCCCATAAATCCCATAAATCCCACAGCACCACGGGCCAGCCTGGGGCAGGGAGACCCCGCAGTTCCCGGGTCCCCTCCCCATCCCTAACTCCCCTCTCCTTGCAGGTGCGCACGGCGGACATGGGGGGCTACTCCACCTCCGTGGATTTCACGCAGGCCGTGATCGCTGCGCTGGAGGTGTAGTGTCCCTCACCCGTCCCCCGCTGATCCAATAAACGTGGGTGGCCTCAGGCGTGACCGTCGTGTCCCTTGGGGGGGCTGCCAGTAATGGGGTGACCCCCAAAGGGATGGGGTGACCCCCATAGGAACAGCCTGGCCACCCCCCTGCCATGGAGTGGGACGGGAGGGATCAGCGACAACCTCAGCCCTTTATTGGGGTGTGGGGACCCCGAGCGGGGCCTGGCCCCCCCTACACAGCCTGGGGACACCCCAATACAGCCTGAGCCCCCCCAGGGAAGGGGACATGGCCTGGGGACACCCCCTGGGGACACCCCCATGCAGCCTGAGCCCCCCAAAGAAGGGGACACCCAAGTCCCTCCGTGTAAGGCACAGTCCAGTCCAGGAGCTGCTGGTGGCCAGAAGGACTCACCCAGGCCACCAGGGGCCATGCCACGGTTCTGAGTGGCCACCGTGCCTCAGGACACAGCTGGGGACACGGCAGGGACAGCCCAGTGGCTGCTGGTGGCTGCTGCCTGTCCGTCAGTCTGTCTGTCTGTCAGTCCATCTGCTGACTGCAGCCCCACGCTCCCTAATCCTCCTCTGAGTCCCTGGCCACTGCCTTCTTCTTCTTCTTCTTTTTCTTCTTCTTCTCCTCCTCCTCCTCCTGCTCAGCCTCCACCACGATTTTTCTTTTCTTTTTGGGCAATGGCTCTTCCTCCTCCTGCTCCTCCTCCTCCTCCACCCCATTCTCCTCAGGCTCTGCCTCTGCTTCTGACTCCTCTGGCTGCTGCTGTTTTCTTCTTTTTCTTCTTCTTCTTGGCCCCCACATCGTTCTCCTGCGGGGAACCCCCATCAGCTCTGCCCCCATCCTCCCTCCTTCCCCCCACCCCCCACCCAGCCTCGGGAGGAGCCAGGCAGCCCCAGAATCCCCCCAGGAGGGTCTCAGCCCCATTCCCCCCCTCACCTCTGTCTCCATCACTGAGTTTTCTGTTCCCTCCTCAGCGGCCGCTGCCAGAGCCTCCAGCCGCCGCTTCTCGCGCTTCTTCCTCTTCTTCTCCTTCTTCTCCTGCCTCCTCTTCACCTCAGCCACCACCTCACTGGCCTGGGGGGACCCACAGGAGCCGTGAGCGAGGGCAGAGTCCCAGGGTCTGTCCCCACGCCTGGCACAGGTCGGATCAGACTCATTAAATCAGTCTTTGGCCTCCATGGGGGGTCAGGATGGCACAGTGACATCACCTCCGACATGGGCCCTCACCCTCAGCACCTTCATCCCCTCACCTTTATCAGCACACGATCTCATCATCATCACCTTCATCCCCTCACCCTCATCACCTCCACCCCCATCCCAGCACCTCCCACTCACAATCCTCCCTCCCTGGCACCTCACTGCTGCCATCTTCATCCCCCCAAAACCTCGCCTCCATCACCTTCATCACTCCATCATTTCCATCTCAGTACCTCCCCTGCATCACCACCTTCACCTTTCCACCACCTTCTCTCCACCTTCATTCCCATCTCAGTGTGGCTCCCACCTTCACCTCCTCCCAGAGCTCACCTCCTCCATCCATATCCCTTCACCACCCTCACTGCTCTCCTTCATCCCTCACCACCCCCACCCCCTTCTCCTCCTCCTCCTCACCTCCACCACAGCCTCCTTCATCACCTCCAGGTTCTTGCGGGGTGGCTCCCCAGTCTCATAGAAGGCCAAGCGTTCCTCCACCTGCTCCCGCAGCTTGTCCCCAAACACGCTGGTGGGGACCTCTGCAAGGAGGGGACAGGGAGGGGGGGCTCAGCCCTCACCCTGCACCCCCAAACCCCCCCCGGGTCCCCCCCCATGCTCTGCTCAGCCCAGAGGAGTCACCATTCACACAGGGTGAGATGCTGTTGACGAAAAATGTTCCCATCACGGCAGAGCAGCCCCGAACGCCACCCCAGCGCCCTCCCCGTGCCCAGACTGCACGAGGTGATGGTGCCCGTGCCACCTGGCCCCCAGTGCCCCCCTAAAGCCCCCGAGTGCCCCCCAAACCCACCCGAGAAGCAGTCGATGCGCGAGGCGATGGTGCACTTGTTGGCCAGGTAGCGCGAGATCCTCCCCTTGTTCTTGGCGGCCGCGCGCCCGATGAAGGTGGAGTGGAAGATGAGGCCATACTTGGGGGTGTTCCCTCGTGTCTTCAGCGCCCTGCGAGGGGTTGGGGAAAGGGGTCAGCACCCCCAAACGCAGCCCCCACCCACGGGCAGACCCTCCCCACCACCCTGAGGTGCCGGCGGTACCTGAACAGCGCCTTCTCAGCGCCCAGGATCTGCACTGTGGACGCCGGGTACTTGGCCAGGTTGGTGAGGCTGCCAGCGTGTGAAATCAGGCGGGCACCCACCTGGGGGACAACATGGGGGGGTCACAGCTTGCCCTGGAGCCCCCAAAAGGGCAATCAGAGCCCCCCCACAGGCCAGGGATCAGCAGTGGAAGCGTCAGCAGCACAGCTCAGTGGATTGACAGATTCACTCTGACATCATTTCCACGGCCGTGGAGGGGACGGGGGGGAGGGGACGGGGGGGGTCTCAGGGGACACTCACCACCTCCCCGATGAGGGCTGACAGGCTGGGGGCCACCTGGCTCATCTTGGAGCGCAGGTACTCCTGCAGGCCCTTGCGGTACTCGGAGAGCGAGATGACGCGGCGGGAAAAGCTCTCGATGTTGATGAGGTCCAGGGGGGAGATGTCCATCCCTGGGGGGTGGCACGGGGTGAGCAGCAGCACTGACCACGTGGTGAAGCCCCCCCCCCAGAGCCCCTCAGAGCTGCTCTCACCCATGGAGGAGCGCGAGGCCTCCAGGATGGCCTGAGCCTTGGCGCTGTCCATGACGATCTCCTCCAGCCCCTCCAGGCTCTCCTCGCTCAGCTCCCGGCGGTTCCCAATGAATTTGGCCACCCGGCAGTACATGGAGTTCTCGGGGACGATCTTGATCAGCTCGGGGAAGTGGTACCCATACCACTCCCTGCGGGGACAGGGACAGGCTCGGTGCTGCCAGCAGCCCCCCAGCACAGCTCTGCGTGTCCCCCCAAATGCAGCCCCTCACGGTGTCCCCCCCAGGTCCACACCACGGCCCTGTGGCCTGGCTGGTGGCCCTCGGGGAGCTGCTGTCCCTCCCCGGTCTGTACAGGCAGCCGGAGTGGTGGCGGCTGGCTGTGGTAAGCATGGGGAGGGGAAGGACACCCCAAACCCTTTAGAGCCCCCCCCAAATCTGTACCCCCTGAGCTAACAACCTGAGCAGATCAAACTCCCACCTAAAGTCCACCTGGTGCCAACCTAAGGAGGTAAAAACTCCCTGGTAACAACCTGAGCAGGTCATACTCCCTGAAACTCCCCCAAAATCCCCTGGTACCAATCCAAGGACATTAAATCACCCCAAAAACCCACTTGGTACCAGCCCAAGGAGTTCCAAAGCCCCCAAAAACCTCCTGGTTCCAACCCAAAGATGTCAAACCCCTCCAGAATCCCCCAGTACCAACCTGCGCAGGTCAAACATCCCCAGACCCACCCAGTACCAATCAGGGGAGATCAAAGCCCCCTAAAACTCCCCCAGTAACAACCTGAGGAGGTCAAAACTCTCCCAAACTCTCTGGTAACAACCTGAGGAGGTCAAACCCCCTAAAACCCCCCAGATACCAATCCAAGGAGTTCCAAACCCCCAAAAACCTCTGGTTCCAACCCAAAGAGGTCAAACCCCCCCCCCCAGTACCAACCTGAGCAGGTCCAACATCCCCAGACCCACCCAGTACCAATTAGGGGAGATCAAACCCCCCCTAAAACTCCCTGTTAACAACTTGAGGAGCTCAAAACCCCTCAAAACCCACCCATTACCACTCTAAGGAGGTGAAAATAGCCCGGTACCACCCCAAGGAGGTCCCACTGACCGGACACGCATGGAGAAGGTGTTGATGTCCTTGTCCAGCTGGTCCAGCAGGCTGATGGACTGGATGATCATATTGTCCACCCGGTGCACGTTGAACTTCACCTTGGCCCGGGAGTAGCTGTGGCCGAGCCCCAGCTGAGCCTTGGCCGCTGACTGAGCCGTGAGGCCTCGGACCAGCGCCGGGAAGTGCAGGCGGATCCCTGCGGGGACACGGGGGTCACCACGGGCCCCAGGGACACCTCCCAACAAGGGCACCCCTGTCCCCTCTGTCCCCGCTCACCTCGCATGAGCTCGGCCACGACACCCCCGGTCTGGCACTGCACCCCCAGCTCCTCCAGCACGGCCGCGCCCATCTTGGCATCGCCCACCCCTAGCACCACCTTCTTCCTCTTGGGGGGCAGCGCCGTGTCCAGCAGCAGCCGCAGGTCCTCGTGCAGGACCCCTGCGGGACACGGAGGGGTCAGCGCGGCCCGGGGGTCCCCGCGGGACGGGGGAGGGGGGGTCCCGGTGCCCCCGGGGTGCCGCGCTCACCCTCGGACACGGCGTTCATGTTCTCCAGCGCGCTCTGCGCCGAGCGGAACGGCGAGAACGCCAGGAGCTTCACCATGTTGTGGAACTTGCCCAGCGTGAGGACGCTCTCCTCCACCTGCGGGGGAAGCGGGGTGGAACCGGGGGACTCCGGTCACGGGGAGATCCCCGGGAACGGCCCCGGGCCCGGCCGGCACCCCCGGGCCTTCCCCGCCGCTTCCCTC
>VZTN01007187.1:0-25057 GCA_013400515.1 Erpornis zantholeuca | reverse complement strand
GATTGGGGTTTGTCAGAACAGGGGGGCCCCTCAGGAATGGGGGTTTCTTGTGAGTGAGGTCCCTCAGAATCGGGATTCCCATGGGAAAAAGGGTCCTTTGGGATGGGGGACGCTCAGGAATGGGGGCTTCTTGGGATTGGGGGGCTCCTTTGGGATTGGGGTCCCTTGGAACTGGGGGGTCCCTCGGGATGGGGGTGTCACCTTCAGGAAGGACGAGGACGGGAAGGTGCCGAAGGTGGTGGCGACGCCGGCGCCAGGCTGCTGCTGCACCATCTCCCTCAGCGTGTCATCCTGGGGAGGGGGGGGAACCACGGCAAGGTCACCCCAAAAACCACCCCGTGGGGACCCCATCACCCCCCCAGAGCCCCTCACCCACCCAGGGGGCAAAGCCAAGGGGGTCAAACCCCACTCTTTGGGGAGGATGATGGGACTGGGAATAGGGCAGTGCCACCGGGTGCCACCAACCCCGACCCGGGGGGCTGCGGGGCTGGGCTGGGGGTGCCACCGGGTGCCCCCACCCCGGGGAAGGCCTTAGCTCACCTTCAGGGCATCGATGGAGTTCTTGAGGGCGCAGAGCCGAGCTGTCTGCTCCAGCAGCCGCGCCGACGAGCTCCTGGCTGCGGACAGAGGGAAGGGCGGGGTGGGCACGGACAGGGCACGGGGTGGGCAGCTCTTGGTGGTACTGGGGAGGTTTTGGGGGGTTTGGAACTCCTTGGGGTGGTAATGGGTGGATTTTGAGGGGTTTTGAGCTCCTGGAGTTGATACCAGAGAGTTTTGGGGGGGTTTGACCTTCCCTGATTGGTACTGGGTGGGTCTGGGGATGTTTGACCTGCTCAGGTTGGTACTGGGGGATTTTGGGGGGAGTTTGACATCTTTGGGTTGGAACCAGGAGATTTCAGGGGCTTTGGAACTCCTTGGGTTGGTACCAAGTGGGTTTTAGGGGGTTTGATCTCCTCAGGTTGTCACCAGAGGGTTTTCACCTCCTTAGGTTGATAGCAGGTGGATTTTGGAGGGGTTTGATCTCCTCAGGTTGTTACTGGGGAGTTTGGGAGAGTTTTGACCTCCTCTGGTTGATACCAGGGGGTGTTCCAGGGGCTTTGCACCTCCTCAGGTTGGTACCAGGAGTGTTTTGGGAAGGTTTGACCTCCTTGGATTAGTACCAGGGGGGTTTTCAGGGATTTTAGGGGTGTGGGAGGCTCCCCAGCAGGGAGAAGCTGAACCCTTGGACACTGAGCCACATGTCCTTGGCCATGGCAACAGAGCTGGGCACTGTGGGGTGACACAAAACTGTCCCCTTCAACCCAAACACCCCAAACCTGCCACCAGAGCATCGCCCTCACCCTAAATCCCCACCCCGGAGCGAGCCCCGCTTCAGCCAGGGCATCACTGCCAGTCCCTCCCCGGGGCAGAGGAACAACACAGAGGTGACAAAACCCCCGAAAATGCCAGGGAAAGTTGGTGTAGGACCTACTGGATTTGCTCTGCCTCATGTCCACCACCTTGGCGTTGGCGCTGAGCTGGTAGAGGGTCTCCAGCAGCTGCGTGGTCTTGCGGTACAAGGTCTGCGTGGGCAGAGCCTCGCCCGGGCGCTCCCTGGGCACAGCCACCCGCGGCACCCGCAGCGGGGCCAGGCTGGCCAGCTCCATCTTCATCTGGGCACCCTGGCAGCAGCAGGAAACGTGGGTTAGGGGTGAGGAGAACACTGGGGAAAGGTGGAAAAATTCTGCCGAAGATGGGAGCAGGGGCACTGCTGCCACGGGAGGTAGGAAGCCAAATAAAGATTTTTTTTAGGTGTTTTCTGCCTGGCAGGATTCTTGCAATGCCAAGTCAGTCAGAGTTGTTCTCAGGCAGAGAAAAATGTGAGTATGACAATTTTGAAATTGCTCCTTGGCCAATGAAAATTTCTATTTTTGGATTTTGTTTTCATCCTTTATGTTGTGCTGTTTGGGGAGACTGAACTGTTCTAAAACAGTCACACGGACGAGCTCCAGGGCTGGAGAGAAGAAAGACTTTGGAGAGAAAAAAAGATTAGTTCTCTTCTTAATATTAATAAAAAAAACCTTCTGAAAGATCTGTGAACATGGAGTCCATTTATGGACAAGCCCTAAAAACGAAGCAGCATCTTTCCCACAATGGGACACCCATGGGACTGGTTGGTCTGGGAGCTGTCCCAGCTGTCCCAGTGAGCTGCTCCAGCACATCCAGGAATATTCGTTAGGATAGTTTGGTTAATTGGATGATTTGCTGCTGTGCCTTGTGGGGGCGTCCTTCAATCAAGCAATCAATCAATCAATCAATCAATCAGGTTGTGCCACTGGTATCTGGACTGAGGTGAGCAGTGCTGGCAGGGACATTGCCAGCACCCCCAGTTCTCCCAGTGTTGAAGTCCAGGAAAACTGGGAAATTTTTCCTGTTGCTCAGGGGGGTCTGGGATCCCCCCCTGACATCCCAAGGGGACACAGCCTTTGATCTGTGCCCCTGGAAAAAGCTCCCAACACTTTGGGATGAACTGCAAGCATCGAGGATGTGAGACAGATTGGAGTTAGTTTATCACAGGTTAAAATAAAAAACTATGAAAAATCAGAGTTTTGGGGTTTGTAGTATGGAGGTGAATGGGGACAAACATGGAGGGTTCAGGATGGGGGCCCTGGGTCTTTCCTTCTCCTCCTTCTCCTCCATTCCTGCTGTGCTGGTGGCACTGAGGGATTGGTAGGATGGGTTTGAGGTAGAAGAAATGTGTGAACTAGGATTCATAGTTATTGGTACACTGCTGAAAATATCTTACACTGGAACTGTTAATTGGGTAAAAAGTCTTTAAAACATTCTGTGCTCAAGGCCTTGTGACCATTCTGCAGTGATTCTGGCAGTGCTGAGCTCAGGTACAGGCAGCACACAGAAACTGAGATAAGAACTTAATAAACAACACAAAAACAGAAGCTGCACTTGTGACTCCTTTCTTTCCTGGTAAGGAGCCTGGAGAAAGAACAGCCCAGCCAGGGGCAGCAGCTCTTTCACCCCAGCATTCCCAGTGCTCAGCCTGCTCTCAGCCCCTTCCCCTCAGAGCCCACCAGACACTGGGGGGACTCAGAACCTGTTCTGGAGCTCATCCCATATTCCACAGGGACCCCAATCCCACAGGGATCCCAATGCCACAGGGACCCCATCCCAGCTGGATCCCCATCCCACAGGGATCCCCATCCCAGCTGGATCCCACCCCATTCCCCCTGACCTTGAGCAGGTTGTTCTCGTTCTTGAGGTGTTTCAGGGAGAGCTGCAGGGCATCGATCTGCTGCAGCAGGAGGGGTGAGTCCTTCACCTGCACGGGCCCGGAGCCACCTCCTGGCACCTGCCCGGCACCGACACCTGCGGACGGGCACCGACCATCAGCGGTGCCACCCATGCCACGGGGACACCGTGTGCCGTCCCCAACACGTGGCACCTCCCTGCTCCCAGTGCCCCTTCCCAAGGCTCTCCAGGTGGGATTCACCCCATTCCACACCCACCACGGCTCCGTGCTCGTTGCTCCCTTCCCAACCCATGAGCTCCCAGGGCTGGCAGCATCCGAGTAGGATCCTCCCCCTGCTCCCACACGGAGCCGTGTCCCAGGGTTTGGGTGTCCTGGGATATTCTTTGTCCCCCCCACCCTGGGGGGCTGTGTCCATACCTCGCTGCTGTTCCTCTGCAGCATGGGGAGAGACAAGAAAAAGGAAGATTAAAGCCCTGGATGGGGCAGGACAGGAGCTGTGGCTGGAGAAGCTCCAGCCTCTCACAGCTACATCCAAGCCTGACCCCGTTCCCAGCAGCTGGGAGTGACCCAAGCTGCCCCAGAGCCAAGGGTTTGGCACGGAGCTCCCAGGCTGCTCCCACTCCTTTGGGAGTGAGAATGTGCCAGGATGTTGGAATTTGGAATTGTCTGTGCTGGAAAGCACTGTTCCACAAAAAAAAAAAAAAAAACAAACCCACATTTGATCTGAAGGCTTGGGATAAGCTTCCAAAATTGAGTGGTGATTTTAAAAAATCACATGTGCGTGGTTTGACTAAAAAGTGTGATGCCACAGAGTGAAAAATTTGGGATTTAAGGTTTTGAATACAGTGATACACATTTGTAAAGATGGAGATTTTAGGGTAGCTGAACACTTCTTTTTCACTTTTTTTCTTCCTTCTTCTTAATGAGTTTAAATAGCATCTTATAATTAAACAAAAAAATTGACACTGCTGAACTCAGAAGTTGAAATATTGAGTTAAAAACCAAAATAGTTTAGTTAGCAAATCATTATTGGACCAAAGGTCCTTGAAAAGGATCAATCCCTTGAAAAGGGATTGATGAGGGATGGGCAGGGATTGATGAGGGAAGGGCAGGGATTGATGAGAGAAGGGCAGGGATTGATGAGGGATGGGCAGGGATTGATGAGGGAAGGGCAGGGATTGGTGAGGGAAGGGCAGGGATTGATGAGGGATGGGCAGGGATTGATGAGGGATGGGCAGGGATTGATGAGAGAAGGGCAGGGAAAAAGCTTGAAAAAGCTCTGCAAAACCAAAAATCCACCATCGTTAGCCTTGTTTTACCTTGTTAACAAAACTCACAGCTTCTAAAACGATCACATAAATAAAAAACAATAAATAAGTAAGTCCAAACAAAAAAACAAACCCTCACATCTCCTGTACTTCATCCCAACTCCAAAATTCAAGGTGAAGAACTGAAAAAGAAGCTCTCACCCCCAACACCAGGGCTGGGAATGTGGGAGAGGCCAGGAGGTGCTGTGGGATCCCAAATTCCCGTGGTGCCCAGAGCTCCCGTGCCAGGAGGGCATCCCGGCCCCGTTCTGTGCCCATCGCTCACCTCCGGCGATGCCAGACACGATGGAGGCCACGCCCGAGGCCGGGGCCCCCCGCAGGCCCTCGATGGTTCTCTTGGATTGGTTGTTCAGGCGCTGCTTCAGCTCCACCTTCTCCGACTCCAGCTGGTCGATGTCGGCCTGGAGAGCATCCATGGTCTCCTCAAATTCCCTGGGAAGGGCACACGGAGGGATGGGCAAGGCCAGGACCCTTCGTTCTGTCCCTCCATGCCTTGGCCCCAGTCCCTCTCCAGCTCTCCTGGAGCTCCTTTAGGAACTCTGAGCTTTTCCTGGAGTTTTCCTTTCTCCAGGGGAACATTCCCAGCTCTCCCAGAGCAGAAGGGCTCCAAAATCATGGAATGGTTTGGGTGGGAAAGACCTTAAATCCCATTCTATTCCCACCCCATCCAAGGGCAGGGACACCTCCCACTGTCCCAGCTGGATCCAAGCCCCAATGTCCAATCTGGCCTTGGACATTCCCAGGGATCCAGGGACAGCCACAGCTGCTCTGGCAATTCCAGCCCAGCCCCTCCCCACCCTCCCAGCCCCAGCAATTCCTTCCCAACATCCCAGCCCAAGCTCCCCTTTCCCCCTGGGAAGCCATTCCCTGCCTCCTGTCCCTCCATGCCTTGGCCCCAGTCCCTCTCCAGCTCTCCTGGAGCTCCTTTAGGAACTCTGAGCATTCCCTGGAGTTTTCCTTTCTCCAGGGGAACACCCCCAGCTCTCCCAGCCAGCCTCCAGAGCAGAGGGGCTCCAGCCCTGGGAGCAGCTCTGTGGCCTCCTCTGGATGAGCTCCATCAGCTCCACACCCCCAGCCCCATCCCCAACTCACTTCTCCTTCTTTTTGAGCAGAGTCTGGGTCTCATCCAGCTTGGTCTGGATCTTTTCCACGCGGTCATCGGCGTCCTTGGATGCACTGTCCAGCTTCTTCTCCAGGAGGCTGAGCCTCACGTTGGCCTCGCTGAGCTCCTCGCCCTGCAGCGGCAGGGAGGGAATCAGGGAGCTCCAGGGAGCAGGGATTGATGAGGGAAGGGCAGGGATATGTGAAGGATGGACAGGGATTGATGAGGGAAGGGCAGGGATTGATGAAGGAAAGGCAGGGATTCATGAGGGACGGGCAGGGATTGATGAGGGATGGGCAGAGATTGGTGAGGGATGGGCAGAGATTGGTGAGGGATGGACAGGGATTGATGAGGGAAGGGCAGGGATGTGTGAAGGATGGACAGGGATTGATGGGGAAGGGCAGAGATTGATGAGGGATGGACAGGGATTGATGAGGGACAGGCAGGGATTGGTGAGGGATGGACAGGGATTGATGAGGGATGGGGAGAGATTGGTGAGGGATGGGCAGGGATTGATGAGAGAAGGGCAGGGATTGATGAGGGATGGGCAGGGATTGATGAGGGATGGGCAGGGATTGATGAGGGAAGGGCAGGGATTGGTGAGGGATGGGCAGGGATTGGTGAGGGATGGGCAGGGATTGATGAGGGAAGGGCAGGGATGTGTGAAGGATGGACAGGGATTGATGACGGATGGGCAGGGATTGGCAGGGATGTGTGAGGGACAAGCAGGGACTGAGCGAGGAGGAGCCAGGAAGACAGGGATCAGTGAGGAACACCTTACCTTGATCTTGAGGGACTTCTTCAGCTCCTTGATGACCGTCTCCCTGTCCTCCAGCTTCAAGCCCAGCCCCTCGGCATCCGTGATCTCCGCCCGCAGCGCGGCCGCACGGAGCTCCGCCGGTGGCGTGGGCTGCACCGGGACCAGAGGGACAATCGGGATTTGAGGAAGAATCCCACACCCTGCAGCTGCCCAGCTCCCTGTCCTGGTCACCCTTGGCCTCCCAGTGACCATGGATGGTGACAGAATGGAGCCCACCCACCTTGTTCTGTGGGCGGTCGGCGTCGTACTCGCCCTCCTGCATGGCCGTGGCCATCTTGTTCATGGTGGCCATGAGGATGCTGCAGGACTGGCGCAGGCACTCGTAGGGATTGATGCCCTGGGAGCCGTAGATCTGAAGGGAAGGATGGGAAGGAGCTGGCTAGTGGCCTTGGGGGCTGGGCTCACAGCCCCTGAGCCACAGCTGGGGTTTCCCTCTCATGGTTAAGGATGTCCCTCTGATGGTTAAAATGTCCCTCTGATATTCAAGGATGTCCCTCTGATATTCAAGGATGTCCCTCTGATGTTTAAAATGTCCCTCTGATATTCAAGGATGTCCCTCTGATGTTTAAAATGTCCCTCTGATATTCAAGGATGTCCCTCTGATGTTTAAGACTCATCCTTAAAATCCACGTCCAACACAAAATCTTCGCTTCCATTGCCAAATCTGACCAACAAAACCCGAAAAGTTCCCGACACGAAAATCAAAGTGTTCTCATCCCAAAACTGAATGGAAGCGGGAGATTTACACAAAATCCACCCCTTGTCTCTTCACCATAATTACACCAAAAAATCTGGAGACACCACATCCGTTGTGTCCAGGGAAAGAGCTGGAAAAGGCTCTGGAGGGCTGAGGGAGCTCAGCCTGGAGAAAAGGAGGCTCAGGGTGGGGGGGACCTTCCCTCTCTCTACAAAAATCCCCCACAGTCATGAACACAGATCCGCACCACACCCGGCTGGAATCCCACCCCATCCCTGTGGAGCCTTGGGGACAACGCAGGGGAGGATAATGCCTTAGGTTTTAACTTTGATATTTTTCAAATCCTGTACTGCTAGTGTGACTCTGAAGTTGTCTGTAGCTTGTTAAGTGCTGTTCTCTACAAACCTCTGTAACTTGCTCTTCAAGGACACCCAGAACAAGAACTGCAAACCTTCATCTTGGGGAGAGGGGGGCAAACTTGGGGGAAATCACATCCTTGCCTGGGTTCTGCTTGGGGAATTGATGCTGATATCAAAGTGTGAAGCACTCGTGAGCTGTCATTGTCCATGTTGGGATGCACTGAGGCAGGAGCCTCTGGAGCTCAAAGTGTGCACCTGAAGGCCTTTCAAATAAATCCATCCTTTATTCCTTTACTCCTATCTATCTCTGTTTCTAAGTAGCCTGTTTAAGGCTGGCATCAAGGGCATCCCAACCTCATTCCAGCTGGGAATTGGTGGCAAGGACGACCCATTCCTGGAAGGATGTCCCACCTGCTCGCTGACTTTGAATGCCAGCTCCTCGAGGCGTGGGGCTGGCAATCCTTCGTTCTCGGCCAGTGGGGCGATCAGCTGTGCCCCGGCTGCTGCCACCTCCTGCAGCACGGCCACCACCCACGTCAGGTGCTTGCGGCATTCCAGCAGCGTGTCCGACACCTGGAGGGGCACAGAGGGCACTGTGGGCACGTGGAGTGGCAGAACTCGCGTGCCCCAGGGTGATGGTGAGTGCTGGAGCGTCACCGGGATTGGGGAAAATAAAGGAAGGATGGAGGGAAATGGGTCCTGGATGGGAAGCTGGGTCTCCATCCTGGATGGGAACACAAATCCATTGTGTCCAGGGAAGGAGATCCGGGAGCAGCTGGGGGAGCCTGGAGAAAAGGAGGCTCAGGGGGGACCTTGTGGCTCTGCACAAGTCCCTGACAGGAGGGGCAGTGAGGGGGGGTCAGGCTCTGCTCCAAGGGAACAGGGACAGAAGGAGAGGGAACAGCCTCAGGATGGGCCAGGTTGGATATTGGGAAAATTCCTCCTGGAAAGGGCTGTCCACAGCCCTGGCAGTGGTGGAATCCCCATCCCTGGGGGGATTTACCAGCCCTGTGGAGGTGGCACCTGGAGAAACAGTCTGGCCTGGGCAGTGCTGGGAGAACTCAAGGATCTCCGAGGGATTTTCCAACCTAAACCAGTCTCTGATTCTATGATCCCAGCTCAGCTTGCGCCACCTCCCTCCGCCCCGAGCTGCTGCCCAGCTTCCCCACGGTGTTTGCTGTGTCCCAGTGCATCCCACAGCTCCCAGTTTGTGCCTGAGGGGTGTCCCTGCCCCGCTCACCTGCGCTCCGAAGCCCAAGGCTGCAGGAATTCCTGGCGCATCCGTGCCCGGCATGCGGCGCCGGATCTTCTTGCAGAACTGGCGGATGTCGCTGCAGGATGTCTCCAGGTCCTTGAGCAGGATGGCCAGGTCGGCCGCCTCCTGCCCGGCCTGGGGACACACAGGGACCTCAGAGGGACGTGGGGACAGGGAGGGACCTCAGAGGGACGTGGGGACAGGGAGGAACCTCAAAGAGAAGGACACGGAGGTAGCTCGGAGGGATACAGGGACAGAGAGGGGCACAGAGGGACGTAAGGGACACAGAGGGAGCTCAGAGGGACACAGAGGGACATGGGGACACAGAGGGACATAGGACACAGAGGGACATCAGAGCGACATGGGGACAGAGGGACATGGGGGTACAGATGGATCTCAGAGGGACACAGGAACAGAGGGATATGGGACACAGAGGGAGCTCAGAGGGACACAGAGGGACATGGCACACAGAGGGACCTTAGAGGGACACAGGGAGAGAGAGGAACCTGCGAGGGACACGAGGTTAAAAAGGGACTTTGCAGGGACAGAGGGACACAGGGACAGAGATGGATCTCAGAGGGACATAGGGACAGAGGGACATGGGACACAGAGGGAGCTCAGAGGGACATGGGGCCAGAGGGACATGGGGTTAGAGAACTCAGAGGAAGGTGCGGACACAGAGGGACTTGGGGTCAGAGAGGGACATTAGAGGGACACAGGGACAGAGGGACATGAGGACATAGAGGAACCTTAGACAGAGGGACTTCAGATGGTCATGGGGAGAGAGAGAGAGACCTTAGAGGGACATGGAGACACAGAGGAAGCTCAGACAGAGGGACAAGAAGAAGAGATCTCAGCAAGAGGGACAGGGGCACGGTGGGGAGCTGGCACGTGCCCAACCGTCCCAGCAGGTCCTACCTGGAGGAAGATCCTACCTGGAGGAAGATCCTACCTGGAGGAAGGCTCGCAGCCGGCACACCTCCACCCCCATGCAGTCCAAGGCACTCTGGGTGAACTGTGGGCACAGGCACAGGGACCCTCAGCACAGGGACAGGGACAGGGACAGGGACAGGGACAGGGACAGGGACAGGAGGGGTCCCAGGGCCCACTGGGGCAAACTGGAGGCTTCAGTCCCAGGAATTCCAGAATGGACCCTGCCACCACTCCAGGGTTTTCAGAGGCAGCCAGGCAATTTTTGGTCTGTTTAGGTTTTACTCCATGGGGGGTGCAGGATGCTGCTCCTTCCCTTGGGAATTCCAGGGTAAAGCCCCACCCTGAGACACGAGGGTCTCCATACTCCCATTCCTTGTCCCCATGTCCCCATCCCCCGACCCCAAAGCTCTCGTGCCACCACTGGGGAGGAGCGGGGGCACCTCAGCTCCCCACAGGGATCTTGGAGGGGGCACAAAGGTGGGAAACCCTCAGGGAAGGGTTGTCCCCACTCACCTTGATGTGGTCAGCCAGCTGCAGGGTGCAGTCCTCGGCCTGGTCAGCCAGGTGGATGCTGTACAGGTGCTGTGGGAATGGCAGGATCAGCACCCACGTGGAAAAACCCAACGTGGGAACACTCAAAAAAAAAAAAAAAAAGCCCAAACTTCGAGGGTTTGGGTCAATTTTGGGTGATGCCAGAATGATTTTTTGCTTCTTCTTTTATACCTCTCTCACACACTCTTTTATATAGTTTGATGTATTCTCAGTGCTTTTAGCCCCACACTTGTACCTCCCCAAGGCTGAGAACTCAGCTCAGCCCCACGGCACTGTTAAACCAGGAGAGCAAACATCCTGGGAGCCCCAGACACCAAGGGCCTCTCCAGAACACATTTGGGAACCTCAGCCAGGCCCAGCCCGGGGGAAGGTTCCTCACAACGAGGGCTTCACTCCAGCCTCTCATTGGGGGATCTGTGATAAATATGTTAATTTTGCAAGGCCTAGAATTGTGTGTATTTCAGTGTGTGGGGGCAGTGTGTGCATTTTTGGGGCATTCCACCTGGACCAAGTGCTGCACCCAAGGATCCTGAAATAAACCCCAAGGTAAAAACCCCTTTTCCCCATAAACTGTGTTTTGGTTTGAATTTTAAGACCAGGGAAAGGCAACATGGGGAAGTTGATGCCTTAGGTTTTAACTTTGATATTTTTCAAATCCTGTACTGCTAGTGTGACTCTGAGGTTTTCTGTAGCTTGTTAAGTTCTCTTATGCTAAGATAGACATAACAAAACCTCTGTAACTTGCTCTTCAAGGACACTCAGAACAAGAACTGCAAACCTTCATCTTGGGGAGAGGGGGGCAAACTTGGGCAAATTCCATCCTTGCCTGGCTTCTGCTTGGGGAATTGATGCTGAAATCAAAGTGGGAAGAACTCGGGAGCTGTCCTTGTCCATGTTGGGATGCACTGAGGCAGGAGCCTCTGGAGCCCAGAGTGTACCTCTGAAGGCCTTTCCAACCAATCCCTCCTTGATTCCTTTATTCCTGTCTGCTCTCTGTTTCTAGGGAGCCATTTAAGGCATCAAAGTAACAACAGTGCCCCAAAGGAGCTGGTGGGTCCTTAATCCCACAGCTCAGCAGTGTGGAAAAAAGGAATGTGGGGTGGGAGAACAGCATCCCCTAAGGACACAGCCACAGTCACCTGGGTGACAACACCACCCAGAGGAAAGGAGCCAAACCCCAGCTGATCCATGCCATCCCGAGGGCAGGATACCCAAGAGGTGAGGTGGCACCTGCCCCCAGTGCCACCCCCAGCCCCACCTGGTAGTACTTGATGGCTTTGGTGAGCGGCTCCACGTTGACAGTCTCATCCAGCTGGTCCTTGTGGAGCAGCTCGATCAGGAAGTCCAGGGAGCGCTCGTGGACGCTCATCTCGGGGTACAGGGTCCCCACCTTCTTGTAAACCTCCACGCTGCAGCGGTTCAGGGCCCTGAGGGGATGGGGACACGGGAAATGGGAGCCCTGAGGCACTGCTGGCCTGGGGACAGGGACACAGCCCAGAGCTGGATGGTGCTGGAGGGCTGGGTCCTTCCCAGGGGGACACAGAGGGGTCATGGAGAAGTGAATAAGGGGAATTCTGCTGATTTCTTCTAGCCTGGCTTCCAAATCCCTTCATGTATCACCTCTTGGGAAGGACCCTGAGAGGCCATGGAGAAAGGGATCCTCACAATAAGGGGATCCTGCTGCTTTTTTCCAGCCCAGCTCCCAAAATTCCTTCCAATATCACCCCTTGGGAAGGACACAGAGAGGTCATGGAGAAAGGGATCCTCACAAGGGACTAAGGGGATCCTGCTGTTTTTTTGTAGCACAGCTCCCAAATCCCTTCCAATATCACCCCTTGGGAAGGACACAAAGAGGTCATGGAGAAGAGGATCCCACTGTTTTTTCCCACCCCAGCTCCCAAAATCCCTTCATGTGTCACCCCTCAGGAAAGACATGGAGATATCAAAGAGAAGGGAATCCTGCTGCTTTTTCCCCACCCCAGCTCCCAAAATCCCTTCCTGTGTCACCCCTTGCAAAGGACACAGAGAGGTCATGGACAAGAGGATCACACTGCTTTTTCCCCACCTCAGCTCCCAAAAACCCTTCCCATGTCACCCCTTGGGAAGGACACAGATATCAGAGAAGGAGGTCCTGCTGCTTTTTCCCCACCCCAGCTCCCAAAATCCCTTCCTGTGTCACCCCTTGGGAAGGACACAGATATCAGAGAAGGAGATCCTGCTGCTTTTTCCCCACCCCAGCTCCCAAAATCCCTTCCTGTGTCACCCCTTGGGAAGGACACAGAGATATCAAAGAGAAGAGGCTCCCACTGCTTTTTTCCCACCTCAGCTCCCAAAATCCCTTCATGGACCACCCCTTGGGAAGGACGCAGAGAGGTCATGGAGAAGAGGATCCCACTGCTTTTTTCCCACCCCAGCTCCCAAAATCCCTTCCTGTGTCACCCCTTGGGAAGGACACACAAATAGAGTCCCACAGAAACCACCCCATCCCAAGGCAATAAAAGCCATCCCACCACTCTATCCCAGCCTGGCACCCCAAAATCCCTGAGATCCTGCCTGCAGAGGGAGGGCAGGGGCAGGGTGGGTTACTCACTGCTCGTATTTGTGCAGGGTGGCCTGGAGCAGGCTCAGGGAGTAGACGAGGCCGGCGGCGAAGCTGAGCTGCTCCCCGGGTGCCCCACGCAGCCCTGCCCGCTCTGCACAGCTCTCACTCAGCTCAAACCTCTCCTGTGCCTGTTTGCTGATCAGCTCGGCCTGGGGGGGGACAAGGGTTAGAAGTTCTTCTTGTGTTATTGGCTTTTTGTAAATATTCACGTGAATGTCATACGTGGAATGTTAGAAAACTTTGAGGTGTGGGTGGAGTTTCTTAGAAATAGTGGTGTGATTTCTTAGGGTTTTATCGTGATATGGAGAATGGCTTTTTTCATGTAGCTAACTAAAGATAGGAAAAGATAAGCAAGGAATTCCCACACCATCTGGTCAAGGTAACAACTACAGGCCTAAGACTCTGGAAGGAAGAAGCTATTGATCCAAATGTGGAGCAAAGGATGAGCAGGGGATGTGCTCAGCAGAGCTGGACCACAATGGATTATCAACTTTTAAACAGACCTGCAAGAAGGAAACAGAGACAGGATGGGGGGGACTTGAAACCCAAGAGATATCCAAAAAGGAATATTTGAATGATGCATAGAAATCTAGGAATATGTATGAGACTTGGGCGTTTAACAGAAGAGGTTTGTTAGCCAAGGTGTGGCCCTGGCATCATGCCAAGCACCAGGCCCTATTAACTCTTTGCTTTATTTCTGTCTCCTATTGTCCCTTTTATTAAATCCCTTATTAAACCTTTTACAATTTTACCAGGAGTGAACCTCATTTTTCACACAGGGAAATCCTTCAGGGCATGCTGTGTTTTCCTGCTCTGTCCCAGTGAGCTGGGGAGAACAGGCCCTGAGCCCCCAAAATGAGACCTGTGCTTGCAAAGCAACCACCGAGCCACCACCCCCACCTGCTTCCTCCCCTTCCCTTCTCCCAGAGTGTTTTAGAATCATGGAATTATTGAGGTTGGAAAAGTTCCTTAAGGCCATTGAGTCCAACTATTCCACCAGCACTGCCACTGACCCATGTCCCCAAAGTGTCACATCTGTGGCTGTTAAATCCCCCTAGGGATGGGGACCCTGCTCTGCCCTGGGAAGCTGTGCCAGGCTGGCACAGGAAAGGACATAGGAAAGGACAGCCCTTTCCAGGAGGAATCTTCTCAATATCCCACCAGAACCCCTCCAGGGATGGTGACCCCAGTCACTCAAGAACTTTGGGAAGTTCTCCCACAGCAAACACTCAAATCTCAATTCCCCAAGGACAAAGGTGTTGTCTCCCAGTCACTCAAGGACTTTGGGAAGTTCTCCCATAGCAAACACTCAAATCCCAATTCCCTGGAGACAAATATGTCATTTCCCCGTCACTCAAGAACTTTGGGAAGTTCTCCCACAGCAAACACTCAAATCTCAATTCCCCAAGGACAAAGGNAATTCCCTGAGGACCAAGGTGTCCTTTCCCAGTCACTCCAGAACTTTGGGAAGTTCTCCAACAGCAAACACTCAAAATCCCAATTCCCCAAGGACAAAGGTGTTGTCTCCCAGTCACTCAAGGACTTTGGGAAGTTCTCCCATAGCAAACACTCAAATCCCAATTCCCTGAGGACCAAGGTGTCCTTTCCCAGTCACTCAAGAACTCTGGGAAGTCCTCCCATAGCAAACACCCAAAATCCCAATTCCCTGAAGACAAATGTGTCCTTTCCCAGTCACTCAAGAACTCTGGGAAGTTCCCCCATAGCAAACACCTAAAATCCCAATTCCCTGAAGACAAATGTGTCCTTTCCCAGTCACTCAAGAACTCTGGGAAGTCCTCCCATAGCAAACACCCAAAATCCCAATTCCCTGAAGACAAAGGTGGTGTTTCCCAGTCACTCGAGAACTTTGGGAAGTCCTCCCATAGCAAACACCCAAAATCCCAATTCCCCGAGGACAAAGCTGTTTCCCACTCCAGGTTCTCCCGAGCCCTTCCCACCTTGCAGATGAGGCGTGGGATGAGCAGGAGCACCAGGACGCAGTCGTGGTCGCCGCCGTGCCGCAGGAAGCTGTCGGGCATGAAGGAGGTGAGGAGGGACACGTGGCGGTTGGCCTGCTGCACTTCCATCTGCCGCAGCTCCATCTCGATGGCCTGCGGGGACACTGAGTGACCTGGCTGCTCCAGAGCCTCCCTGGCACAGCCCAGTTCAGGGGGGATCAAGGGTGGGAATTCTGTTCCCTGAGGAATGCCTCGATCCCTGTCTGGGGTCTCCCAACACACCCAGTGCTGTGGGCAGGGATAACCTCCATGGGGATCTGGCCTGGCCTTGGACACTGCCAGGGGTGGGGTAGGCAGAGTTTCTCTGGGAAATCTATTTCAGGGCCTCCCCATCCTCCCAGCCCCAGCAATTCCTTCTCAACATCCCAGCCTAAGCTCCCCTTTCCCACTGGGAAGCCATTCCCTGCCTCCTGTCCCTCCATGCCTTGGCCCCAGTCCCTCTCCAGCTCTCCTGGAGCCCCTTCAGGCCCTGCCAGGGGCTCCCAGCTCTCCCTGGAGCCTTCCCTTCTCCAGGTGAACATTCCCAGCTCTCCCAAAGCAGAAGGGCTCCAAAATCACTAAATGGTTGGGTTGGAAGGACTTTAAATCCCATTCCATCCCACCCCACCCATGGGCAGGGACACCTCCCACTATCCCAGGCTGTTCCAAGCCCCATCCAACCTCTCCTTGGACACTCCCAGGGATCCAAGGGCAGCCACAACTCTGGGAACACCCAGGTGCTGGTGCCTCAGGAGCAGGTCCCAGGGCATGGATAAGCCCACCCAGGGGTCTCCTGCTGGCCCTACCTTGGCGTGGGCTTTGGTCTCTGCAAATTTGATCTTGAAGTCGAACATCTCCGGGGGTGGCTGCTGCTGCTTCTCCGCCGACGCTTCCTGCTGGCTCATCAGCTCCCGGTTCACATCCTGGGCACGGGGAGTGGGACACGGGGATGTGGAGATCGGGGACCCCACACCCTCAGCACCCCAATCCCCAAACCTCCCAATGGCCCCTCCTTGGCAGGGGGGTCCTTGTGCAAGCCCCAGTGAGGGCGGAGGGGAGGGAGAGGCACCGAGCGTGTTCCAGCACAGGAACATTCACAGCCTCATTCCCCAGCTCCTTTCCCTGCCAGGAGACTGCAGCTCAGAGCTGGGATAACCCTCAGAGGGAAGAATCTTTTCCCAATATCCCATCTGAATCTCCAGTTTTCCAGGATAAAGCCATTCCCCGTGTCCTGTCTCTCTGCTCCTTGTCCAGAGTCCCTCTCCAGCTCTCCTGGAGCCCCTTTAGGACCTGGAAGGAGCTCTGAGCATTCCCAACTCTCCCAGCCTATCCCTGCAGGTGAAGGCACTGGTGGGATCCCCAGGGAAGCTCCATGAGGAACCCACTCAGCCCCCAGCCTGTCCACAGGATATTCCCATGGGAATGGATCTCCTGGCCATCAGGAGAGCTCCATGAGGAACCCACTCAGCCCCCAGCCTGTCCACAGGATATTCCCATGGGAATGGATCTCCTGGCCACCAGGAGAGCTCTGTGAAGAACCCACTCAGCCCCCAGCCTGTCCACAGGACATTCCCATGGGAATAGGTCTCCTGGCCACCAGGAGAGCTCTGTGAAGAACCCACTCAGCCCCCAGCCTGTCCACAGGACATTCTCAGGGGAATGGATCTCCTGGCCATCAGGAGAGCTCCATGAGGAACCCACTCAGCCCCCAGCCTGTCCACAGGAGGTTCCCATGAGAATGGATCTCCTGGCCACCAGGAGAGCTCCATGAGGAACCCACTCAGATCCTAGTTTGTCCCACAGGACATTCCCATGGGAATGGATCTCCTGGCCACCAGGAGAGCTCCGGGAGGAGCCGAGGGTGCCGCACCTGCAGGTGAGCCGTGAGCTCGCGGTACTTTTTGATGGTCTGCTGGTAGTCGGCCACGGTCTCCTGCGCCGCCTCCACGCGCTTCTCGGCCTCGCGCACGCGCGCCGTGGCCATGTCCAGCTGCTCCCGCAGCTCCAGCTCCGTCTCCCGGGCGTTCTCCTGCAGCTCGTCGTTCATCTCGTTCATGGCTTCCTGCGGGGAGGCGGCGGCACCGTGGGGATGTGGTTAACACACGTGCCAGCCTTGTGGGGAGCTTCCCCGAATCCCCGGCAGCGCCCGGTGATGGGGCAGTGCCATCATCCCAGCCCTTCATCCTGACCCCCTGGAGAAGTTGTTATCCCAGGGAATTCTGCCTTACCAGGTCCCCGACAGTCTCACGCAGCTCCCGGACCTTCTCCTCCAGATCGAGGTTTCTCTCTGTCAGAGTCTCCACCATCTCCTCAGCACCCAGCGCTGCATCCACCTGCCAGGACACCATTCCCAATCCATCCATGTGCCAGGACACCAATCCCAATCCATCCATGTGCCAGGACACTATTCCCAATCCATCCATGTGCTAGGACACCATTCCCAACCCATCCATGTGCCAGGACACCAATCCCAATCCATCCATGTGCCAGGACATCAATCCCAATCCAATCCATGTGCCAGGACACCAATCCCAATCCATCCATCCATGTGCCAGGACACCAACCCCAACCCATCCACCTGCCAGGACACCAATCCCAACCCATCCATGTTCTGGGACACACACCCCAATCCCAATCCAATCCATCCACATGCCATGACACCAATCCCAATCCATCCATCCACCTGCTAGGACACACATCCCAATCCATCCATGTTCTGGGACACACACCCCAATCCCAATCCCAATCCATCCATGTGCCAGGACACCAATCCCAATCCATCCATCCACCTGCTAGGACACACATCCCAATCCATCCATGTTCTGGGACACACATCCCAATCCCAATCCAATCCATGTGCCAGGACACCAATCCCAATCCATCCATCCATGTGCCAGGACACCAATCCCAATCTATCCACATGCCAGGACACCAATCCCAATCCATCCATGTTTTGGGACACCAATCCCAATCCATCCACTGCCAGGACACACATCCCACTCCATCCATCCACCTGTCATCTTGGAGGGATTGCAGGGAACAGGGATCCTTCCTGGGAGCTTCCCAAGGAAGGACCATCATCTTCCTCACCCCAGCAGAAGGTGGGATGGGTGGGCACAGAGCAGCCCTGGGAACATAGAGCATCATCCGTGCCCTGTGCCCACAGCTGGGCAGAACCCAGCACAGCCCCACTGCTGGAATGGGCTTTGGGATTAGGGAATATGGGAGCAGGAGCATCAGTCCCTGCAGTGGCATCACTGTGTGGCTCTCCAGGAGTCTCGGTGCCCCAAATGTCCCCAAACTGCCCCGAATGTCCACGAGTGGTCCCAAATATCCCATCCCACCTGTCCCTCACCTGCTCCTTGAGCTCATCCACCGTTTTCTCTGCCTGCTTCACCTCCTCCTGCAGCTTCTCCCGCTGCTGCCGCAGCGACTCCAGCTCCGTGTTCTTCTTCTCCATCTGCTTCTGGAGCTTCACGTGCTCCTGCTTCTCCGACGCAGACAAGTCCCTCATCCTGAGACAGCCACAGCTCCCGTCAGGAACAGCTCAGGAGCACCTGGATGCTGCTCCTGGGGGGCACCAGCGGAGCCAAGACCCCCTGCCCGCTCCAGCCAGGATAATGGAGCTCATCCATCCCCATCAGCCCCTCCCTGGTGGGGATGTGAACAACATTCCCAAAATCCAGCTCATCAACAGGGATGGGTCCCAGCTGAACTTGTTGGCTGTGGAATCCCAAAGGAAAAGCCCCTGAGCCCCAAGGCCTGGAAGGTGGGATCACCCAGGGAAAGGCAGGGTTTGGAGAACAGAGCTGGGATACTGAGCACCACATCCATAGGGAGTGAGGCACAGGAACAACCTGGAGTGGCTCATTCTGTCCCCATCCCCACTGATTCCCTGGGACAAGGAACTCTCCCTTCCCTGTGGATGCTTTAAGAGCTCAGCAAAGATCCAAGATCCATCAGCAGGAATTGCTCCAGAGAGGGACTGGGACGGATGCTCTCGGATTTAGGGAGCACAAGAAGCCTGGGAAGGAATTTTGGGAAGAACAAGTGGGCTCCCACCTGACAAGAGCCTCCTTGAGCCTGGCATTCTGCTCCTCCAGCTGTTTGACCTGGTAGCTGGATGCTGCTCCATCGGAGCCTGAGGAGGAAGGGAAGGATCAGAATCCCATGATTCTGGGATTGGGATTTTGGGTGCGAAGGGACCTTAAATCCCACCCATTCCCACTCCATTCCATGGGCAAGGACACCTTCCACTATGCCAGCTTGCTCCAAGCCCCATCCAGCCTAGCCTTGGGCACTTCCAGGGATGGAACAGCCACAGCTTCTCTGGAAAAAATCCATTCCAGGGCCTCCCCACCCTCAGAGGGAAGAATTTTTCCTCAATATCCCACCTAACCCCACCTCCATTCCCCATTCCCTTCCCACCTTTCTCCTCGATCTCGTGCTTGAGGATCTCTAGGTCCATGGTGAGATATTCCACCTTCTCCTTGAGGGAATCCACCTCCTGCTGCAGGGACTCTGCCCTCTCCTCAGCCATCTCCTTGTCCAGCGTGGCCATCTCGATGGCGTCAGCTGTGTCTGCCATCTCCTCCATGTACCTTTCCTTGGCTTCCAGGGCATCCTTGGCTTCCTGCAGGACAACACAGAGGGTGAGGGGACCTCAGAATTCCCAGGAGACCTCCCACAACATCCCTCAGGAAGTTGTTGTCCCTCAAGGCTCTCCCAAATCTAATGGGTTTATCGGGGATGGGAGTGCTCCAGGGGTGTTCCACTCCCCTTTTCCCTGCTCCAAAGCTGGCAGGAAAACTGTCTGCAGGTGAGGAGAAAGGCATGGACACAGGGAATACTGGAGCAGACAGATAAATCCCTGGGGGAAGAAACAAGGAATCCACCCTGGAAAAGTAGGGCAGGGAGAAGGAAATGCTCCTTGGCTGCTTGGATGGAGTCCTGGGAGCTGCAGGGACAGGGGAGGAGGAAAGGGAAGCACCTGGAGAGAGAGAGGGAAGAAAGAAATACCTGGAGAGAGAAGGAAGAGGGAAGCACCTGAAGAGAGAGAGGGAAGAGTGAAACACCTGGAGAGATGGAGGGAAGAGGGAAACACCTGGAAAGACAAAGGGAAGAAGGAAACACCCAGAAAGAGAGAGGGAAGAGGGAAACACCTGGAGAGAGAAGGAAGAGGGAAACACCTGGAGAGAAAGAGGGAAGAAGGAAACACCCAGAGAGAGAGAGGAAAGAGGGAAACACCTGGAAAGAGAGGGAATAAGGAAAGCAACATCCCACCTCAGCTCAGCCCCAATTCCCAAATGCACCTGATGTGGATTAGGAGCAGAGGAGAAGATCTCGAGTTGCACCAGGGGAGGTTTGATTGGATAATGGGAAAATTTCCTCCCACAAAAAGTTTGTCAGGGCTGGAATTTCCCCCTCTCCAGGCACTGCCCCATTCCCAAGGACACTCACTGACCTTCTTGGCCTCCTTCAGGCGCTTCTGGAGCTCGGCCTGTTGCTCCTGCATTTTGCTCTTCCATTCCTGCACCTGCTCCAGCTGGATCTTGTACTTCTCCAGCTCCTTGAGCTTCGCCTTGTCCTCATTCCGCTTGATTTTCAGCGTCTCCAGCTTCTCCTCGAGGTCCCGGACCTGAGCACGGAGATTCTCCTCCTCCTACAACACCAAGTCAAGAATTAGGGAAGGAGTAGGGACATCCTTTGGAGAGAGCTCCAGGGATGTTCCTGGAATCCCTGGCCTGACTTTGGTCATGGACACGGGGATGGTTTGAGAGGGATTGGGACAAAGGGCCTGGAGCGACAGGACAGGAGAGAATGGCTTCCCACTGCAGAAAGCAGGATTAGATGGGATTTTGGGAAGGAATTCCTGGCTGGGAGGGTGGTGAGGGCCTGGCAGAGGTTGCCCAGAGAAGCTGTGGCTGCCTGATCCCACTGCGGCATCCACGTCATTCCCAGGTGATCTCTCCCTAGGGAAAACTGATCCAGGTCCTTTTCCAGCAGCTCAGCTCCCAGGGCAGGGAAAGGCTGATGCCAGCATTCCTGAGGGAAGGGCTGCAGGGAGGAGGGGATGTGACCCCCCCCTTCCCTGGCAGCAGCCACAGGGCTAAAGCTTCAAATCCCAAAGATGGGTGACAGCAGGGGCTTGGAAAAAATCCTATGCAGGGATTCTTCCTCTGCTGCTTTCCCAGCCTGGACATTCTGATGTCCCCAAACGAGCCCAGTTAGAGAAACCAGAGAGCTCTGGGAAGTGGAGACACAGGTGGGGACATCCCATATTCCCACCCCAAGGTGCCTTCTCCAGCTCTGCCTTCCACACACAGTCCCAGAGTTTTGTCCTCTCCTGCTCTTCCCTCCCTGGCCTTGTGCCCCAAATCCCCCCCACAAGCTCTAATTAACTCATTAATCAAAGCAGGATGGAAGTGATGAAGGATTTTAGAGATCAAAAGGGGAATAACTCCACGATGATCAGAATTTCCCGAATTTGGGAAATATTGGACCTCTCCAGATGGACTCTGCATCCCAAGGCGGGAGAGCCCCCAGTGCATCCAGCCCAGTTCTCCCAACACCAGTGAACATTCCCAACTGGACCCTCTGGATTTAACAGGACCAAGCTCTGACTCAGAGCCTGCTCTGATGCCACCTGTGTCCCACAGGGAGCTGGGAAGGGATGGAGATGCACTGGGAATTCTCTTTGGAAGTCTCCTCCCTGCTGTGCTGCCTCTGCCTCTGTCCTGACCAGCTCCCACCTGCCCCAAGCCCAGTGACCACCCCCAGGACCCTCCAGGGCATCTCTTCCTCCCTTTTCCCTCCTCCTCCTCCCTCAGCAGCCCCGGGCACCGCTCAGGGCAGGGCACAGCTCACCTTGGTGGGCGAGGGCACTGGGGGTGCCCCCGGCGAGCCCAGGGAGGGCGTGGGGATGACGGGGGCCACCAGTGGGGTCTGGGCGGGCGTGCCAGGCTCACTGCTGCTCATCTCCCCGCCGGACGCCGAGGCCGATCCCGAGGGCCCGGCCGTGCCACCGGACGCCGAGGACGTGGGGGTCCGGGTGGGCTGCAAGACACCGGCACGAGCGAGGGGGGGGGTCAGGAGGGTGATGCTTTAGGTTTTAACTTTGATATTTTTCAAATCCTGTGCTGCTAGTGTGACTCTGAGGTTTTCTGTAGCTCGTTAAGTGCTGTTCTCTATGCTAAGATATAACAAAACCTCTCTAACTTGCTCTCCAAGGACACTCAGAACAAGAACTGTGAACCTTCATCTTGGGGACAGGAGGGCAAGCTTGGGCAAATTCCATCCTTGCCTGGGCTCAGCTTGGGGAATTGATGCTGAGATCCAAGTGGGAAGCACTCATTACCTGTCACTGTCCATGTTGGGATGCACTGAGGCAGGAGCCTCTGGAGCCCAGAGTGTACCTCTGAAGGCCTTTCCAACCAATCCCTCCTTGATTCCTTTATTCCTGTCTGCTCTCTGTTTCTAGGGAGCCATTTAAGGCATCAAGGGAATATCCCAAGGGATGGTGATCCCACAGCCTCCCTCTCTGATGTCTCAGAGGGTGCTGCTCCAGGTGGCTCCCAAATTCCCATTTCCAGCAGGGGAAATCTGGGGGTGTGGTGACAGTGGGGGCATCCTGCTATGGGGAAATCCATGGATAATCCATTGGGGAAGGGATCCACAGGGTGCCCAGAGCAGCTGTGGCTGCCTCATAGCCCTGGAAATGTCCAAGGCTGGGTTGGATGAGGCTTGGAGCACCCTGGGATAGTGGGAGGTGTCCCTGCCCATGGTGGGACTGGATGATCTCCAAGGTTCCTCCCAACCTGAACCATTCCATGAGTCCAGGATTAAAGGTCCCAGCTCCAGAGGGTGAGACAGCAAAACCTCAGTGCCCACCGGGATGGGAACTCAGTTTTAGGGGAACAACAAGAAAATCAACAGAGAGTGAATTCCCAGAGTCCAGTGGGGCTGGAGCTGCTTCATTAGCACTTATGAGGCTGTTAATTAATCCCTGTCTGAACCCAGGTGATGATAAAAGGGGTGAGGGAAGCACCAGGGTCCCCCCAGGCTCCCTTTGGTCTCCTCACTGACCCTGTTTCTGCAGCACTCACCTCTGGCTGTGTAAATTAAATCTCCTGACTTAATTTAATGGGATTTTATGGAAATGGGATTTTTGGTGCCACGAGGTTTCACCAGGCGTGCGGTTTCACCCACGGGCACAGCTGGGAAGGAGAAACATCCACCCTCTGCCCTTATTTTACCCAAAATGAAAGCAAATCCCAGTTAACTCAACTGCAGCAAGGCCAGCACCCCTTGGATAGGCCCAGCCTGCCCTCCTGGGATGATCCCAGCTCTGCCAGGCACAGCAAACAGGGAACATCTCGTTGGCACAGAGCCTCACACATTTTCTCCCAGATACAACTCAAACCAAGGATGATTGTTGTTCCTGGTGCTTTTGGGGTCACAAATCCCTCGCAGAGAGCAAGGTTAGGTGGGATTTTGGGAAGGAATTCTTCCCTGTGAGGCTGGTGAGGGCCTGGGCTGGAATTCCCAGAGCACTTCTAGCTGCCCCTGGATCCCTTGAAGTGTCCAAGGCCAGGTTGGACATTGGGGCTTGGAGCACCCTGGGATAGTGGAAGATGCTCCTGGGTGGAACTGGATGGGCTTTTAGGTCCCTTCCAACCCAACCCATTCCATGATTCCAGGATCCTGCCTCCATCTCCCTGCCCAGTGCAGGTGTGAGGCCAAGGGCGCAGGAGGTCCCACGGGACATCCCAGCAGAGACAGGAACAAGGACCACTCAAACTGAGGGAATGGGATGGAATCCCTGGCCCTGGGGCGAGGTCCTGGAAGCATCCAGTGAGGCTGAAGCCCTCCCTGCAGTCCCCAGGCACCGGAGAGTTCTCCATTTCCAAACTCGGTTTTTAAGGATTTCCTTCCCACATCTCCTCTCCTCCAGCCACGAGTCCCTTCCCAAGGTGAATCCCAAGGGCCAGATGGGACTGCACAGCCCTGCCTGACACCTCAGGCTCTCTCAGATCCCACTCTGATACCTCAGGCTCTCTCAGATCTCTCTTTGGAAGTGTCTGACACCTCAGCCTCTCTCAGATCCCACTCTGGAAGCCTCTGACACCTCAGGCTCTCTCAGATCCCACTCTGGAAGTGTCTGACACCTCAGGCTCTCTCAGATCCCACTGTGGAAGTGTCTGACACCTCAGGCTCTCTCAGATCCCACTCTGGAAGTGTCTGACACTTCAGGCTCTCTCAGATCCCTCTCTGGAAGCGTCTGACACCTCAGGCTCTCTCAGATCCCTCTCTGGAAGTGTCTGACACCTCAGGCTCTCTCAGATCCCATTCAGATCCCACTGCGAAGCACTGGGCACAAGCCGGGACAGTCAAGGAGCATCAACCCCCGCAGGGACTCCCTGGCAGGGCCTGGGCACTGCCACACGCATTTCACGCTCCTCCATGGCCGTTCCACCCTGGGAGAGGGTCTCCAAGGATCTGGAGCTGCTCCAGAGGAGTCCATCACCCCTGTGAGCTCCTCTGGGCTCTGCACAAAGAGGTGGAAGGACAACAGGGACGCATGGTGGGGTTGGGAACCAAAGGGTGGTGTTGGGTTGGGGTGGGGTTGGGAACCAAAGGGTGGTGTTGGGGTGAGGTTGGCACCCAATGGGTTGTGTTTGAGTGGGGTTGTCCACCAGTGGATTGTGTTTGGGTGGTGTTGGCAACGAATGGATCGCGTTTGAGTGGGGCTGGAAATTCAAGGATCAGGTTTGAGTGGGGTTGGCAATGCATGGATGGTGTTGGAATGGGGTTGGCACCCAATGGGTCCTGTTTGGGTGAGGTTGGTATCAAATCGATCGGGTTTGAGTGGGGTTGGCACCCAATGGATCATGTTTGAGTAGGGTTGGCAATGAATGCACTGTGTTTGAACGGGGTTGGCACCCAATGGGTTGTGTTTGTGTGGAGCTGGCACCCAATGGATCATGTTTGGGTGGGGTTGGTATCAAATGGATTGTGTTTGAGTGGGGTTGGCACCCATGGATTGTGTTTGAGTGGGGTTGGCACCCAGTGGATCATGTTTGAGTGGGGTTGGCAATGAACGGATCAGGTTTGTGATGGTTTTGGCACCCAACAGGTCATGCTTGAGTGGTGTTGGCACCCAACG
>VZTN01007184.1:21967-162154 GCA_013400515.1 Erpornis zantholeuca | reverse complement strand
GCCACAGCTGCATGCTGTGCTAGAGAACTGGATGATCTATGAAGTTATTTGTCACATTGACTTTTTTCTGGTTTTCTCTGTTCTGTTTCTAATAGCACCCACCATTTAATTTGCCACTTTCACTGCTGCTTGGCTTTCAACTGGTGATATTTTCAGAGAACTTTAAACAAAGACACAAAAATCTCTGCTCTGAATAGTGTCAGGATTTGGACTCTAAAGCACTGTATGGTGTTTGTGTTGTTGAGGTTATTTTTTATAAAGGTGTTGCTCCGTGTTTATTGAAGTTGAATGTCATCTGCTAGTTTATTTTTCAGTTTCTCATTATAGAACTTTCACAGGTCTTTGTGATCAGTGTAGGACTTAATTATTCTGCTTAATTTTATATTGTCATTAGACTTAGTGATCTCACCTCCATTTGCACAGTGTAGTTTTAAGCACAGATGCATGTGAGACTCCATAGGAGTCTTAATGATTTGAAATGATTATAGTCTTAATGATTTTAGGGTTTTTCCTCTTGATGAAATCACAGGTTCTTGAAGGGAGAGATTTTGGTGAAGAGTTTTGTAAAAGCCTTACTTGGAAATTCAGGTAGGCTGAAAGCTAAATTATAGTTATACCGTCCATAGGTTAAATTATTTCTTTGAAGAACTCTGGTAGATTTGTGAGGTGTCATTTCTTCTAAGAAAACTGTATAGGCTTATCATGTTAATCTCTGTCTATATTAATTCTGTTATTTTTTTGTTTGTTTTCCTTATTTCTACCATTTTGCATAGTGTAGAAGTTGAAACTGGAGGTTTTAGTTTCATAGATGCCCTCTGAAAATTGTTTGAAAAACTGGTTTCATGTTTTTTACCATTAATTGAATTTTTCAGTTTTCTGATGTTAAAAATGGATTTGTTGCTTTGATGCATTTGAGACATTTGCATTTGATGCCATGGATCACTCTTATTCCAGGATGCTGTGCTGATTGTAGCAGTGATACAATAGTTTTGCCAACACAAAGCTTTCTGCTCCTTTTCTCTTCTGTCCATACCTGTGTTTTGTTGGAAAAGGAGTTAGTTTATGATAGAGCATAGTGATAAACTATGCTTCACACCTAACCAAAATACACTATTAAAAGCCACAGTGACTAATAAATGATAGTTACCAATAAATTAGATATCTTATAATTTATTAAATGTTTTGCTGTATCAATTGTCTGAATATGAAGTACCAAGATTATAAAAAATGAGTATCTCAGAATGCCATAAAATACTCTGCTGAGCTCTAGTATCTGGAAAATCGTGTTGCTGTAAGATCTCTAGGTCAAATTCTAAGCCAGTTTTGGGCATGGTGACTGTCTGCTTTGTTGTCATTAAGAGCTTCCTGATAGATGTTGCTCATTCAAGAGTTGAGCACTAAGTTGACCAAGGATCGATGTTGCTTACTCTCATATTCCCTGGGTGGTGATAGATTTCCCATAGCTACAGTGTGGCATTTGTGCAAAGCTAGATACTCTAAAGCCAGTTGTTATTGCTCTGGACAAGGCCTGAAGTTCAGCTGCATACCAGGCACATGCACAACACACAGCCCTCTGTAAAACGCAGAGCAGTTTCTAGGAGACTTAACAGCTATGACTGACAGCTGAAAGGTAAACACTCCCCAAATATATCAACTCCCTCTATGGTGGTATTTGATTAGACTTAAGAGAATAGCTGTTCCTATTCTTCTCCTATTCCTATGAGAAGCCACATTAGCTGACAAAAAAGTCTGCAGGTTTGGTGTTGAGCAACACACTTCCGAAAGCATGTGGTCTGCTCTGCCTGCAGAGGCTAGCTTGGCTTTTGTACATCCACGGTGGTTGTAGTAATTCTTAATAAATCTCCTTTAATAAGTGTATATTGGGTTTTCAACTGCATGTGTGTGTTCTTGTGTGTGGTACTCTTTCTGGCTGCTACTACTTTTTCAGAGTAGGAAATGAGTTGAAGGAACATGGGTTTGGAGTTTAGCTTCTGATCGGATTACGGTTTGGCTGTGAAATGAAGGGAAGGATTTGCTTTCAGGTATGAAAGGAACATTTGGATTACATGAATAATATGTCACATCACCCTCTTTCATTTATTTATTTATTTTTTATTAATGTCACTGTATGATGTGGCTCATTTGGGAGAAGTCCCCCAAGAATGGCTTTAGCCCATGGTGCTGGCTGGCTGGGGGCTCACAGCCACATTGAAGATGGGAAATTGCACCTGCTGTCAGGAAGTAGGCACTGCGAAGGACTCATCTAGAGAGAAGTAAAGGCTCCATCCAAGTTTTGACAGCAGACCCTTCTTCTCCTTATTTTGGTGGGGCTCTGACTTATGAGTTGCTGTGCTCAGTTTATTCAAGAGCTCTTGCACATGGTAATTTCTCTGCTTTTACATGCATATTCAGAATAGAAGATGGGTGGAGGATACATGAGGGTCACATTTAGCTTAGAAGGTGCTAAGGAGCCTTAGACCTGAAAAGATACTTTTCTTGACAAGCAGAGGCTCCCCACACTGCAGCTGAATGGCCACAGCAGCGAAAATCAAATGACCACCTGGTCAATGGTGTTCTGTCTCTGCATGATTTAAGTCAGAAACAGTATTTAATTTTCTTCTTTCCATTCAATGTCCAACTTTTCATGCACTTGTACCAATGTGGTATCCTACACCAGGAAATTTGGGCTTAGGCTATAGGGTTTAGAGGAAGTGAGCAATTCTTAGGAGACTCCCGTTCTTTAGAGCAAGCACAAGAGCATGAGAGAGAGACAATCAAAATGAGACATTTCAAGTTTTTTGGCAGAGTATATTCACTAATACCTTGTACTGGTATGCTTTTAGAGTCCTGTTTATTCTTTCCGGTGTTGTAACAAGATCTCTGTCCCTGGTTATTTGTTCTAGGCTGTTGACAAGGTAGCATTGCTAATGTGTAAGAATGACATTTGAAATTTTGTCATCTACTTGACAGTACTGAGATTTGATTGCTACTGCAGTATGCTGTGGATCCTACTAAAATTGGCAAGGTCTGAGTGCAGTATTTTATAGCATCTCACGTTGATGGTGCTCCATGAGAGGACAAGGACCAATGGCCATAAACTAGAACACAAGAAGTTTCACCTCAACATGAGGAACAACTTCACAGTGAGGGTGGCAGAGCACTGGAACAGGCTGCCCAGGGATGTTGTGGAATCTCCCTGTCTGGAGACATTCAAAACTCACACGGACATGTGTAACCTGCTCCAGGTAACCCTGCCTTGGCAGAGAGGCTGCACTGGATGAGCCTCAGAAGTCCCTTTCAACTCTTAACTATTCAGTGATTCTGTGATCTGAAAAGCTTTGACTTTTATGTAATAAAAGTGTAGTGACATGGGCACCATGACAGAGGAGTGTCATCTTGAATTGATGATTGACCCTCTTTGCTTGGAAAAGAAAATGTAACCTTGCCAGTATATTCCAATCATTCTATGTAGATGATTTTGTTTTTCACTTCTAGTTATTTGTTTTAGGAAAGGTTTTTTCCTTCTGGACTGCTGTACAGTTGTGCAGATTCAGGGACAGTTGTTCGTAAACAAATACAAGTCTTTATATAGAAACCTTTTGGTTTTGTAATTGAAGAATTAGCTTAAAGATATATTCTGTTTGTATACTAGAAAATCTCATTTATTCATTAACAACAAATGTCATACCATCATCCTAGAAAAGATAAAACAGCATCACAGGATAACTTGAGCTCACCACAGTGCTGAAAGCTGGATCTGCTCTAAGGTACACCAGTAAGCCCAGGCCCTCTCAGAATGGTGAGACTGTGCAGTCCTGCTGAGCAGCCTGAGCTGTAGTCTGTAATCCTGAGTGAGGCTGCCTTCACGAATGTTTCAGCAACTCTTTTATTTCCTCTTTTATTACAGGACCACTGTTTCTGTTTAAATAGTGTTATGATATTATGCTGCAACAGTTGCTGAGCGTTTGTGAGTTCCTGTATGTTTTAATAAAGCTCTGTTAACATCATCCTTACTTATGGCTGGGCAATACAAGTCAGAAGTGAAGAAAGCTTAGCATGAAGAGACATTCATCAGCCATTGTGGGTTGTGTTTCTAGCCCTTACTATATTTATGGCAAAGAGATACTATCTTGTGTAATTCTATTGCAAGCTTGAACTGTACTACTTTAAAAAGTTAAATTGAAATGAAGGATTGATCCACCGTAGAGCAGCTGAACAAGATTAATGTTAATTGATGGTTTCAGACAAACATCAGTGCTAAATAATGTAGCTACGTTTAATGTTTAATATGATTTAATCTTACAGATATGGATGAGTCAAAAAAAAATGAACCTGAGTACTTCCTTGCCTGTAAAAAGCTCCTATTATTATTTAAATTTTAAATTTAAGAGATGATGCTTTATTTATGTAGATTGTTTATTTAAAGAAAAAAAATCCTTAAAGCCTTCTAGAAAAAAAATCACTTTAGAATGTCATTGAAGTGAAGGGTAAATACCAAGAACAAAGAATGGTGCTAGCGCAGTTGCTCTGTGAGAATTATAACAGGGAATTAGGAAATGAGGAATTTTGGAGTCAGTTGCAGAAAATATTAAATTATAAAAACTAGGAAAATATAAAGCATCTGAATATCTTCAATTTAATTTCCAGTGACTCTTATGCAATAAAAAAATTACTGTGAGAAAGTAAGTTTTTGTTGAACATACGTTAGATTACAATGACTTTTTAAACAATGTTCTAAATATTTTTTTTATTTTGTTTTTTATAGCCTCACTTCCAGTCAGAGTCTGTGGTTTTTAAATACCACATATATATATATATATGTTTAAAATATAATAACTGTAACCATAAGTCTGAATTTCCAGCAGTTGCAATTCCCTGAGCTTTTAATAGTTATAATTTCTTATGTTAGTTAGCACTGCTGAGATTTGATTTATAAATTTGGCTTTTGCATGTAGCATAATTTATTATTGAAATGTAACAGTACAGTACAGTAACCCTAAGCCAGAAACTGTAAAGCATGCTGCTTTATGGTTTCTGTTTAATGACTAGAAGATATTCTAAAAGTATTTGTCTCAGTGTAGCAGAAATCATGCTTAATGTTGCACTGTCCTAGTGCAGCATTAACCCCTGGCACAGTGCACAGCAGAGTCAGAGGTAGGATGGATCAGCCCAGCCACATTAAGAAAGTTCGTTCTCTGCCCATAAATGTGCTGTCTGCAAAGTGTGAAATGCCAGAGCAAAACTGCAGCCCACCCTGGGTTGCCTTTACCTGATTTATAGCTGGCTAGTCCTTTGGATTATTTTCCTGTTTCAGACATTGGGTGCCTTTATTCCTACCCAACTGCCAGAATGTTGGAATGAAAAGATTGATTTATATTTTCTGTATTAAGCAAATACTTCTTTCTGTGAGAAAAAGCTGTGGAGGTAGGAGAAAAAAACAAAAAAAAAAANNNGAAGGAAAAAAAAAAAAAAAAAAAAAAAAGATAAAGATTTATTCTAAGGTAGTTACAGAGATCTACTTTTCTACAACTCTGAACATGAATATACCCAGTATCAAGATTTTAGGATGAAATACATGTATTTTGGTTTTAATAGTGACAACTTTCTGCTAATCAGAAGTGTAGTGTCCAATGTGTTGGAGCACAAACATCAGCTACTGCTGCTTGTTGGTGCTCCAGAGTTTTTGCCACGCTGCCATCCCTGCCAGTTCCTCTGCTTACAGAAGTCAGCTCCTGGGTGGTTTCTTTAGCTTTTCTAATTGACTTGTTGTTTGTGGGGGTGCTAGGTCCACGCTTACAGAAACTTGTACTTCCTGGCTGCCAGGTGCCAGCTGGAGCTCTGCAGGACCAGAGAGCTGCTACAGGGTTTGAGAAATCTGGGATAAAAAGGTTTTTATTCTCTGGCCCGAGGAAGGAAACCGCTGAATCTTCCTCTCATTTTTAATGCTACCAGGCATGCCACAAACATATGTGGGACTTGTCCAAGCCTACTTCTGTTAACACATATGCGTCTTTAAGAATTAAACTCAAGTTCAGAAAGGTTCTTGTGTGATACCGTAGTGTATTTTTATGAACTGATAGTTTTAAACCATGTTACTGCCAAACTGCTTTCACCATGCAAAGCAAAGAGGTTTTGGTGCCTCAGTATTTTCTTTAAAGGAGGGAATTTCTAAGCCTTGCTACCTGTGACCATTATAATTTGTTGCTTTTGTTTTTCTCTTACTGCTGCTGTGCTTTTTTCCTCTGCTCCATTGTTCTTTTGCTCTGCATCTTCATATGTCTCTTATTTTGTGCTCTCCCATTTCTCTTTTCACATGCAAATGCAACATTAAAATATTGAAGGTTATGTATTCTTTCTCTTATTGTCTTTTTCCAGGCTTCTGGAGATTTTTCATTCCTCTAATTCTGTCTTTGGGATTTTAATTTTTTTTTTCTCCTTCTCCTACAGCTCTGTTTCTCTCATATTTTCTATCATTTATGTCCTGCCAAATCTTGTCCCATAAAATGCTGGCTGTCCTTGTTATCCCATCCCACACAACTGCACCACGCTTTTCTAGCTCTGTTCTGATGTGCCACTCCTATGTGAGCTGAGCTGTGTTGGTGCTGAGCTCCTTTTGGCCTTGTGCTTGTGCCGTCTGGGTGTGGGGGTAGAGAGAGAAAAGCCTTCGGCAGTGCCTGGGTCTAGTGAAGTTGGACAAATCTAGCATTTAGTTGTGGTATGTGACACATGGGCAAGAGAAAAGGATAGTCATCTGCCCCTTGTCTTTAAAGAGAGAATGTTGTGGGAAATTGGGTGTAACAAACCTGAGTAGAGGATTCACCTTATAGTTTACTTACTGGAGTACCAAAACCATATTGCTGTTTGCTGTTGTTGTTTTCATGGAGGTTTTTTTGTGTTTTTTTGTGGGGCTTTTTGTTTGCGTGTATATGTTTGGTTTTTGCTTTGTTTTAGGACTAATCTCCCCAATTATGCAAATGCTTGCCACATGTTTATGGGAAGACTAAACCCTTCATTTATGCCTGAATAGCAGTTCTTGGTTTTTTTTATCCCTCAAGTTTCAGAGGCATTACAATCTATTTTAAATGTGAGTGGAAGGGATCCTTAAAGATCATCTAGCTCCAACCCCCATGCTATGGTCAGGGACAACTAGATCACGTTGCTCAAAGTCCCACCCAACCTGGCCTTGAACACTTCATGGGATGAGACATCCACAACTTCTCTGGAAAACCTGTTCTACTGTCTCACATCTCTCATAGGGAAGAATTTCTTCCTAATATCTAATCTAAACAGACCCTCTTTTTGTGTAAAGACATTACTCCTTTTCCTGTTACTTACATGCCCATGCCAGAAGTCCCTCTGCAGCTTTGTATAGGCCCCCCTTTAGGTACTGGAAGGCTGCTGGAAGGTCTCCCTGGAGCCTTCTCTTCTCCGGGCTGAAAAACCCCAACTCTCTCAGCCTGTCTTCACACAAGAGGTGCTTCAGCCCTCTGACATCTTGGTGTTCCTCCTCTGGACTTGCTCCAATAGTTCCATGGCCTTCTTGTGCAGGAGACCCCAGAGCTGGATGCAGCATTCCAGGTGGGGTCTCAGCAGAGCAGAGGGGCAGAATCCTCTCCCTTGCCCTGCTGGCCAATCTCTATATGATGCAGCCCAGGTTGCTGTTGCTTTCTGGGCTGCAAGTCCACATTGCCATGTTGAGCTTCTTGTCAACCAGTGTTCCCAAATGTTTCTCCTCAGGGGTGCTCTCAATCCATTATCTGCCCATCCTAAAATAGAAATGTCTGGGAACAATTTATATTTTTTTTCTAGTAGAGAATAACTTTGCAAATCTCTTTTACAGTGTCTTTTATAGTGTCTCAGACACAAAATGTGTCTAGGCTGCTGTATATTCTCAGATAAGTGAAGACTGAATGTCAAACTGTCAGAAGTCACACCAATAAACAAAAGAATCAATGATGCTATGAGGGTTACAGTTAATTTTGCACTTTTTAATGAAGATAAATATTCTTAGATAATATAGGGTTATGAGGGACTATGGCTGGAATATGAATGTTCAGCACAATGAATATGGGATAAAAGCACACCAGTTGTGGGAAGATTTTGCCTTGATTTGCCTTGAAAGACCGAAGAGTGTGATGAATGCATAGAAAGGGATGCACTGGGATTTGTTCCTCCCTCTTTGGTTTCTTCCCTGGAAGAGAATTTCAAACTCAAATGATCTGAAGCAAAGCAGACAGAAAAATGCTATTAATAGCAGTGATAATAAAAGTGATTTACAACAAGTAATAATTATTTACAAGGGAAGAAGCTTAAAGGGCTGAAGTTTATTTAGCCTTTGTTGACAGCTACAGGTTGCTGTCCGTGGGATAGAGGCAGACTGCAGAGAGGAGCGTGGTGCTTTCACCCTTGGGCTGGGGTGTATCCCAGGAAGGCAGCCTCCTAGACAGACTCTCATGCAGCTGTGGGTAGCTCTTTGGAAGGCTCTCCTTCAAATCCCCTTGCTGCAGGCAGCTCATGGTCAGCGTGCTCTGCTGTCCCCGGGCACTTTCATGCATCCCCAAGGGAAGCCTGCCCTAGGTGCCCTTCTGTCTGTGAGCCTCTCTGGTGCATGTCGTAAAATATGTAGTAAACAAAACTTTAAAATTAAATTGCTTCTGAGATCTTAAGTAGTTTTATTATTTTGCAAAGTAAGGGAGAAAATCTGAATTATTTAAAAATGCTATCATGGAATCCAGAGAAAGAATGAGATTGTGAGGCATACAGGCTAAGCACCTAATTTTTTTTCTTCCCTCCTCTTGTATGCTGTAAGTGCACCTTGAAATGCCATTACCTGCTGTAGCTGAAAACAAGATAATTTGTAATGTGGAACAGCTAATTTTTCATTGTGGTTCCACTGGGGCATAATGCAAAACAATCCAGTATAGCTACATTGGTAATGCAATAACCTGCATTCAGAGCAAGTATCCTGCTGTATCCTGTCATCTTTGGCCAATAATGGAGCTCTTTGCAAAACTGATTTAGGCTTTTAAATATATTTGACATATTCTACTTTTTTCAAAGCATAGAAACCTAGGCAGGAGGACAAAATTGAGTTTGGGTCATTATTAAAGAATAAATAAAAAATGCAAATTATATTTAGCTGAGGTCTTCCCCAAATCTAAGAGCCTTACTTATGTTAGGGAGCTAATTTGGTAAACTTTCTATTTAGATAGAAAAAGAAGCATTCTCAGAACCTGCTTAGGCAATTTNGCATTTCCTCAATAAAGGGAGGGTTATAGGACAATTAATGAGACATTAAGCTGTTTTTTTTTTTGGTTTGTTTGTTGTTTTTTTTTTTTTTTTTTTTTTTTTTTTTTTTCTAAATGTTAGAGCATGTGAAGGACCTGGGAAATGCCAACTGGTTTAGGCTGGCATCACCCTGTGATGTATTGGCTTTGAAAATAATGCAGTTTAGAGCAACTTTCAGTAGGACAGGGAACTGCTGTATTTCAGAAGTGTCAGTGCACAGCTGCAGAATTAAGCTGTCCCGTAAATTTTGCTGTGTTGTCTAGAAGCTTAGCTTTCATCTACAAAACAAGCTTAAAAGTTTAAAAAAAGAATGTTTTTTGAAGTTTAGGTCCTAAACTGCTCTTTGTTTTATTTATTCCTTTCTATGTCTCTTCCAGATCACTTAAGAGGCAACATGCCCTGTGTTCAGCCAGAGCAGTGGGTCAGTGTGCTGATGTTCCCTCAGAGGGGCAATTTTCATATTCTCCTTGTTTCACCCAGCCCCTAATTTTCCTGTAACTTGCTAAAATGTGATGCCTTCCAGACCACTGTTCTGTTGTCAAATAAAACTAAAACACACCAGAAGATTTCAGAGTGACTTGGACACGATCTGATAGGATTGTGCAAGCTGGCTTTTGTGTAATCTGTGCCTAAAAACCCATCCCAGCCCTAAAAAAAGAGCACCTTAATTTTGCTATAGAGGCAGTATCCAAATCCCCCTGTGTGTTTGAGCTGTGTGTTTGGATTCAGCAATCAAAGCATTGCTGTCATCTGTCATTAATACACTGCTATTCCACAGTGGATTTTTCTTCTCAGCAGAGCAAATTTTTCCGTATTATATTGAGTTCTTGGAGAAACCCTGAAAGGTGACTGAAATTTTAAATCTTGAATTGCATTGTAATTCCTTCCTTATAAGACAGTCAGAAAACCCATCCTGCAAAGCTAGATTCCATCTTCTTGCTGTAGATAACAGAAAAAATAATTTTTTACTGTGTAATTGCAATCTTCTTACAAGGCTGCCTGAATTAGGAATTCTGATAATTGTAAGTAGTATGCTTTCTCAACCCTGTATTTACAAATAATTTACTTACTCAAGGCTTGTCTACCTGAGTCAAAACCAACTCATCTGTTGTCAAAGAGAAAAGGATTACAGACTCAGAAATCCCCTTTTACTATAAATTCTGATATTCTGATTACTATTTTCCTGGCTTTAATCAAGGTTGAATTATTTCTGACATTATTTGAGATGAGAAAGAACCTGAAAACTCTTAAAAAATAATACTAATAAAGGCAAATTCTCACTATAAGTTGCACTCAAAAATTAAAGTCATGTAAGTTAGTGTGCCACCAGTGAGAATCTGTCTCATTAATATTAATCTCCAGACTCTAATGAGAACACTAGGCTACTGTGTAATGCTAAAAGGGCACAGGTGTGACAGTTTCAGAGAAGGTGGAAGCCCTAAATCCCACAGGCTATGAAATATAAATCGTGCTACCTAATTACTAGGCAATTTCTTGCCAGGTTATTGAAAGGGATATGTTTTTTAGTGTTTATCTGTGAAAACTAAATGCCCACAGAAGACAATTTATCATACCTGGAATAGCATATCTTTGAAATTTCCCTGTAAAAGTAAAATATGATGGAGAGGAATCTCTGACCTGACTGCTTTATCAATATGCTAATTTATACTCTATGCAGAAGAATTCCATGGAAAGTCATCTCTTCTTCTTTTTTCTCCATGGATTCATGATGTCCTGGGCTGCTCTGTGTCACAGTGATGCTGGGTTGGCAGCATTGAAACTGCACTGTTGAATCTCAGATCATTAAAATGAAATGCATCAATTACAAGTGCTTTGGTAGAGGGCATCCATGTGAAGGAAATTACAGGAGAAAGCAGATTCTTATATTTGGGGAAAAAAACAGCTATATATTTGCAGTTTACAAACAATAAATTGTTTTTAGCTAAAATTTTCATTTCCAAGCAGCTTTTTGGAGGTTTTCTGTCTCTCTAGCACTGCATATCAAGGTGTTAAGAAAATTAAAGGTCTGAAGCTTTGCTGTGTTCTCCACAACCTAAGCATGCACCAGTTCTGTGATGGATGCTCAATAAATAGCATGGTTTAGTCTCAGGAAGGAAATTTCAGTTCACACTTTCCCTGCTGTGCTTGGGTTTCAGGGGATAAAAAAACCCCCAACAATCAAGAGTTTCTTTCTCGGGCAATGTCAACGACAGCAGCCTTGGTGCACACAGGAGGTGTATTTAATCTGTTTGTGCTCCTACACTTTACAGTGATGGATTCCACATAAATAAATAAAGACTCAGGAGATTTCATGAGGTGCCATTGAAGGTGATCATAATTTGTCTTTACGAGAAACCTTGTGGTAGAAACATCCATAAACTGTGTACAGATATGTTGTCCACTCCTCCCTGAAACTGGCTAAAAGCAAGAGGAAGGAAAACAAACTTTTAAGGTGTAAATGTCCTTTCATTATTCTGCCTGCTACTGTAGCTGTTATGTTAATTGGTAATTCTTAATGAGTCCTCTGGTGGTAGAACATAATAGAGGAGGGACTGTGCTGTGTATGTTAAACTTACAAATAAAATATGATTTTGTTTTCTTGAACAGAGAATTATTTACATGGTGAACTGTACAGATGGCTTGTAAAGGAAAATTACTCTTCCTTCTTGAAAAACCACTTGATAAATCAAAGGCTTCTCTTTCTGTTTTCTTCTCTTTTAATGTCTAGAAAATCCAAAAGCTATGCAAATATGTAGTACTCCAATCACACTAAACACCTGGAAAAACGCAAGTACTCTTAACAGATTACCTTCATATGCTCTTTTTTTTTATTTCTAATATTTGTTGAAAAACTCCAGAAGTCCTAGGCAATGTTTTTTAATTGGAAATGAGATGTTTTCTGTGTTAAATGCAGTAAGTGAATGTTACATCTTTTGTAATTGACAGAACCAACCTTTTTGAGTGGTTCACTAAATGCAATATATTAAACTATCGCTGATTACTTTTTTTTCTGTAATAGGCAATGATAACACACAAAAAAGTCAATTCATAGATTTATTGCTGCTTAAGGGCAGGCTTTAGTTTGATTTGCAAATGGTGAATTGATTGGACTTTCCGCTGGGACAAAGATAGAAATCCTGGCTCCTGATTGTTAATGATGACAAATAATGTGGATTGCCTTGCTATGTGGAGGTGTTGCTGCTGAGGACGTATTGCACAACTGATACCTGCGTTCCTGTGATGTTGGCCTCAGCTGGACAGTGGGTGCCCACCAGAGGTGGTCTGTCACTCCCCTCCTCAGCCATCAGGGGAGAGAAAATATAACAAAAGGCTCATGGGTTGAGGTAAGGGCAGGGGGAGATCACTCACTGATTACTGTAACTGGCAAAAGAGACATCGCTTGGGGAAGTTAGTTTATTACCAAGTAAATCAGAGAAGGCTTATTAAAAATAAAGCCAATTCTTAAAAACATCTTACCCCTACCCCTCCCTTCTTCCTGGGCCCAACTTCACTCCTAATGTTCTCTACCTATCTCCTGCCCTGCCCTGCAGCAGCACAGGGGACAGTGAATGAGGATTGCAATCAATTCATCACAAGTTATCTCTGTTGCTCCTTCATCCTTCCACTCTTCCCCTGTTTCAGCATGGGGTCCCTCCCATGGGAGACAGTCCTCCACAAACTTCTCCAACATGAGTCTTTTCCATGGGGTGCAGTTCTAAATAAAAGTGCTCCAGTGTTGGTCCCCACCGTGGGGTCACAGCCTCCTACTGGTGTGGGGTCCTTTGTGGGATGTAGGTGGATATGTGCTCCAACACAGACCTGCATGGGCTGCGGGGGGACAGCCAGCCTCACCATGGTCTGCACCACGAGATGCAGGGGAATCTCTACTCCACTGGCTGCAGTGCCCCCTCTTCTTTCACTGACCTTAGTGTCTGCAGGGCTCTCTCCCTCATTCTGATGCCTTTGTCTGGCTGCAATTGTGCAGGTTTTGTAACCCTTCTTGAATCTGTTATCCCATTGGCACTACCACCACTGCTGATGGGCTCAGCCTTGGACATTGGCAGATCGGTTTTGGAGCTGTCTGGCATTGGCAGTGTTATACATAGGGGAAGCTTTTGGCAGCTTCTCACTGAAGCTACCCTTGTCCTGGCCACACAAACCCAATACTGTTTTAAAATCCTGTTGTGATTCTCTATGAGAATGGAGCATGTTTGAATGCTTGTCCTGAAAAATTCAGGGTGGCTCTGCTCCTCTGACATGCCTTGCTCCAGAATAGCAAAACTTGTAGACATGCATTTGAAACATGACAGTTGTGGCACTGTAGTGTTTCTACTTTGCAGTCTTCTGGTGTTTCAAGGAAAAAATGAGGCTTTCTTAGCCTGTTTGCTGGAGTTCAGTGGTACCAAGACACTGCCTTACTCCATGCAGAGAGTTTTAGGGTAAGGTCTTACCACTGTTTTTCTGAGGTGTGGAGAGAAACTGAAGTTAAAATACCGTGGATTGCTAGTTCTTCAGGATTGCTTTCTCGTGTTTGCTGGATATCTGTATTCTCAAAGAGAATTTTTATTAGCATGTCAGCTGCGGCTACCTCCTCTGTCCTTATTTTGTTGTAGTTTGGCTGATTTTATCCAGATCTCTTAGGAAAACAAAGGTTTTCAATCTCTCCCTGTTACCATCTCCTTATTCAGGAGAGTTTTAAACCCACTGCTGGCTTTGGCAGGAAGATGAAGGTCTCACAGATATCTTATTTGCATGAGCTTCCTTAACAGTGATGGGTTGGCTGGGGAGTGCCCAGTGCAGAAGGTTGGGGTGTGGATCTGCCTTTAGCACCAGAGATGCCAGTGAATCCAGGTGAGTGAAGGTCCCAGAAGCCAGGCTTTGTACTGTCATCTGACCAGTGAGTGCCCTGGGCTTTCCAGCCTTTGGGAGGTGTGACAAACTTCACAGATAGGTCATGGCCACCTTGGTCAGCCCAGACAATCTGCATAGGAGCAATTGCTTCACTCACATGAATCTTCCTCATGAAATAAAGATCTGCTGTAGTAAACCCAGTGATTGAGCTGCATTAAGTCTTCATTTTATGATTACGTCATGATTTAAAGGCACCATTGATTTCACTCCTGGTGTTCTCCTTTGTTATCCTGTAAGGGGATTTAAATCGTGTCATAGATAGATAGATCTGTGTGATAGATCATATGGTGTCCATTCCCTGCCTCACCCATCCTTGCTTGTCCCTTGCTCAGAGGGGCTGCATGACTTTGATTATCCCTCTGAAAATACAGCAAATTGCAAATTGCATTCCCAACCTTTCATTGCTGCTGAAGTCCAACAAAATTTTGGTATCTGAAGGTATGTGATCTAAAACAGAAAGCAGCACCAAATCTGATTATTAATTGTTGAAATTTATTTATTTTTCTTCAGTAAGTATTTAATCTTAATGACTTTGTAAACGGCTTGCTGTTTGCATTTGCGGGATAAAAAGAAGAAAAAATCCTCAAGAGAACAATATCAGATTATTTGTTAAGGAAAAAAGCTTTAATACTTGTTAATTGTATGATTTAGACTCTTCTGTTATTAGCATAATTGTTTAAAGACGAGTCTTTCCATTTAAGCAGTGAAAAAAAAATACAATTTTTTAAAAATCCATTCCTTAAAAAGCAAACAAAAAACCACCTCACATTTCCTGCAGACAAGGCAATGCCACAGTGAAAGAAGGTGGATAATGAGACAATGTAGGATATAATGTTAAAATTTGAAAATAACATTCCAAAAAAAGTTGTGCTGACCAAGCTGATGATGTTGAGCCGGGAAATGGGAAGGCTCAGGGGCAGTTTTATCACTATGTATAAATGCCTAATTAGAGAGCATGAGGATCATGGAGCATTGCCCACTGATGGTACAAGAGGCATTGGGCAGAAATAAAAACCCCATGAAGTTCTGTCTGGACAAAAAAAAATCTTTTTCTTTCTTAGGGTGATCAGATACTGGAAAAGATTTTGTAAAGTCTCCATCTGTGGAGATATTCAAAACCTGATGGGGCATGGTCCTGGGCAGCCTGCTCTAGGCAGCTCTGTCTGAGTAGGGGCAGAGGCTCTCTTTAGCAGTCTTCAATGTTTTTGTGAATTACACTGAAATTCACTGTGTGTGAAAGATGGGAAATGTCCATATCATGTAGGATGGGTAATTGTTTAGGAGGTAAGCAGTTGGTTTTCAGCACTTTTTCAGTGCTGCAGGGAATGCAGGGACTTGACTGAAGTTAGGTTCTGAGAAAGGTTACTTGCTACAAACTTCTACATGGGGCATGTCACTGAATTGATACCAGACTCCTCTCAGTGGAGGAGCATATTGTGATATAGAACATATTGCAGGCTCTGTACAATTTTGTCTAGTCTGGTTGGGTTCTGAAGAATGAGAAGTGCTGGTTTTCCAATGGTCGTGCAGGGTGATCTGAGCTTGGTCTTCTAGATAATATTAGCAGCTGAAAACAGAGATCTGCTCAGCAAAGAGTCAGAGAGCACATCTTTGGGTTTTTTTTTTTTACCCATACTTATAGATTCCCCAAATACGTATTTGGAAGGTTCAACCTAAGGCCTGATGAGGTCAAATCTTCCTTTAAATACAAATCAAATGCTTAATTCTTGAAGAGCTATATAAGCAGTGATTTCAAAGAAATAAGTAGTTCTGTGCACATAAGCCAGTTTGCCTCTTTTCCAAGATAATTGGTGGTATTTTAATACTGTACTGGTTTGGACTGGGCCAGGATTAAATCACATACAATATATGCTCTATTTGCCCAAATGAGTTTATTCCTGGGGATTTTTTTTGTTGTTTGTTTTTCTCTTTGTTGTTTGTTTTTTTTTTCTCTTTTTTTTCTTTTTTCTTCTCATGAATAGCTAACTACTAACAAAACAACATTCTGTAGCAGAAGCTTATTTCAACCTCAATTTTTGTTCAGTTTTGGCTTTTAGTCATTTTATTAACTTTTGCAGTTGTTTTAATGAAAACACAGCACATCCTGTCCAGACTTAAAAAAAACATCCTCTCGGTGAAAGATTTGGTGCAGAATGCTCTTTCTACAGATTGATATCACTGATTATACTTCTAAACAAATATTTACCTTACAATGAGATTCATTTTGAGAGCTTCAAAACATATTGTTTTTCAGGCCATATGCAGAATCCAGTAATTGAAAGAAATATAATTTCTAAGTGCTAAAATGCATACTAGCATATACAAACCAATAACCAGCACAGTATGATCTGAAGAAATGAGTTCCCCCTATACAGTGCATGTTCTTTAAAGAGAGCAACCACTGCTTTCTTGCTCATTGTAATTCACACTGCGTCCAGCACTACTGGAAAACTAATGAAAATGCTGGGAGTATAAGGCTTTATTTTACTGTTGAGAATTCTCAGTGGTTACAATATTATGTTGTGCCTAATTCTCCTGGTACCACATTTTTTTTAACAGTGATTTCTATTTTCAACCCAGTGATCCATTTCATGCATTAACCCCCTAAGTACTGAATGCACTGTGTAGCACAAAGGAGCTTTCAGAGCAAAATGCTTTTACTAGGTTAATTTTAAATAGGAAAAATCTGCTCAATCAGTTACAAATCTTATAAGCATGGGCTCAGTGGCATGGAAATCTGGGAAGGAGCACTTTTTAAGTCCACCTTCAAGAAGATCAAAGTGCAGGAATAAAAGGAGGAGGAGGTGCTGGTTTAATTTTTTCATCTGAAACTGCATGATATGAAGTGATGCAACTGTTGCCATAGTAAAGTTATATTGAATTGAGTATGAGCCAGTCAACACCACTGTGTAATATCCCCCCCACCCCCACAAGCAAAGCAGAAGGATAAACACTTCTTGATTGATTTTGTTTTGCCCCTTATAATAAGGAATTATAGAAACTGATTTTAGAACTCTCTTAAAAAAAATATAATTGCCAGCAGTGAAAAGTCAGCTAATATTTTTTAGATTTGGGGCATACGTTGTTTCAGATATAATTCATGTTTTTTCTCAAAATTGTCATTCATGAGGCATCTTCAATTGCCAACTGTGAAATAAAAGAGTCATCTGCTCAGTTAACTGGGGGAGTATTAAAATGTGGAATATAATACTACTGGAATATTTTAAATGGTATCTTTTACACATCTGTTTAAGTTTTGGCAGAATTTACTTTCATCCTTGCCTTATTACTCAAGTGTAATTTATCATTCCCTTATTTCCCTCTCTACTTCACCCAACATATGTGTACATGCAGGGATTGAGAGACCCGGAAATATCACATGTCACAGCCTCTGTTCCTCAGTGTCTAATTTTAGGAGACATCTAGGAGCGTGTGGCAATGAAACATGGTGCTTATAAAATAAAAAATAATGTCTTGCTGTGTTAGTGTCCATATTTGCATGGTTCAGGAGTTCTGTTAAGATTATACAGTGGGGTCAATGTCTGGAGTGTTGCTACATTGTTAAAGCCATTAAAACATCAAACAAATCTGAATTCCTATGACCACAGCAGCCAGAGGCGGAGTACAGAGGCTCATCAGTATTAAGATCTATTTCTAACAGTGCCCTCCTGCTGTATAGGAGGTGAGGGATGACAGCCTTATTCAGAGAGCTTCTTTTACTTCATAGGTTCTTAATACTCTTCTTGTTGCAGCACTTGAAAACTTTGAGTAGCACCTTAGGGGCCAGATGCTGCAGTGTGAGCTTAAACTTCCACCTCCACTTGAGAGAGTCACCTCCAGGTGCTGGTTTCTGTCAGGTCCTGCATCTGTGCCATGTCTGCTGGTCTCCAGGGTTGTTTAAGATGCACAGTGCATCTTGCATGGCTCTCAATTTTGTTAAGTAATCTTGCTTCAGGCAACTGATACCCTCACTAATGTGATTCGCTCTTTCAACTTTTCCAGAGGCAGGTGTACTTCAAGGCACTTTATTTTATTTGAAAGGGCTTCATTTGCTTATTTTGTGCTGTTGCTTTAGGCGGGGGGAGGCAAATTGGATAAGTGTTTCTTGCCCACTGAAGTCAGAGATGGTGATGTTGCTCATAAACTTGTAAAAGAACTATCTCCCTTGTGGCTGTATTGCACAGACAGGCTTCTCCATCAGTACTGAAGGCTTGGCCGTGCCAGGAGGGTTGGCCATGGCAATTATTTTGTAGAATAGGTGGTGCCTTCTATGTCTACAACCCGTGTCCTTGTTTGTCTCAAATATCCAGGCTGAAAATAGATGACTTACTAAGTTTTTTAAAATGAACACCCCAGAAAACCCCTTCTTTACTTATTAGGTATCTGAAAAATCTCAGATCTTCTCCATTTTTGTAGTGAAGTTATGCAGCTATTAAAACCTGGCTGATTTTGTGATAGAAATAAGTATCTTAAATCAGCAACAACAAGCTGAAATGGCTGCCTGCAACTGATCCCAAGGCCTTGAATTTGACTGGGTAGTTTAAAGGGAGCAGTCTTTAAAAATAGCTTTCTTGAGTAAGAAGCTTAGAATCCACCTAAAAAATGAGAAACAAGGAATAAAAGAAATAAAAATATTATTTGAAGTGAGCCTGGGAGAAGGGGAAAAGCTGAAGATTCTTGTGGCCCATCCCATCATTCAGAGAGGGCAGTGTGACACAGCACAGTGTGGTCAGCACGTTACACAGCGATTGCAAAGCCCTGGAAAGTGAATTGCTGCTCCTTGATGTGCACAGGAAAGTGCAGATTTGAAAATTTAACAAATAAGTAGTGGAACTCGCTATCCTTGGCAAACTGGGAAACAAAATCTCAGGGATATTGAGAGAAATTAGAATAGGCCAGGGAGCACCTTGCTGGCCAAAGAACGTGTGTCTGAGTGGAGAGAACAGGAGAAGCCAAGGTGACCCCAAAGAGAGAGGTCACAGTGATGGGGCTAGGATCCCCCAGAGCACCATGTGGAAATGGATAGGAGTAAGGAGCAACTACATTTGTCAAAGGGTAAGACTTATTCTTGCAGCCTGTTATATCTAAAAAAAGGTTTTTTTAATGAAGTTGCACACACAGAGATAAGGTTTCTGCTGTGAAAGTATATGATTAAACTTGAACAAATGGTCAACCTCAGCATGTGCCATTTCAGTTCAATTCATTTGAAGCAAAATACCTTTTCCTTGTTTTTTTTCTCTACCTCTTTATTAGAGACATCAAAGCTGTGGTTACTCAGGTGTTCCCTGTCTCCACTAGCTGATGTTTTCCTGCATTCTCTGAAAGCATGTCTGAGTGGTGCAGCATTCAGTTGCTTTGCTTTTGTGTCCTCCTCCCTCATATAAAAATAAGGCTTTGGCAGTCATCAGTGTCCCTGGGGAGGTCTTGTTCTGCAAAATATAGAACAGACTGAGGTGATTGGTAAGGGGGGGTAAGGTATTGTCTTCATCCTGCTGCCCTGTTATCTACCAAAGGGCTTTCTTATTAAAGCATTGGCTTGATATGTTTATGCTAGTGAGATAGGTATGAGCAAAACAGTTGTTGAAGAAGCATCTGTCAGCTAAGTTGCACTGACTTATCACTATTGACTAGCAAGTGCTTATCATTATGTCTATTGACTACTTTTGTGGACTGGCATTTTTAAGAGATTATTTTGTTTTATGGCATCCTCTGGCTATTTCCAGTAAGACAAAGCCTCCTGTATTTCAAAAGACCTCATTCATTACTTTTCATTGTCTTTTCTATTACAGCCATTATCTTAGATCATGTAGATGTAGTAGAAACAATATTTATAGGAGACAATCCAATCTCTGTGAAAAGGAAACCTTTCCAGAGTCTACCCTATGAGAATTGCTGTTCTTTTAAGGAGATAAAAAGGAAAAAAAAATAACATGCTAGCATCGTATCTAGTACTTCTTTAAGGCAAAAATTGGACCCTTCATTCACATAATAAAAATATAATCAGAGTAGCACCATCAACATCAATGTTTTTTTGGGCTAACTCTGGATCAGAACTGCATACGAAACATTAGCCTTCGCATGAATAAGTGAAGGTGGTGATGTGGAATATGTGTATTATTGATGGGCTCTGTTTGTCTTCATGTTTAAGATTATATTTTAAAGATTGTGGAGGGCCTCTGTGTAAAGAGCCTACTCCCCCATCCCTGCCAAGAATTTTCTTGACTCTTTTTCCTAGAATTTAACTGTTGCAAAGAGGGAATACATGGTGTTGCCATTTTCACTATTAAGCCTTAATGGATCAAATCCTCATATTCTAGCCTTGTGTCTGGAGGAAAAAAACCCAAACACTAACAAAAAGTTGGATGTCTTTTTCCTGTGATTATTTGAGAGACCTATATTTTGGGTGATAAAAAACAGAGGTGATGCAAAGAGTTGCTTCATCAGAAGTAAACAGCTAGAGCAAGTCTCTTGAGGATTGCCCCCATCTGTAGGTGTTGCAGTGAAAGCAGACCTTGATAAACCCTGTGCACAGCCCAGAGCTTTCTCCAAGCCTGAGAATTACTAATGGGAATCCATTTTGCCCTCTAGAGATAGGCAAAGGTGGAGTGGGCTGACTCACTATTAAATGAACATGGCTTTAAATGCAGACAGGCATTTAATGCCTTCTGCCATATAAATTAGATTTTCAGCTTCCAGGATCACATTTTCATGGAATATTTCTCATATAAAAAATGCAAGTAGCCTAAACCCTCCCCTTTTAGGCAGTGTTGAGAAAGAAGTGTTATGCTTCTGGAAGGGAAAATAAATGCTGTTTTTTTCACTTATGGACTTTAGCTTTGCAATGTCTTTATGCATTCACTCTTTCGTTCACTCTTTCGTTTCATACTCTATAGCAGGTGAGTATGATTTTTTTTTTTTAGCTAACTGGCCTGGAGAAGGAGTATGCATTGGTGGGAACTTCAGAGAATAGTGGTAAATGTTAAGATATCTGTGTCTTTGATCTGTCTGCACTTACATGAAACTTAGCTAATGGCAATGTAGTCCCTGTTCTTTGAGTGAAGGACTTTGAAATTAGAAAATAACTTTTGTCAGGAAAGATGGAAAACGAAATGGATTTTGTCTCCTTTAGAAAATGTTGTAGTGTCATTATAAAACTTTTATGTGATGGATGAGTCCACGTAATGTTATATAGGAAAAACTTGCCAAAGCTTACACTAAAGTCTCCTAAACTCTCCATATGGAGAAATGATACAATGGAAGGTTTCTCAGACAAAAGAGTTTAGAATTATATGCCATCTAAGTCCACTGACAATCAGTACAGATATAGAACCTAGTTCTAAAATTTTCTCTTTGATTTTACAGATGCTGGGATTTGGCAGAAAATTTTTTTGCAGTCAAATCTCAGCACATAGGCTAAAAGCTTCTTGCCACCAAAGGAGGTGGAATAGGGGCAGCAAAATGTTGGTAAGCAAGCAGTTCTTTGCCTTGTCTTTCAGGTTTCATAGTCCTGTGATTATTTTAGATGTTTCAGGCTGCATGGCAATAATAATAGTACTGAACTATATCTGAAGGAAATTAGTTTTTTTCTTCTTATTTCATTTATTTTCTGTGAATTTTTATTTTCTTCTTCCCATCTGTATTTTCTTTTATTAATATTCATTTTTCTTTAGTGCTAGTAGTGTAACAACTCCTAATATACTTTAGAGATTGTGAAGTCTCAGAAGATTTCTGAGGTTGGAATAACACCGAAATATCCAGTAGACCAGAGATGCTTACAAAAAAATTCCTATAAAATATTATTTTAGCTTATTCTTCCCACTCCAGTGGGCTGTCCAACAGGGCTCTCATGGCTGCATGCCATGAGTCACTGAAAATATGTGGTAAAATGGTTTTGTTGTTGTGTTGGAGAATCCCAAGGAGGGAGGACTGAAATTACTTCCACACTTGCCTTGCATGTCTGTACATAGAAGCAGATGATAATGCTCTGATGTAGGTCCTTGAGAGGGATGTAGTTTTGAGAGGGAGGGAACAGTTGCTGTGGGACTGCTGTTTTGGGTTTTCTGTAGAGGTAGACAGACCTATGTGAGATGGGAAAAGCTCCCAGTGGAGACATGGAGGGTTCAGTTCTGGTGAATAAGAGAAGCTGAAGCAGCAGAACAAGAGGAGAGGGAGAAAGCACTTGGCACTGAGTTCATGTTTACAAAACAGAAATATTTCCAAAACCTGCTGTAAAATGGAGATAAAATAATATGTAAGATTTAACTTAAGAAAATCTAATTTTTTTCTTCTACACCAAATTAATTTTTGACTTTTACTCAATTTTTAGATTATTAGTGGCATGACAGTATTAGTAGTGACATCCCTGATGCTTTTGTACAGCCTAGATATTCAACTGTAATACTAAATCAGGGGATTGTGGTATGTTGCCATTCTGGGCTATCAGGGGAAATCTACTGTCAGTGATGGTATGAATGAATATGGGGAACACTCATGAGTGAATGAAGTAAACTATGTTTTACAACAGATGTTGATGTGAAATAAAATATTTTGATTTAAGAAAAAAATACTCCAGGTGTTATTTTACATTAGTTAATAATACTTAGCAAAAATACAGTGCCTTCAAAGACAGACTGTCATTGAAAATTGTTTAATGATAATTTTTTGGTCAGCTCTGGTAGCAATTTTCTTTTAAATGAAAGCTGTAATGGCAATTTATATATGTATTTAAATATAGTGAGTCTCTCTGACAGAAATGTGAATGTCAACAAGATAGATAGGTTGACATAAGAAAAACAGTGCTAATAATAATATGCATTATGCCATTAATGATAACTCGTCCCTTACAGTGCAGGAAAATAAAGGGGAGGTCACAAGAGAGAAACGAATGAACAAAAATGTATCTGTATATACTGGGGTCTCTTCTCTCCCTCCTCCTCAGGCATCCTACATCTGAAATCCTTTCTCTTGTTAGGAAACTAATTATACAGAGGTTGCCAACCCAAATCTCTTTCAAGTATTAAAACAGTGGAGCATCTTTCTCAGTCCAGGTAATAATTAGCAGTCGCTTAGTTGCAAGGCCAGCACAATCGTGTCGGAATTCTGCTCAGAGAGCATTGATTTGAACGAGAGCAGTAGCATGGATCACATTAATTCCTGATGAGATTTTTTTAGTTCGTCATGTGCCTGATCTCCCCTGCAGTTCATTGCTTTTTCTCATGCCCCCTGTCTCTATGCTAACTACTGCTTATTTTGCTATCTGCTGTGTAAAGTCATTCACTGAGCTTATAGTTCTGTGAGATGTGCAGTCTTCCCTCCCTTTGGCTGATGGATTACCACCATTATTACACTCAGGTCTGGGGACTGTGTTGGGTGAAGTAGCCATGAGCTAGAGGAACAGTCTATAAAGAGTTGTCTATATAGAACAGTCTATATAGAACTCCTCTCTAAAGAGTTGAATGTGCATTTGGTAGTCTATGTGATGGGAAATAATAAGATACTTTAGTAAACCAGTTCTGGCCAAATCACCACAGTCTAGAAGGCTGCTTCTTGTTTTTAATGCTTTTGGAAAGCCAGAGGTTAATTAACTTCACTCCTCTTGTAAACAGAAAATCTCTGCAGCAGCTACTGACTATATCCTTAATTATTGCATGGAATCAGAACTGTGTGTGGTTTATGAACTCAGCTCTGTTTCAATGGCTTAATTAATTTATTGAAATGAAATGTTGAAAATTAGCAATGGAGTGTATTGTTGGCTTTGCTAATCATAAATGACTGACATGTTCTGGTGTGTTCACTTTCTTAATCCTTATTTACTCATGAACTGTAATTGGTTAGTATGATACTCATGCCAAGAAGGATCTTAATCACTCTCAAGGCCTGGTTGTGTGTTCATACCACAATTTCTTGTGCCTGAAATCAATGTCAGGATTTCCTCAAAATTCTGTAGCAGACATTCTACAAACATGACCATTCTCTCAATTTGTAGAACAGAAATGGAGAAAAGAAAAGAGAATAATATGTGGAAAAAAAGCCCACAAAACAAAATTATTATGAAATCAGGGAAATATTCAAATAATACCAGGGTTGGTTCTTACAGTTTGTTTGAAACTCTGTTTCCCTTTTATTCTAATGGTATGTATTGTATGGAGATGGCATTTGCTGGTATTGTCTCCTAGAGTACTGAACAAAGTCCTGGTAAAATTAGCACTCTCCTAGAAGTTTGTGGTTCTGTGTCCAGCCTTTTCTGAGTTTGCTTATGAAAAATCACGTTCCATTTTTCACTGTTGAGGTAAGTTTGTAGTATGCTTAAGAAAGGTGATGGCATTGAAGAAGTGTTTGCAACAGTTTCTGAATTTTCTTTTCAGACAAGACTGGCTCATGTATTTAATTATTAACTTCTTTAATTATTTATAGGTTTGGAACCAAATATTCATGTCTCTCTGTAAATGATTCTTCAAGATATCAAAGATTTCTCCCTGTGCACCTTTAAGCATGGGCTGCTTTGTGGCAATGCTTTCTGTTAAAAGACTGCTTTAGATGGCTATCTTGTTTAATCCTTATTATCACTGTTTTGTTTCATCCTGTGCAAAACAAGAAGTCAGAATTCTCAATGTACATTTTTCAGAGCCTCTGGTGGTTTGTTTCAGAGTTTTGGAAAATTGATAAAAATGTTTGAGGGCTTTTAGGAGGAGAGAGGCAGCAGGTGACTTAGGTGAGTGCCAGACTTGGCTGGGCGCTGTATGACTTTGTATACTTAGATAAATGCTTTTCTGTGAATTGTTATGTGTATGTTATTGTTCATGGTGAATATAGAAGTAAGTTTGGTGATCTCTTTTGATATCAGTTCTGCCCTGGGGTATTTTGTAAGTGGGACAGCATTGCAGCAGTAGTGGTGTCAGGATGCAGAATCCATGTATGCCAGCAGCAGGAGACAGCCACAATGCAGGGATAGTTTTCCAGGACCGTATTTGAGGGATTCCATATTTCTTGCCCGGTTTCAGTGGATGAATAACAGACAGTTAAAAGAGGATTTATAAGTCACTGGCCATTCTGCTGTCAGGCTAGAAGACATGGAAAGTGACCCACTTCCCACTTCTCTAGGTGACATTTCTTCTTCAAGAGTGGAACTTATATTTTATTCATTTTTACAGATAAATACTTGGAGTTTAAAGGATGGTTACCCTACTTCTCCCCTGAGTAGTGTTCTTGTTTTAAAATACATAAATAAATGAAACATTGCTATTCTATTAGTTGGTTTAGTTCTCTCCAATTATTCTTTGGGATTTAAAATGTGCAGTTTTTCATGTTCATATACACAGAAGTACATGCTTGTGGTGATCGAAGGCTTTTCTAATGGTGTGGAAAATTTTTGTTTAAACTTTGCCACTCGTAAAAATTGGTATAGTTTATATTCAGAGTTGTCTTCTGTTTTCTGGTGTTCTCTGTGGTTGTGTGGGCTTTGGACATCAGCTTCATGCCACTACAATTGCTGGCAGGTATTCAAGCCTTAAAATAATTGCCCATCTGTGTAACTCTCAGTGAAAAATTAACCATTCAGAAAGAGTAGCTGTGACATAATTTGAAGTCTGATTTGACAACATGTAAGATAACAGAGCAAAGTGAGAGATAACATAATACATAGTCTATCAAGTAAGATTGTTCATGCATCTCTGAATTAATGATTCACAGAAATGGCAACTTCGAGAACCAAGAGCCAAAAAAATCCAAGCAGAATTTAAAGAAAACTCTGAACATGAAAGAAGATGTAATCAAATGCTTTGTAGCAGAAAGAACTGTATAGAGAAGAATGCAAAATTTGTGTATGTTGGGGGATGGGTTAGGGGTTGGAAAGGGCTGGAGGGGAAAAGAAAAAGTAGTATTTGAGAGAAATAGGGGGAGAAAAAGTGTTCTTGCTATCTGTGGGTAGCCAAAGTTTGTGAGAATCAGGTTTCTGATAAACTTTCGGTTTTGATCAATGATTAAGGGAAGATAATACCACAAAATATCTTTGCACCCTTAACTGCACCCTTAACTCTTCTAGCTCATTACTCTGATGAACGTCAAATGCTGATATGGGTTTCTTCTGCAGCTATGTGTCTGAATGTTACTTGTTTGCTCTAGTCCGTTCGGGGTGAACTGAAAAAAAATTCACCTCTGGTGAGGTGGTTGGTGCTGTATGTGGCATCCTCCTGTGCCTGAAGAGTATAGACTAGACATTAATTTCTGTGTCTTCAGATACCAAAACTCTTTACCATTAACAATTCCACCCCCGCACCCATATTACAGCCTAATGTTTCTTCAGGGTCTGAGGCTGGGCCTACCACTGGAGAAAGTGGGATGGTTAAAGACAGAGAAGTAGAGTTAGGTGTGACTGGTTGTGTGTCCCTGAATCAAGCTCAGCACGGGTGAATGATTTGGTCTTTGAAGCCCCAGCTCTATTTCCCACCTCCACGTTATGGAGTACTTTGAGGCATTTGAAAGACCTTTGGCTGCACCAGAAACTCCAATTATGTCAAAATTCAATACTCTTGTTTCCTCTGTGTTTGAAAAATACATCTTCCCAGTCAGCTCTGCTGTTTTCATGTTTTAGCCCCAGCAAGCAGCCAGGCCCCATGCAGCCACTCACTCCCCCACAAGCAAGATCAAAAAGAGAACTGGAAAAGAAAAAATGAGGAAACTCATAGGTTGAGACAAAAATAGTTTAATAGGGAAAGCAGAAACCGTGCACAAAAGCAAAGCAAAACAAGGAATACATTCATTGCTTCTGATGGGCAGGCAGGTGTTCAGTGACTTGGGAAGACAAACGCCATCACTCTGAACATGCTCCTTCCTTCTTCTTCCTCCAGCTTTATATAGTGAGCATGAGCTGTATGGCATGGAATCCCTTGGGTCAGTTGTGTCATCTCCCCACTTCTTGCGCACCCCCAGCCCACTTACTGGTGGGGTGGGGTGAGAAGCAGAAAAGGCCTTAGCTCTATGTAAACAGTGCTCACTATTAACTAAAACATCCCTATATTATCAGCACTGTCTTCAGCTCAAATCCAAAACACAGCCCCATTCCAGTCACTATGAAAAAAATTAGTTCTGTCCCATCCAAAACCAACACAGCTATGCATCTCCAAAGTGGAAAGTGGGGCTTGAACTGCTGGGGAAAAGCCATGTCTTTAGCCATCTGAGATGACTATATAACCACAGCCTGATTGTTTGTCCTTCTCACTTCTTGGTCTTGACAGGAAATTCATTTGAGACATGAGCAATATTTTTCTGTCCATTTAGCAAATAACCCAAGATAATTTAGGAAAGTATCTTGGGAAAGGCATCTTCTAATCCGTTAAATTGTCTCTGCAGTGAACTTTCCTGTAGTACTAAAGGTTGGGATTCAGTCATGTTCTAGAAGTGCTTATTTTATTCTCTGTAATTTGTAAATGACGTGTTATTTTATATGTGTGTGTGATATAGTCTGACATATGACTCACATCTAAAAGCATATGTTCACAAACTGCCAGAGAAAAAAAGCATTTCCTTGCCAGGCCAGTGGCTGATCTTCAGATCTACCAATTCATATATGGTCTGTTTCCTCTTGTGCTTTGCTTAAATGCTCTAGTGCATTTGGGTCTCTGAAAGGTTGTTTGTGTATATAGAAATGTGTGCCTATATGTGTGTGTGAATAGGCCTCAATATGTATCTTACACACATAAGAGTATAAATGCATTTATGCATGCTAGTTCCAATACGCAGCCTTCATGGGTTGAACCATTCCTAGTAAAATCTTTCATCTAGAAAACATAAAATGCCTGAGAAAAATAAAAAGTCCTAAGGAACGACACTTGTTAACTAAAAAGTAAGTTTATCCATTTACTGATTTATGGATTTACATATTTTTGTTAAACACCAAATTTGTGAATTTTGAAGCAGGTTTTAAATATTTTCTTCATTAGACTTTTTGTGAAGGTTAACCTATTGCATTAAGTAAAGAGAGTAAATTGCTGAGAAGAGTAAATCATGGAGAAATGCATGAATAGTTTTACAGATTAGTCATCAGAGCTCCAGTAAGGAAAGAGGAAGCACAGCTCTACTTCAAAACGTTGCCTTCCAGGTACTTTGATCAGTGTGTTGGTTCAAACGACAGCTTAAATAGCTTGGCTGTGTGCAGGATTTTGTAAGAGCAGCACATACTGAATATGTGTATTAATTTAATATATATACATATATAGTTAATTTTATGGTATGTTAATTTAAATATTGCCACCTTATTTTTTCATTTCCATGTCCAGGAAGTTATGGAAATTGTGGACAATAGAGATTACAGTGGAACAGTAATGACTGCTTACTGGTTCATGTTTGTTAGGATTGTAGATTCTTAATTTTTTTTTTTTTCTGTAATCCATTGTGCATGCTAAACTATTTGAGATGTTGCAGAAGGTGGAATGTAAAGGTCAAGCAAGCTTTTATGTTTTATGTATGAGTTGTTCTGTCATTAACCAGAAATGATATTTGATGAGCAACTTGTACATGCCCTGTGTGGCTAAAATAGGCATCCACACATTGATTATAACCAAATAAGAGGTTTAGCTTAATATAAACTTTGCTTGCACTCACTTAGCAAAATTATTTTGAGAGTATATGGCTATGTTTGTTTCATTACTTACCTCTGGGGAACAAGAGTGATGCTTATCAGAAATCATGTTTTGTTTCAGGATCTATGCAAACTACAAAAGGTGGCCAACTTTTGGAGGTCTTCAGTAGCAAAGGTGTCACAGCAATACTGTAACTGCTGTGTTAATTGTGTGAGCCTGGTCCTCTGCTATTTGAAGTATATTGAATGTATGTGTACAGCAAACAATGCATTTTTGAACTTCTAGAAGATGCAAATATTTTAGCAAACGAAACCACATTCCAGTTTAAATTGATTAGAGCTGTAATGTCCCATCACCAAAAATTACCCATGAGCGTCCTTCCACTTGTACAAACAAAATCAATAAATCAGAGAGAAATCTTTATTTGAGAACAAAGGGAGGATAATGTAAATCCTTGGATTGGATTATATAATATAATCCTTGTTGGATTATATAATACCACTGACAAGCCCTAAAACCAAATAAAACCCATATGTAACACTGAATTATGCTCTGAGCAATGTAACCTGCTAATTTAGATGTAAATCTGTTTCTTTTCTTCATATACTTAATTTAGAATCATAGAATTAAGGTTGGGTGAGCCCAGATTAGGTGAAAAAAATGTTCTGTTTCATTTCTATAATAGTCTACATCAGCACATTTCTCTCTGCCTCATGACCTTCTGGTGGCAACCTGTGCAGGTGATGCCTCTAAGGAGAAATTCCTGTTTTGGAAAGGTTGGGGTAGTGTCTCCATCACTCATGGGTCATTCACCCAGCTGTGCCTCATGTGGCTGCAGGTAAACATGAGCCATCTCTGGCCTCTCATTGGTATTGCCTCCTCTTCAGCACCCGGCCCCCAGCACAGAGATGGCTTGGGCAGCGTGTACAGTGAAAGCAAAGCGGATCTGCCACCATTTCCCATCTCTGCAGCTGGAGAGGCTGCTCCCGGGGCTGGTGCTCAGTGCCAAGATCCAACAAGTCCAGGGTCACCTGCTGACTCCATGCTTTAGGCCACAGAGTTGCTCTCACCATGCAGCAGAAATGCAGTTTTCTTTCTAGGCTTTGTGCAGCTCTCCTATCACCTAGGTGACAACAAAGATAAATTTTAGATAACTTTTCACTGTCCTTCATGGACATGGCAAGTCATAGTTTAATTATTAAAGATATCAGGTACAGGGAAAATGAACTGTGTGAAAGGTATCGCATAAAAAGAAAAATTAAAAAGCCAACTTCTAAAGAGGTTAATATAAATATTATAATGAAAGAATAAAAAGTAAGAAGGCCATAGGAGAATCTCAGTAGCATAATTCCCACATATAATATTCCATGATAGCAAAATAAAATAATGTAATACAGAAAAGATATGGGAGACTCCACAGGGAGTAGGAATAGAGACTGTGGAAGTATTTAGATGAGTTTTCAGAGGAAATTGCAAGAGAAACTGTTGAGAGAGTAAACTCATTTTGTGAAATTATAATCCAATACACCATCTGGGAATGTGCACAGTTCCAGCTGAGCAAGACGTCTCAGTGGTTTGGTGTGATAAATGCTAACTCATTGTAAAATCCCATTTTCCTGATGCTGTTAATTTTTTTCTTTCTGTAGAAGGGGGAAAATAGACACAAATATACATAGTTTTATGTCTGAAAAAGAGAGTAGTAAGAGGTGAGAATAAATGAAAATATTTTCAGTACCTTGATTTGCTGAAAATTCACCATTTGTCAGGAAAACTAATTAGTGTCTTAACTACACTGCACTGCATGAACTACATTGATTTAAATGTTGGACATAAAATGCATATTTTCATTTATGTATTTTAAAAGAAGTTGATGAAATTTGCTATGATACAAGATTTCGATAAAATGCCCTTTGCAAAATCATAATTTTCAATATATTTTTAGTCCAGCATGTATCAGAGGGCTTGAATCAAGCCTTTAAAAACAAATAGGCTTGGTTTAAATTAACCATAAGTGAGAAATAAGAGGTTTGCAGATCCTGGCTTTTGGATGCATTTCAACCCTGAGTAAGTTACCATTGCCAAGGCAATTCCTCTTTCTCATGGGTTAAGAAAATGGGAAAAGCTATGACTTTCTGTATAAAAAAAGCTTTAGCAATCTAATGTGACTATGTTAGTATGCACTAATAGTTATGCAGCATGCAATTTATTTTTCATTAGTACACTGTGCACATAATTTCAAATTGTACTTTTTATAATAAAAGATAACGCTTAGTGATGGTTACAGGTGCTTTGCATGTGGAGCCTCTAAAGAGTGTTGTTAATCCAGATATTTATGTCTTTTTAAACTTGGTTTGTTACATCAGCAAATACTTTTGGGGAAGAACAGCTGCTGGTTTGCAGCAGCTTGTGCATACCTGAAGCCATGTCAGAACTTGGCTTGAGGCTCGGTGTATCCCTGGCCAAGAGTTTGTGGGGACTGGGTGTTGTCTCAGCCTGTCCCTGCTGCCCCAGGGCTGTGAGCCCCTGTGCAGCACATGGGGGTCTTTGTCATCATCTTCTCCATAAAAATATCCCAGTCATACACAAATTCCTTTCAGCAGATGCTTTTATTCATCAGTGATATTTTAAGGAAAACACTGAACAAAATGGGTCCCCTCCCAGTTGTGCCTGCTTTTCCTGTTCCCGTGTCCATTGGGCTCTGTGTCTTGCCCATTCCTTCCGTGTTTGTCCCACCCCACCGAGCGCTCCCCAGGGCTCTGAGCTCTGGTGTCCTTCCTGGCTGAGAAGTTGCCTGATCTAGAGGATTGCCTGGTCTTTAGCTTCCAAGCTCACAAAGGCTCAGGCAGCCCCTCTTTTCCTCAGTGCTCTTTGGGGCAGGAGGGGAGGGAGATATGGGGTGTTACCTGTGGCCTGCAGGAGATCATGGGAAATAGGGAGCAAGATGCAAAATGGGAAGCAGACTGGCTAAAGGTTGTTAAGTGTGGCAAGCTAGGATTGTAACCAAAAGTTGTTTAATTACCAGCTCTGAAGCAAGCACACTGAGTTTAGTCTGTGAGAAAATGCCTTTATCTCCTGGGCCAAATTCTCTGTACCAAGTCACAGTGATTTTGAAGGATTGCACTGAATGTTGCTGTGGTTATATTGGTATAGATGAGGATATAGAGAAGAGGAGTAAGGAAAAAAAAACCAGCCTTGAAGTTTTGGAAGAATCACATGGACAGTTAGGTTTGAATAACTGAAATACAGCATTCCTCTTTTGTTTGATCTTGATTTTCCCTCTACTGCAACAAGTCCTACTTATCTTTGAAGCTGGTCTTGGGAGGAAAGATGTGGCTTATTTTTTTATTTTTTTTTAAGAGCAAAAAATTAATAAAAGAGTAAAATATAATTATACCTATTATTCTCTTTTTTATTTGCTTCTCTCTTTGGTGGTTTTGTAATGGTCAAATGGGATTAGTTATAAATTCTTTTATCATTATTTTTTTAATATTTCCTCCTTGACTGCTTAAGATCTTTGTGAACAAAGGCTGCAAGGTGCTAGATAATGCACAAATTAAAAAAACCCAACAACAAAAATAACCCCACCTCTAATTCCTTGCAGTCAAGCAGTCCAGCCCCGTGTCCCACTCGCATCAAACAAGCTCTTAGGACATTAATATTGTTAAAAACAGTTTTTGAATTGCCTGCTAATATGTGGAGATGTATAAACACACCAGGAGAGCTGAAGGTGATGAATAATAAGTAATGTGCCATCAGAAAATATTTAATTACAGTACAAAATTGAGATAGCAAGCCTTGTGTGCAGGGAGGAGTGGATCAGTAGCAGCAGCTATAATTCATGATAGGTCAAGCCATATATGAAGGAAAAGCTTTCATTTGTAAACATTGTTAAGCCCAGGGGGAAGCAATTACTGATGAGAAACAAGTTTCTTTCGTGTCAATCTCATCATGAGGGGGTTTTTTGTTTGTTTTTAAATAAGGGCTTCTGCTGCTTTTTTTCCCCAGAAATCAACAAAAGGACCATGCCATATAATGTAGATTGAGCAGGAAATTCACCTGTCAGCTTCATGAACAAATTAGTACTCATTAAACAGACTTAGGTGAGGATGTGTTTCCTCAAAAAAGGGATGCAAAGGGAAGGCTGGATTTAGTTTCTGAGTGCAGTACAGCTGCCAGGCTCTATTAAGCGTTACCAGATCAGTAAAAGCCTTCAGGAGCCGTGTTGCTACCAAGGCACCCTCTGAGGTGTGACTTTCTCCCATTTCCTTTTGTTGTACACACATAGCAGTTTGCCCTTGGCCTATCCCAGTCTCACATTTCGATCTCTCTGACCATCCCAGCTGCAATGGGCGACTCTTTGGGTGTAACAAAACCCAGCATGTGTCTGTCCTTTCACTGTGCTCACAGAGTGAAACCTCGGTGCATGGTCACCCCTTCCTTGTGCCCCCAAGGGACTTACTCCATGTCATAGTCCTACCTCGGGGAAGGAGATAGAGTCTGGTTAGGAGATAGGAAGGAGATAGGGCTGGCTACAGAGACAAGTAAATATTTGCTAACTTTTTTTGGGAAAAATGCTTGTAAAATTCTGTTTTGTTTGGCGTGAAGGTGTTTCTAATACTTTTTTATAAGAGATCAAAGAACAAAAAGCACCTTTTCAAGATATTAGTGCTACCTTGTGTCTTTGCCATAATTAATGTATTAGTTTTTATCTCAGTAAAAGACTCTCCACCTGTTCTGCGCTTTTATGAAACTCATGTTTATTCATATGTCTTTGTAAAAGTACTACATAAATAAGACAAATTTAGCTGCTGTGGGGCTGTTGTGCAGAATTTTCTTTATAATTTTTAACAACATTCTAGAAGGCATTATGTCCAACTCATTCTCCTTTACAGGAAAGATCCATTTCAGTTTGAACAGCTGATAGGTGAAGGTGTAGATCCAATAAGAAAAATTAACAGGGCATTATTACTAATAATGTAATGAATGTGAAGAAGTAGCCAAACAATTTAGTGTGCAATCAGGTGTTCAAAGCCACTTTGTTACCTTGTGACTTCAAGAGACTAATGGCATTCTAGTTTAAAAAAAATAAATAAAATAAAAAAGAAGCTCCAAGGTAAATCACAAACCAGTATTTCAGAGGAATTGAATAGGAACTGTTGTAAAGATTGAAAATTATGGGCATGTGGACCTTGATTTATGTGAATTTAAAGGCCATATGGGGAAGAGCCAACACAAAGAAGTCATGCATCAGAAGTCAGTGTAATTCCCTTATGGTCTCTGCAAGTAGATGCAAGGGAAGTCTCTCATTAAAGGTCCTCAAAGATATTAAATTCCCATGAAGTATGAGAATGATCCATTGATTGAAAAATAAAACAGAAAATGTGTATTAGTTAGCTCAGCTGGAGGAGAGAGGGCATCAGTGAAGTCCAGCGTGGGTGGAAACAGCACAATACTCATACATGGTACAGGAAAGAGCTTACATACTGTGGTGATTAATGTTGGATCCAAGCCAGTGTAGAGAAATCTTAAATGAAGCACAAGAGAGTGGAACACATCAAAACCTCAGAAGTAGAAACAGAAATTATCGAAAAGGAATTGGAAATCAGAGCAGGGAATATCAGCACCGGTTTTTAGGTCAGTGGTACTCTCACATTAGACTCTTCTTCCTTCTCCATTCATAAAGGTGTGGTAGATTTGAGTTAGGTATCCAGAAGAAAGATTGAGATGATGGAGAAGTTTGCATTCTAGAAAATCTCCACCTGAGGACTCTCCAGGCTGGATAAATCGAGTGTGAAGAAATGTATTTTTAAGCTGAGTTTTGTCAGCATTTACCAGAAATACTTTTCTGGGATTGAAAATACAGTAATTTAACATGCTTCTTTAAACAAACAAACAATCCCCACTCTCTAAAGAGTTTAAATAAGATTTTAAAGCAAAATTTCAAGAGAGTTGTGCAATTATTAAGCAATCTTGCATCAGACTTCTGGATCTTTATCTGCTATTCTCACATGATATGCTGCAGTTCTTCTGCTGAGGGAACTGCACAAATATAGTGAATATTTTAAGAGTATGAAAACTGATATAAGCACAGACGGTGCTAAACTGTAGTCACTGCATGCATGGTTTGAGCCTCCAGTAATGTCTGGAAGTATGAAAAGTTCACCTTGCATCCTACCATTTTGGTAGGATGCCCTGTTTTGTGTGAATTCCTAGCCTTGGATAAAGTATTGTTTACATTAAAGTTTACCCTTTTATTAGAGACGAACACACAGAAAAATTAAGGAGCTGTTTTTGCTAGAGTTGCTTTGTTTGCTCATGTTTGGTTTTGTTCCATCAGGACGTTTGTTTAACAACCTGCTCCACTGGCTGCTATCCAGGTAAATGCTTGCATCTAGCAAATAGCAAAGCCATTTTCCTTTTAAGAATTAATGTATGGAAGGTTGTGGGGAGACAGATGGAGGAATTTAAATAATTGCATACCATTTGAATACACATGGACAATGGGTGTGGTGTGGAAGATGGAGAGCAAAGGGCAGCTGCATCAAATGGGGGACATTTTAAGGGCTGGCTGTAGACCAGGACATTTGCAGGCTCAGATGCAGACCTGGTGAAAGTATATCTGGACATAGTGGAAGGAGGTATATAGGCACATCTGGATTCTACCAGCCTCTTTGATCCTTCCTGCTACCAAAGATAGCTATTTTGTGATGAGGAGAGTATGAGACCTTTAATGTTCACCAATAAGTCCCAGCTTTTTTGCTTCAGTGTCTGCAGTAAAAGCCTTTTAAATCGAAATTCTTCTCCTATTTCAGCATGGTTGGAAATGAAACTTGCTAAAACCTGATTAATAGGCTCTACCAGCTTTCTTTGCTCCATGTTTGATTGATTTGTTTCCTTGCTTGCATAGCCAGTTTAATATCTCAGATACTAATTTCTTTTCTGTGTGTTGACATGCACTCTGCAGCACATCTTCTGGTATTCAGCTATTACACATATGATAAATGAACACTGTAATGTCAGGTATACTGAAAATCAATGCTGTTAATATGCAAACAAATAGCAGACCTCTAACCTGTCTAAAGGGATAGCATCTCAGTAAATACAGGAATCAAAACCTTCATGATTTGGTGTTACCTTGTGAAATTTGCATTCAGAATGATAATTCAGGCTAATGGCTTCATGCTCCCGTGGGGCAGCTGAAATAGATTCTGAAATGGCAGAAGAAAAGGGTATAGTAAATAAATGCAATGAGCTGTCAAAGAATGTTTCTACATCAAACAAGTCTCTGAACCTTTTTGTGCTTCATAATCTGACCTTTTCTAGCTGCTCTCTTTTTCGCCTGAATCAGATCATGAAATGAAAAACATTAGCTACAAAATAAAAATAACAATAATAATAACAAACCATTTATATAGCCACTAAAAGTGTTAGAATATTGTAGAGAAAATTCTATTAATTTACAGTAGATTGGTGAGGGTAAAACACCCTTTGATTGCAGTTGCTAGGCAACCCTTTTCTGAGCAGATGTAGGTACCATTCCTGTTTGTTTAACACCAGCCGTACTGGAGTCTGGCCGCAAAATATGTTACAGCAGCAGCAGGGAATAGCAAAGGAGAACAATTTTAGCATTGTGGTGCTGAAGCATCTTTCTCTTGCATCCTTCATGCACGAATAATACAAATGAGATTGCATGGAGAAAGCTTGACAGATTGGATAAAAAACTACTGTGTTTTTACCTGTTGATCACAAAATGCTTTGTTTAAAAAAAAAAAAAAGTCATTATTCCCATTCTTCATGTTAGAACACAGAAATGTTAGACTTCCTCATGGAAAGCTGCTGTAACTGCACATTAGGGCTGAAAGCAGACCCCAGGTCTTCTCAGTGGTCTGTGTAGAATTCGCAGGATATATTTGCCCTCAGAGTAATACACTCCAGCGAGATATGTAGGATGATTTTGTGGTATTTCTTTTACAGGAAGCATCATTCGTATTCAAGGGATTGTAGCAGTGCTTAGAAAGACAATAACCAGAGTGTTTCAAGAAATGTGATCTATGCTTCTGTATAAACACTGGTGTAACATATGCTTTTGTCATTTATACTTAACTCCCAGAATGTGCTTGCTTATGTTATTTACTTTTACAATTCAAAATTAAGTATATTTTATTCCAGACAAAGAGTGAGAGAGCAGTCTGTTTGGATGTCAATTGAAAATTCATGTTCAGGGTGTTAAAGTGTGGTCATTTCCTTCCAGAAGACCTCAGACTTAGAAGGCCAAATGTATGCAAAAACACTTGTTTTAGAAGATCTTTGCCATTGGGAGTGGTGAAATTAACACTCTTTTGCTACTCTGTTATTTTCCATGTGTTGTGATGGCTTTTGGCATGGGCATGTGGATGAGGCAAAGACATAAAAGATGAAAAGGGTTAATCATCCCATCTGATTTTAAAACTACAAATAATTAAACTGTAATTTAGAGAATATGAGGTTAAATGACTGCAGTTGGTATTGAGTAAAAGTTAATATCTGTGATAGTGTTCGGCTTGTCTTTTTTTTAGTTTCCTAGGTTGTGAGCAGTTTTGTTTTCAACCCCTGGATATAGGAGGGAGGATCTGCCTTTTCTTTTGGGAAAGAGAGTTTGAAGACAGGAGGATTCCCTTAGTTTAAAAGAAATAATGATCTCTTCAGAAGAAACTAATCTGAGTCTGCTGATTGCATTTACAGTCTGTACCACATCGTGTAGGCAGCTGTGGCTACACAGGGCACAAAGAGGTGTCCCAGGAGTGACACAGGCAGGGCATCCTTAGTTATTCTGAACAGCTCCTGTTTCCGCAGCCTGGAGGGAATGGGAGGACTGAGTGCTGGGGGAGGGCTAGAGGCAGGAGAAGTCCCCAAAGAGTTTTAGCCACAGGTATTCTGGTTTTGTTTTCTTAATTCATCACTGCATGGCAAACTTTATCCCAACTTTGCTGTCATTTGAGTAATTATATGTAATATAGCTGAGAGTCCCCGAAGTGATAAATGTTTTCAATACCATGCAGACAAGCTACAAGGACAGCCCCATAAAAAGGTCTAGGATGCTGCATGGTGAAAAACAGGGGACTTCTCAGGACTGATGTCCAATAGGCATAGAAAACACACATGCCCAGAATGATTATTTGAGTTTCATAGTGTTTATTATAATACTAGCAGTTTTGTTTGCTTATTTTTTAAAAAAGGCAAACTCTAAAAAAAAATGGCTTTGCCTGGGAATTCAGATATTTTGAAGTAGAAATCTTATGTTGTGATAGGTATTTTGAATGCTTATACAGGTCCAGTGGAATGGATTTGACCTCTTAAGTAACTTTACACAATAATCTATATGCTCAGAAGTTAAATGCATGTTCTAAGAAGGAATGAGGTTTCAGTACAGCTGCAGCTTTAACAAAAGAAAATGTAATTTTATAAGGATCTGCATAAGGGTGAAAGAATGCTGATTATTAACCAGCCCATTAAGTCATAATTATGCTTTCCTGAGAACTAACAGTGCAGATGTTTTATAAACATAAACACACAAATATTTATGAAACAGGACTTGCAGTGTATTTCTGTTCATAACAGTCTTGACCTCACTGTTTAACCCTTGCAAGAGTTCTTCTAGTTTTTGCTGTGTAGCGTAATATCTGTGGTTTGTCTTTTTCCAGTTAATCAGTTCATCAGGTGGGGTTTAAGTGTTGTACTAATCACAAACAATGTTAATGAAGACAACTTACATTCCTTTTGCGTGTTGTAAATTCTTTCTTTATCCTCCCCAGAAGAAAGGTAAGAATGAGCCTCTGAGGTTGGAGAAATTAATGTGTATTTGAAAAAAAAAAATAAAAATACACATTTATATTTATGAGCAATCTTTTCTTTAAATTGTCTTTGAATATATTTCAGTTATGAAACTTAAGGGAATAACTCCTTTATTTCCAAGAGGTCTTTTTAGACCTCAGTTCCTCTCATCCCAACTATTAAAACCTCATGAAATGAACAGATGTAGTCCCATCAAGAAAACCATCAGCTGTGGAGCTTACTTTGATACAGTTTTGGTATGGTGTAAAAGAAATTTTTGTACTACAGTTGCTTGGTATGAATGGCAGTATCTTTCTTTTCAGTTTCATGGAGCAGTGCAGTACTTGGTCTCAAGGTGTATAGTCTCCCTTCCTTTATGTACTTTACATTAATAATAATGAGTATTACACGTGTGGGTTACTATAAGGCTACTTTGAAATAACTTTCAGTAATTTCTTAGATGAATTCTTATTTAGTATTTTAAGTGTGTTGAAAGGTACAGATGACTTTAACCACAAGAAAAGGAAAGGAATTCTGCAGAAATTGGCTGTTTTCAGTACTTTATTCCAGTTGAGAATTAGAGAATATACTAAAAAGACAAAAGCTAATATTTCCCAATCTGTAAAAGTCATTACCATTTGACAAGTGCTGGAAGACTTGTATGAAATATGTTAGAGGTCTCGATTCAGTTTCTAGAGCATAGATGTCTTTAAAGTACCACAAATATCCTAGAAATAATGGTATTTTAGCTCTTTTCTTGTGTTTTGAGCAGATGATCTACTTGTTATGGATGTCTAAGTGTAATCTGAATAATTTTGCTAAACCAGTCATCTCTTTTGTCCAATAAGTAGCATACCTCATATTCTGGGATTTGAAAGAGAAGGGAAGAAGTACCAAGGCAGCAATTGCAATCATCCAGTTTAATACAGAGGAGAGGGAGTGTGACTGTGGTTTAGGAATAAAAGAAGGTGATAAGTACATTTTGGACATCAACTGCTCTGCTAATTATTTTATGTGACAGAAGTGGGTACATATATCTCTGTCCCTGAAATTTTTCATTTTTTGTTTCACTGAATGAAAGTTGTTGAAATCATAACTTTTGTCACTGCCAGCTTACTTTCATTGGCCTTATTCATAATGCAAAATCTTCTCAGTCTGTGATATTTTATGTTTAAAAGATCTGTGGGCATTTTCAAATTGCTTTTATTCAGTTTTCCATCCATTAAGAAAAGCTTTTTTTGTAACATCCTGTTTTTTTGCTAGTGGCTGCAATTTTCATGTGCTTTGTTTTAAAGATCTGCTTGTCATTTTTGTTTTCCTGGCACCTGAATTTGTGACTGTAAAGCATATCCTATATAACTTCCTTCTGGTTTTAACTGTTCACTGATTCTGATGCACGATCCTCCTTTTTGTTGGTTGCTCTCTTTTGAATCAGTGTATGAAAACACACTAGGCAGATGCTACAGTCCATCTAGTTATGTCTTTCAACTTGCTATTTATCTCCAGTACCAGACAATTTGTGTGTTAGCTCTTTCTGTTCAGTGGGGATTCCTTCTCCTATAGCTGTGACTCATTTTCTTTTCACTGTGTGCAATTTCAGGAGATTCTGAAAAACAGACAGTAATACATGAATTTTGTACACATCCTACTGAATACTGAAAACAGAGGAGGACATGGATAGAAAAATCAGAGTCCTTGATACAGGCAAAGGGTGAATGTTGTTTTTTGGATATAACATGGACAATTGGTCTAGTAGACATTGGTCAAAAGATAGAATGTAAACACAGATTAAAGAGAACAAAATTTTAAAAATCTTTGTTCAGAGAAAAATACTCTTAGTCAACCTAAAGCCTGGTCAGATAATTAGAATAAATTTTATAATTTTAAAACTTGGTGGTATACTTGATGGCAGCCAAATTTCAGCATCCAAACTGTCCATCCTGTGAGGTTACCAGAATCTTTTGATGTACTCTGTGGTTGAAAATAATTTTCATTTCTCTTCTGTAGACCGGCATAAAACTCTGTTTCTTTCTTGTTTCTACAGCTTTAGTCTGCAAACCAGTCAACATCACTGTGAGAGAATGATGCTCTCCATACAGTGTGGTCTCGAACACACAGTCAATATTCAAAGTTGTGGAACAGTCAGCTAATCCTGAGACCAGCCTTTCTTCCTCATTTTCTAGTGACAACATTTTAGAAAGCCCATGGACTCCTGGAATAAAGTGGTTTTGGTCGTAGTTAAAAATGGCTGATGCTTTTTCTGACTCTTGCCTCTCTTAGCATCCAGAACTAAATGTGTTTTTTGAAAAAAGTTTTCTGTTTTACTTACATTTAAAAAATGTACTAAATATAAAACTATCTTGATTTGCCACCTGTTATCTATTGTTTGTCAGAAGGAATGACAAATATACTCATCTAATAAATGCTGAAGTAAGGATCCAGTGCAGCCAGGACCTAAATTGCTTTTGTGTACTGCAGTGGATAAAAATCTAGAGAAGGAATTGAGTATTGATTTTCCTAATCTGTTTTGGTTTTGTATCAACAGACAATGCATACACATGCAGTACCCATATCAGAAAAGCTTTTTTTTTAGGTATGAACTTTCTTACATACTTACATATATGCACACGAAATATGCAGAGGTCTCACTTCTCTCATTCGTAAATATTTTGCATTGAGTCTACATTTATTTTGACATAGAAAACCCTAAAGCATTCCCTTAAAGTCATTACCACTCTTGTTACCATCACCAGGCTATAAAATAGTATCTTGGATTTTGCTAAGTCCCTTACTTAAGTAATATTCTTTTGATTTAAAGCGCGAATTTCAACTTCTGCCTTAACTTATGTTTGATTTGCTTTCTTCATGCTGAGTCTGGAGTGGTATATGCATCTGCAAATGATCTGGGTTTGCTAATCCAGAGATTTATAGGTATCTTTTTTCCCCTCAACAAAATATCAGAAATTAATATAAAATGTCTGTTTACCTGCACTTAGAAGTATTTTCTAAACACCTGTGAAGAAGCTAACCAGAAAGCATGTGTTGTGATCAGCAGTTAATATGTTTCTATATTCCTGTAGTATACAGACTTGCTATAACCCAAGCTGTAGTCATGAGTAACCATGCTTTTTGGGGAAATTCGTTTGGAAAGCCCTTATTTTGATTTTTTTTATTACAATGGGACCTGTCAGCTCCAGTCAGGTTAGATGCTTTGCTGTGCTTAACTGCTGATGGTGACAACTTAGGCTTTAAACAATTTCAAAACTGCTTCTGCTTGATCTGGAACTTAATGAAAGCTGATGGAAAGTTTGCAAGATGAAAATGGTGTATTGAGAACAGTAGGTCAGCAGGTCTTTGCAGAGATAGGCTGGCAGTGGGGAAATTTAAAGACAAAAAGACTCCAGGGACTGCTCTGCCTGAAATCTAAAGATCCCAAGCTAAGAACAAGCTTCAAGTTCAAGGAACTTTGGATTTGCCTTTAAGTTTTGCAACACAAGCTTATCTTTAATTTTTTATACCACTCCATTGTACTAAGCACATAAGACAGAGCGAGATGTTTGCAGCTGGGTATGATTAGCATATATTTATGCTGCTAATTTAACATTATGCAAATTGTATTCTCTCCTGGTTAGCTCACTGAGCACTGGATGTAGAGTGTCTCTCACCAGAGTGTGAGTCCTCCTTCTGTAATTGTTTCATACTTTTTCACTTGCAGAAATTAAATTGCTCTGTCTTGTCACTTTTTACCCTGTTTCTTTTAATATTGTAATTACATGGAAAGAAAGTTTCTAAATGAGAAACACAAACCCGAATGGTAATTATTTGGAAAAAAAAATTTTCTGTGAAGGGTTCAGATTTATTGCTTCCCCGCAAAGGCTCAGGGGCTTTGATTTTTGGGCCAGACAGACTCGCAAGAATTTTTTTTTGTTTACAATGAGCTGAAGATGGTGGGGGGCTTATTTTGATCTCATATGTGTGTAAATCAAGAAAACTTTGAAGTTTGTCTGGGGTTAAAACCAGTGTGACTCTGAAGAGATTCAAACTCTTGTTGTTTCTGTAAGAGATGTGTGAGGAGCATATGCTTGTGCTGCCGGACCTGTGACCTGAGTGGCCGTGGCTGGTGCCAGAAACACCTCCTGCAGATTGCTGCCTCTCCTTTGCCTTTTCCTTTTCAGCATGTGATTATGTACACATCCACTTACCCAATGTCTAAAAGGAGCTGAAGCAGCTGCTGAAGCACTGCTGATGTTTTCCTTTCCTTCTATTCTAGATGGACAAACAGTGACTTTAGTGGAGTGGCTTGTTATGGGTTAGTGGGGCCATGAGAGCTCCCATTATAGCCCTGCTCACAACTCAACCAGCACAATGGACAAAATCACAGGTTTCCCTCTTGGGCTGTACAGCTCTGCACTCACAAAAAGTCTGGGGGTCTAAGGGATGGCAGTGCTATGCAGGGGTAAAAAAAAAGCACTTTGCCGTTGTTAGCACAAAACAAAATAACAATCCCTTCTATATAATAGAAAAAAGCCTGGGAGAAAATGGCCCCATGCTGAGCCCAGCTGTGATTTTGGAGGGGGGGGGTGGTTAGTGTGGGAGGGCAGGCACTGTTTTTCTGCCAAGACCTTGACTGTGCAAGTTGCTCCATCTTCCCAGCTTTTGTTGGTCAGAAATAAAGGCCAGCAGGGGATTTTGTGAAGTTTGCATGGCTGTGTTGCAGGGACTTTCTCAGCTAGAGATGTTTTTTTTGGAAGTGGTTTTACTTCAGTTAATGTAGTTGAGCTGACTTTCTACTGCTGTTTTGTCAGCAGGTGGTACCCAGACATAGGCTGTCCATGGTTTGTTGGTTGGGAGAGCTGGTTTTTACTCTTCAGTGGCAGCATGGCGATAGGGGTTCACTTTGTGTGATCAGCTTGTGGGGAGAGGAGGGCCACAACCATAAGGAATACTGGTGTGTGGCCTTTGGTTGTGAGTAACATCCTCATGGTCAAAGGTAGCTGGAATAAACTACGCAGTGTGAGTGTCTTCGGCTCTGGCAGGGATTTTAATGTGTAACTGTAAACAGCAGGAGCATCACTGCTCTCAGGAGGAATTTAGGAGATGTATCTTAGCTGCTGCCAGTGCTTATAAGGTACTGTAGGTTTGCCTGTAGGTTGCAACATTTTCCTTTTTCAACCAGATTTCATTGGATCAGGCCAGTTTCCTTGACCTGAATGTATTATTCCTATGCTTGCTGTGTTAATGAAATTAATTGAGTATGGTGTCAACAGTGGCATTTTTGTCTGTGTGTGTGAGGCAAACACCTGTGAAGTCAGTTGGACTTCGCATGTTCTGTGAGCAAAAGTGACATGACGGGGAGGTGACAGTGGTGGACAGAGCTTCCTGTTTGGGTAAGCACTCTGGAACCCTGGGAGGTGAAAGGCAGGGCAGAAATGTGAAATATTATAATTAGTGAGCAGGATCATTGCCAAAAACCTCTTATTGTTCTCTTTTGCAGGAATGTGTGCTGCTCTCTTAATTTAAAAAGTAATTCAGATAGCTTAATGAAGGCTTACTGGCTCAGTGAGGGAGAACCTGAGCTAAGGGGGATGTTAGAGGCACCTTTTGTTCATTCTTATAAAACAGCTCAAATATGGAGGAAACATTGTCTTGTAATGGACAAGTGTCCTTATACAGTTTTTTCTTATATTTACTGAGCCCTTTTTGCTAAATCCACCATTGCAGTGTGGTGTGCCCTCATGCAAAGATTCTCCAACCTAAATATTGTTAAGATCATTGTTTTTATGAGACATTTATGCTTTTATGTTTTCAAACCATAAAACTGGAGTCTGTGCACGTAGCTGAAAATCTAAAGTAGAAGTAGTTCAACCCTTGTAGAGAAGCAGGAGTGAGCTGTGCATGCTAAAGTCAACCTGAAGTATGAAAATGTCATGAGATGTGCTTAAGAAATGTAGACTGAAATAACTTCCCCCAAGTATTGGGCTAATTTAATTCTTAGTTTTGGCTTATTTTGTAATTTTGTGGTGGGTTTTGAACTGTTAATGCTGATGAACCTTTGTTGCTTCTGACTTCTACTTTGTTTTACTTTCTAGAAGTTCAGATATTAGGAAAAATGTGTGTGTTTTGGACAAAGACAAAATGAAGCATGTTATATTGGTACAGGAGTATTTCTAACATGCCTACTTTTTTATAAATCATCATCTGCAATGTGGGTTTGGCTGGAAAAACTGGTCCAAGTACTCCATCTGCTCCTCGTGTCTCCTCTTTGTCCAGCAAGAAATGCTTACCTGTGACAAAGCACATATCTTATCAATCCTTGTTCAGGGGCTACACTTCTTTTGCTTTAAAGGTTACATATGATGAAGGTGAGGTTGGTATCCCTCTTCTCCTACTGCTCCAGCACATGTAGTTCATCTGAGGAGGAGCGCTTTTGCTAATTTTTTGATAGCTTCAGTTTATATAGCCAAATTCTGGTCATAATTAATGTACTATACAGATATTTGGCCATAGACCTGGGAAGGATAATAAGGCTGTGGAGGCAGCACTTTTACAAGTTGCGTTATTTTTCTATCTTTCATACTTAATGGGCAAGGTAAAATGTGTCAAATTCTTCTTGCATGTAAAGCATCTAAGTCTAATTTCCTAGTTTTAGCTTCTCTTTTGTGGACGTGAGACCAAAGGAGGACTCAGGAGGGAAAAAAGAGAATAAAATGGCATGCAGCTTTCTTTCAATGTTATCTAAACTACACAAGGTCAGCAGGCCAGAACAGCTGGTATTACTGTACCTTTCCTGGCATTATTAAATGTTTTGGATACTGTTCGTGTACCATCTGTTCAGTTGTTCAGCAATACAACGACCAAAAGAAAAGGCATTTGCACTGGCACTGCATGTAATAGACTGTTGCAAATTCAGAGCAGTTCCTAGTTGCCTGCTTTGAGTAAATCCCTTGTTTGTTCTGGTATATGACTCACTTGGACAGTTACTGCCAGCCTTTTGGAAGAGTGCATGCACAGGTTTTTTAGGTGCTGAATGCTCAGCACATGTATATACAACATGTTGTATATCTGGCACTGGCTTGCACGAGGGCCAGATTTTTAAAGGTCCTTGAATTTCACACAAGTGTTATGCTAAGGCTGCACTCCCAAAAAACTGAATATCAACAAGAACTCATATTTTGAAATAACCTGACTGCTTGGCAGGAATTATTTTGTTGCCTAAAATAAAATGAAGCAAGAATTTGCTTCCTGGCAGTGTCTGGGATGGGAAAATTCTGGCCAGGGAGGGTCGTGACAGATAAATGTGTTTCTCTTGGTTGCTCCTTTAAAGTGTGTGCACTCAGAGAAAGCCTAAATCTCTTCAGGAGCAGCAGCTCCTGAAGTGAACTCTTATATGTAGACTGAAGCATTAGGAGAAGATGTCCCTGCCAATGTCAGGGTGGTTGGAATTAGATGATCTTTAAGTTCCTTTCCAACCAACCATTCTAGGATTCTATGATTTAAGATAATAAACAGTAATATTTCTGTAATTAATAAAAATATTTCCTTTCTGATAATGGCAATTTCATGAAATTTAGAAAAAAAATTATAATGTATTTCAAGTGGTATTGTGTTTGTTCAAACGAGTCAAGGGCAACTTTTAAATGACTTGTAATAAAGGTAAGTGCATGCTGGAGGTACTATAAAAATCCCAGTTTGCTAGTGAAATTGATAAACTTTGATAATTGTGTCAATAATTTATTTTTCTATTTTATACTGAGATTAGCACTTGAAGACAGAGAGTTAAAGTTCATCATTTACGAGTGCCAGAGGCACTGGTGGGCTGTGTTTACAAGCCTTTTAATGACTCTAGTAGGTGATGCCACATGAATATTCATTTTAATGACATATATTGGTAGGCAAAAAATTGCAACTTGCACAAGAGAGCTGTCTCTTAAAAATTAAATGAACATATGGTAAATGATAGGCATTTTAAAGATGCTGCAAATAGTTTCATTACAGTTAGCTGGCAGTGATGGAATTGAAGAGTAATAAGGAGGAAAAGAAAAGCTTTCCTTCTATGTGCGGACTGAAACCATGAATACATTGTTATCACATGTATAGTATAGGTGGGAAGGGAGGGCTCATACCATCTGAAATTGCTGACAAATGTTAAAATCAGTCCTGTATCATGTGCAAAGGCTTTAATCATGTTGCTGACTACATCTCTTTTTGTGAAAGGGGACACTTCTTGCCTTTGAAGACATTTACCTGGCTAGAAAAGGCTTGTTTCCAATTGTTATGCAGAACCACGTGTCATCCCATTGCCACAGACTTCGAGCTTGTGATAAGAACTAATTGACTCGCAATTCCTTATTTGCATCGCAGTTTTGATTCCTGGAAATCAATGAGTAACCTGAAAGTCATGACATTGTAGAGGTCAGTGTGTGCACACACATGCCAGCAACCACAGAATTTGATTAGCTGAAATGGTGACAGGGTTTTTGTGTATTTTTTAGCTTTGACATGAAACAGTCGGACAAGGTAGGTCTGGCTGGGAAGTGTTCACTTATAATCATTTTTTCTCTCTCATGAAACTGCCGGCAGTCTACTCAGGTGCCTTTAAAGCTTGTACTGCTGACATCAGTTAGAGTTTCTGCAGAAGTGATACAATGCTGAGGAAGCAAGTTTGATTAGTTCTGACATTGGTCCTATGCTGGTTAAAGAATGTAGGATTTTCAGGGCAAGCCTGGGAAAAGAACATTGGCAACTGAGGAAGATGCTCTTATACCAAAAACATGTGTGTGGAAAGCCTGAGGAATAACTTTTAGTTCCTCCAGAACAGCAACTGTTGTTTCATACTAAGCAAGATATCTGATGGCAATTAATGTAGGTTTTCACGTTCTGCAAAGCAATGTGAGGTATTCTGTATAAATAGTGACTGCTCTGATAAAACAGCCATTCTGCACTAAGCTTAAAATCTAGAAGTGTGAATTAAATATAATGCACTGTACATACATCATCATAAATGGTCTTGATACCCCAGAAAAGGTTTCTCTACACAGATAATTTTCATTAACAAGTTTCATGTGAGAAAGGTCAGTAATCCGTGCTCACAAAGTGCCTCTAAATTGTCCATTAAAATGCATGTTAACAGTGACATGCTTTTTGAGAGGGAAAGGCCACTTGTTTATGTCTTTTGTTGCTAATATGCTGAATGAAATACCTAATTGAATGGAGTGAGGTGGTGTCAGGAGACAGTGAGAGACAAAGAAAAGGAATTGACAGAAGAGAAGGAAACGATACAGAGAATATGGAAATAAGTAGAAAGCAGAAATCCGTGTGGAAATGGAAAGTGATTAAGATGTCTACAATTAATTCAGCCTATGTGACACTGGGGAAAGGAGGCTTCAGAAATCTGCTACTGGCTTTATTTCTGATTTCTTTAAACATGCAGTAGAAGAAAAATATTGCCAAATATAAGAAAGACTGAGGGAAAAGGAAAAAGGAAAGAGGAAGGAAGAAAGGAAGGAAGAAAGNAAGGAAGGAAGGAAGGAAGGAAGGAAGGAAGGAAGGAAGGAAGGAAGGAAGGACGGACCACTCTGGAAGTGGGTACATCTGTGTCTTAAACAACAAAAATTCTGCTCATCCTGACTCCACTTCCCTGCCACCTGCAAGAAAATGAAATACATACTAAATGTCTAATTATATGAAACTTGGTTCAGAAAGAGCAGCTAGAGTAAAATCTAAAATGAAGGCAGGAAAATAACTGGAATCATAAATAACAGGAAGTCATGACAGAACCATAGTCTTTTCCAACCTTAATGATTTTATTATTTTATGAGATATGGTAATAGTACTTAAAAATAAGGGTCTCTTCAGAGTTGCCGAAAAAACCCAGCTAGTAATTATCTGAGACATTCTGTGTGGGATGAGTTGGTAAGTTACAGGCCTTACAGCAGTGCTGTAGCCTTGGGAGTGCTGGACTTCAGGTTGAATAAGTGCAGGCAAAGCACATTTCATGCCTGTGGGCAGTAGAAACCAATGCTTCTTAGAGGACACCAAGCCTCACAATGTAGATACAGATGTGCGTGGTGAGCGTTCAGCATGTGCCAAGATATCCCTTGAACAAGGGTTATCCTGGTAACTTCATACTGCAGGGCAGTAATCACAGGCAGCACTGTAGAATTTCATTTCTCATTGTTTTGTTTTACCAGAAAGTTAGATGTGGACACATACTTGATTTTCTTAGGACCTGAAGATTCTTCAGCCTGTGAAACCACATCATGAAAAGCTGTTTTCCCCTCCAGGAAGGGCAGGTCTGGTTTCAGAATCTCAGAACCTTATCCTTCTTTGGTCTCTTTGCTACTTCTGTCTCCTACAATGGTCAGTAATCTTCAGTCTTGCCATGCTGTCTTCTACAATGCCTGTGTTACACTGTACCCTGTTGAGGAGTTAAACGATGTACATTAAACATTCACTGGGCATTTCCTGTTTGTCACATGTTTTAATCTGTGAACCAAATCCGTGGTCTTGTCTTGCCCTTGCAAGAGTAGGTGGTCATAGGGGTTTCTTTACATGGGCTGATTGGTGGGGTTTTTTCCTTAGTTTTGCAGATGCTGATGTATCATATCATGCTGCTTTTTTTTCCAAAATTAAGCAGTATTTTAAGAAAAGAAAGGAAAAGAAGCTTCCAGAAGAGTTTGATTTAAAAATACTTCAAGAACCCCAAAAAATTTACCATTTCGTATTGAGCAATGCTAATGTTGAGCAATATGCAAGAAAAGGGGAGGGAAAGCGTAAAATGCTTTCAAACAAATTACTGATGTGCACACTAGGACAAGTGTTCTTGCATCTTAGGCATTTTTACTTGTTACATTAAGATGAGTTGAAGTTATACATTTATTTACCACTTAAAATGTTCCTCTTTAGGGAATTAAAGATTTCCATATTAAGCACAGCAGAAATTTCCTCAAAACTGTTATGATTTTACTTACTAATTAGGAAAATCTTTTTGATCCTAAGGACTGAAGAGAAACCAGGAGGTTTTCCATCTACCTGACTAGCTTTTATGCAACTTGTGTGTTAACAAAATATAAATAGTCATTATCTTGTAATTCATGGATTTGATATACAAATATGTGTATATGTCTATGAGTGTTCTCACCTTCTGATCTATTACCTAATGTGCATGTAGCAAAGAATGTCTCATGTTTTCTTGAATTCTACATGTCCATGAAGTAGTCGTCTTTTTAGTAGAGCTAGTGATTTTCATCAGCTCTTCATAACCAAAATACAAAATACTCTGTCAATTCTGATTTTCTTTTTAATAAGGAATACTGATCTTTTAATTTATTTTTAAAATTATTTAAAAATTAATTTGGAACAAGCACGGTTTTCCCTGTTCTGAACAGTAAAATGCCAAAATCTGAACATTCATTTAATAGGAGGCATTCTCACACTGGTAGGAATGTATGATAAAATGATGTTACAAAAGAGTTTGTAAGAAGATGTAAAATTATATCAGTAAATAGAATATCATGGCAGCTAAGAGTAATAATTTATTTTATTGTTTCTGTTTTCCTGAAACAGTAGCATAAGTTATTTTTATTCATTGCAAAGTTAAAAGCCCACTCCCTAAGACAGAAATTCTTTTGAAGTTGCTGTATGTGTTAAGGAAAATGTTGCAGTAGTGAACTTCTGCAGAGCTGAGGCTGTTTGTGCCACATGGATCGTCCTGAACTCTGCCAGGGGGTGCCAGCTCCAGCATGAAAACAGGGTCCCTGCCCTTGTGTGTGTTTAGCTGAAGAGCTTCATCACAAAACCAAAGCTCTTCAGAGTCAGTTCTGGCTGCTTTAAAGGCACCTGGAGAATCCTTCAGTCCCTGTTACCCCTGTGGCCCTGGGGAGAAAGAGAGGGAAGGTGGTGTCCTGGGGCTACTCCCTTGCCCCTCGCTTCTTACAGGTCACTGCTGCTCAGCATTTCCCATGGTACCTCCAGAGTGTTACCTTTACTGGTAAGGAGGTCAGCAGGGGACCTCCTGTTATTTGCTGTAAGCTTTGAAGTACTTGGACTTGGGGTTGGTTGTTTTTTTTTTTTTTAAGTAAATAATGTATAGCATCACTACCAGTGTTGTTCTAGCTTTTGTTGATCTCTGTATCTGATTATCTGATCTTCACAAGGCTGGGACATTTTGTGGGGAGGCAGAGAATGACATAAAAATTTTCTAGCAGTGGATGGTAAGGGGGTGAGCAAGCTCTGTAGCATGAAGCCATCTGTAGCTTCTCTCTTGTGGTGGCATGATAGATCTGTTAAGGAGACTTTTGGAAGACTAGGAAGCTAGAATGGATTCAAATTATGTATTTTCTTTGAACTGAGGTACATAGTTTTTGATGGCTTATGCAATAATGAACAAAATTTTAGTATGTTGCAGGTTGTTGTCTGACACTTTCCCAGGATAGATTGCGTGTCAGGCCTTTTATACCATAAGTATGTACAAATAGCAGTGTTTGAAAACAGACCTGTCTATTCTACTACCTTCACAGAAGTATTTCCTGCTTAAAGCAAGCATATCAAAGGATAATTAGTGCAACAGAAAAGAGAATAAATACTTCAGTGTTAGCTGTTCAAATACTATTGTCTTGTGTTGGTCATCTTTAAAAAAGCTTCATTTGGTGAAATTTGGAGGAGAATTGTCAGTGGGCAGTGAGTTGAGAGCTTTGGAGAGTACAGCAGAGGGAAGAGGGCACCTGGGCTGCCTCACAAAGCTGGAGGAGACAGGTGCTGACCTGACCTTTGGTGTTTCCCTCTCAGTGTTCTTGGTTTGTTTCTGTTTCCTGGTGTGCTGCTAGGAAGACTCGAGAATGCACTTTGCATTGTCTCCATAAGAGGAACCCTGTGCCTCTCTCCCTTCACAGTGATACTATGCTGCCTCATTTTTAACTGCTTCCTAAAGGAAAGATTTAGACTCATCCTGAGGTGCCAAAGATCCCTTCTGCTCTGTGACTTCTGTGAGACAGAGATGGTCAAATGCTCTGAGTGACTGAAAAAATGTTCTTGTGCTGCAACAACACAGTAAAACTCTGTGTGTGGAAACTCTAATTCTCTCCCTTCCACTGGAGACTTCATGTGGTTTTGGGAGTGCCTGCTCAGGGACCAACGTGACAGGTCCAAATCTCATAAAGCATTGATGGTCTTTTTCACAAGATATTTGTCATTTTGTAGTAATTTTTCATTAAGTATTTTTTAATCAGGTTTTAGAAACAAAAGAATTTGAATCTGCAAGCCTTTACTCATTTATTCAATCCCGTTAGCTTAAATTGATTTTTTCCACTATTCCAACTGTGTTAAAGATAAAATTGAAAATATGTTTTTGGCTACTCTTCATAAATGTACAACAATCTACAGTGTTTCTTACTGAATAGAATTTGAATTCAAAATGCCTAAAAGATTAGTATTGGAGTAATGTATCCCTTTCTTTAACACAGTTTCCACTTTTCTAATACTTAACTCTTTTGCCTTGTAAATAATGCATATGTGCTATGCCACTATTAAGTATTCAGTCTATTGTCTTCTATTTTTCTAATTTATGTGGTCTTCCTGATGTGAAATGAAAAAGATTCTGGACATATTCCCCCAGGACAGGAAAACTGTTAGTAGAATTCAATACTCTCTCCTACAGAAATTTGAATATAATTTGAATGCATTAAAATTAATCTTAAAAGGCAGCATTCTTTGTGGCAAGGTATCAATAGGCATTTGCAACAAGTTAAAAAAGTAGTTTTATGTCCTAGAAGTTTGCTGTAAGCTTTCAACAGTCATAAAAAATCTGCAGAAAATGACTTTCAGGAGTCATTTTGCAGTGTATTAGAATATCAATATAGCTCAAGTTTTACTTGTTGCAAATATGATTTTTGATACCACTTTGCAAGCAAATGCACTGTGTCAAGTGCTACAGCATATACTGAAAAATGCCTTCCTGGAAACTATAAGGAGACAGCTTCAGTTTGGGCTGATTTCCAATGTGCTTCTGTGTCTGAAAATTCACCACATCACCTCTGCTGGCTCCTGTTTTCCAGAGGGATGAACTGAGGGGCACTGTGCATCCCATGGTTGTGAATGGTGTTCCATAGGTAGTTTTCTTGAAAATGTAAAATTTTGAAGTAAGGAAATCCTCTCTCGAGGCTCAGACTGGCATACCATTTTTGTGCAAGTAAATCTTATGTAGCCTTTTCAAAAGCAACACAAATTGTGAGTAAAAATTACCTGTGTGAAGATTTATAGAGTAGGCATCAAATTTTGTTCTGTAAAAATGCCAATAAAAATGGAAGATGAGTCAAGCTACTTTATACACTAAAAAAAAAAAAAAAAAAGTGAAATAGACCTGAATGAATCCCTTAACTGCTCTAGATGTAGTAATACAAAATGGTAAAGCCCTAGAAATGGAGCAACATATCTGAGACGAGGCTGTGTATAATAGTAGTTTCCTGAATAAAAGAGCAATAATGCCAGATTCTTATAAGTCATTATTCACAATCTAGAAGATAACTTCCTAAATATTTTTAGTTTACAGCATATAAATAAGAGTAAAAGAGTAAAATAATTCCATGTCAGACCATATGCTATCAAAGTATTTTACTGTGTAAGGGGCCTTAGAGATCCTGCATCACTTAATCATTTAGTAAATATGGGTTTTCATTGACTATGAAATATATACACAGTAAAGGCAAGTAATATGAATAGTACCAAAGTGACACATCCTACAGTAGTAAATAATCCAGATAACTGAATTTATATACTCAGGGATACTTAGCGGGCACATTTCGAGTTGGATCGAGCAGTTACATTTATAGCAGTGCAGTATATCTTATTAGAGGTGCACTTTCACTCAGTTTCTACCAGTTACAATTTATTAAGTTGAACAGTGACTACTTTTAAACTCAGCTAATTAATTATTAGCTTAATACTTGGCAGTCTAGTTGCTTTGCAACAGGGTCTAAATCCAAATTATTTATGATTGTAGTTCAGGCACTGCCTGGGATCAGTTTCCAAGAGCTCTGAGTTACTTGGGTTTGCAGATCAGCACACACTCCGTAAGAAGAAAGAGGAGCAGTGACAAGGAGATAACTGTGAGAAGGAATGCAGCTCCCACCATGGTGCAGCAGCAGGAATTGTATCAGACACAAGCCCCCATCCCCCCAGCATCTTCATTTTTTAGAGGCAAATCCTATTTTACAATCAGTTACTTTCAGTAGGGGATGAATGTGCATGAATCCATGTGTTGGACCAGGAGCTGCACATGCCATGCAATCTCCATCTCAGTCAGCTTAGACTCCTTAACTGGGACTTCCACAGAGAAATCAGAGCCTCTGTGTTAGATACCTGCCTCATTTTACTGCCTTATGGTATCAGGAAACCCAGACATCTGATTTAGTGCCATACATGAGGTACTAAACCCCTCCTTCCTATATACAGCCAAAAACCCAAACAGATAATCTACACATACAGTGCCATGTCTTGATTCTGCCATAATTTAATGAAATGGGTGTATTTAGAATTAAGTGATGGAAGAGTTTGGCTCATCATTTTATGCAGTATTGCTATGGGTAATGTAAGGTGGGAATTATCAAAAGCCTGTCCTTTAGGGGAATGCTGATTTTTGTGTTAAAGGTGCTGGTAGAGGAGGCAGCTGGGAGGGCACAGAGGCTGCTTCCAGGAGTGATCTGGTGTGCATTCATTGCCCCTTGGTTTTGTCACAACCAGTATCTTGTTCAAATAGGTTTTCAAAGAAAAGCAGAAAATGGATCTATCTTAAGCTCCAGTGTTTCTAACCTCTGAAACTCTCCTTTCTTTTTCATCACCTTCCTTCAGAGGTGAGCTATAATTAAGCTAAAAATAACAAAGCTACTTCAGGTTTTATCTTTGCTGGTGTCTCACTTCACTTGTGAGGTTAAAAAAAGCATTGCTTTTACAAAAGAAACCCACATATGGAAAATTTGGATTTTCTTTTGACATTATGTTTGCTTAGATCCTGGATGAAAATATCTTGTCAGTATTATACATCGTGTTCTAGGTCCAACCATAGTAATTGGTAAGTTTCCTGGAATTGCATGAATATATAATGAATTTTTATTAGACTTAATTAAAAAAATTGAGGGAAATTTTATGTATAGGTATGTATCCAGAATTTTATTAAAAATATAAATGCAGTATAAAGTAGTAAAGGACAATAATGTCTGCCAAAAAATATATTACAATATTTTGTTTTGGTTAGTGTTAATTACTATGCATTCATGTAAATTGGTAATTTAATTCATGCAACTGGTAATTCTGGCTCTTTCTTTTTTTATTGAAGCTGATTGTGGGTAGGCTAAGTTACACTTGGGACATGAGTACCTGTCCAGGAGATCTCTCAGGGACATTTCTGTATCCAGTCCCTCAGCTGCATTCTTAAATTCAGGTGAAGATGCGTCTTTTGTCTAATCTTTCCTTTTAGGTTTGTGCAAATCTTGCTGCAATTAAATGTGTTAAAATACACTGAAAGAGGAGGAGTGAAGCAGATTTTTATCCACAAGCTGTAGTCACATGTCACAGATCAGGGCTACAATATGGCAGGGAGCATACGCTGCTGACTGCTGTGGCTTCTGTAGGTGTTGTTCCTATGGGGAAAATGATCAGGCTTGGTCCTTCAGTCTGTATCAAAGATGAATTCTGTATGTGATTGTGCTCACACATTGCGCTTCTTAGAGCAGGGATATCATTTTAACATAAATCCTTACATTTCCTAAGAAAACTTAGGAGTAGTGGAATCGGTATTTACATAATCTAAGTTTTATATTTCAAATAGAAAAATGTAAGATGGATGTGACCAAAGAGCAGCTTTAGGCAGTCTTGCCAGCTGAGCACTCCTCAGCCCTACCTCTGTTTGGCTGCAAAACAGCTGTCACAGAGGATGGTTGTGTCCAGTGAGCCCATGCCCTGGGCTCCCCCAGGACTGGAGAATGAAAATAGACCCCTGTTTGAGTCAGGCCCAGTTTGGTTTTTACACCCAACCAAGTATGTAGCAGACATAGAACATTCTGGTCATTTATTCTGTTCCTTCTATCCCCCAGATGTCCTTTCCCAAGACTAAGGAGCAGAATAGAAAATATATTGGTTTCTTATTCTTGCTCTGTAAAAGAACTAAAGCCCAGCAGCTTAACAGGCCTTCTGTCTGAAGCTACTGCAAACATCTTTAGTGTCAGTACATTTTATTTTTGCAAGCAAAAACAAAGTCTAAAAATAAAAATCCATGTTATTTTGAAGCAGTAAAGAAGCTTTTTTCTTTTACCTTTTTAAATAAAGCATAAAATAAAATAAAAAGATACTCCAAACTGAAATGCCCTGCTGCTTTTAGAGAATTCATATCAAAATATTTTTGAGCGTAACGAGTTAGTAGAGCATGGAGCTGTTTAGACTTAAGGTGTGGATACAGATGCCTTAAATCACAGAAACTAAAAACACAGCAGACTTTACAGTATTTAAACTTCTGCATATAAAATTATGCCATTATTGCTTGTAAATATGCTAAAAGCCTCCTGTAGTGTCTCGTAAATATGCTAAGAATCCCCTGTAGTTAATTCTCCCACTATTGTTATAAATGAGCGCAAAGAAAATGTATTTCTTACTTTACAGCTTCATTTCCCAGGTGTAAATCTGCCATTTTGTTAGGCATTAGCAGCTCTGTTCTTTGACTGACAGGTTTCAAGGTTTGCCATAATTGTGAGCCATGCTCCCATTCATTGTGCTTTAGAGTCAGCAGGGAATGGTACTGTGTGCTATTTTTTCAAAGAAAGGGCATTACAGTGCCAACATCTAATAAATCCTGAAAGCAGCCCACCTTCTCTTGGTATCTTTCAAATTCCTATAATAGTGCAGTTTCCTTTCCATTACAACATCGTAGTCTGAGCTGCTGTAGTTATAATTGTCATAGAACTCCCATTAAAAATCCGAGTTTCTATGTGTTATGGAAAGAAGTGGTGTAAGTAGGCCTGACAGACTGTCTATCAAATACTATTCTGTGCTCGCTTCCTAATATTCATTCCAGGAGCAAAACAGTATAGGTAGGAAAAGAAAAAAATGCCAGGAGATCCTAGTTAGCAACAGTGAAAGAGGGGCTGGCATACAAGTGCTGCCCTGGAGAAAAGATGCCAGGGCTATCCATGGCCAGCCAAAGCATCAGTCATCAGCAAAAGTCATGTGAAGTGTTTGCATGGTACAAAGTCCAAGCAGGGCCATGTTTGGGCTGCTCACACCACAAGGTGCTTTTCTTCAGGGGCTGCTTTTCTGCAGGGATCTGCTCTGGTCCAGTCAAGAGTCCTCTCCCGGGTGCAGCAGCCTCGTGGACCTGGAGAGGCCCTGCCCAGGATATCCTGGTGTTACATGGGCTCTTCTGGGGGAGGGTCAGAACAAACATCATGAGCCCCGAGCCAGCCTGCTCAGTTGGCAAAGCGAGATTGTGCCCCAGCAGCACAGACCACAGACCTTTCTGCTCTCTCCCAGCAGCGACCGTGCACAGAAGGGCAGGTCCACAGTGATGAAATTGATTTCAAACTTTGTATTTCACTGAGATCTGGGAGGGAGGCAGAAGTATTTAGGGTCAGTTTGGGCATCAGGAAAAAGAAAATATTTTATTTTCCTTGAGCAAATCTGATTTTCATTGATTGCAGAGGCCATCATTCAAATGGCATAATTCAGGAGTCATTTATGATGTACTAAAACTGGAATACCCCTGTTGAGTAATGTACTGTGGTCAGTAGAATTTATCTGCAATGATGCCAATGTAATGATGAAGGACATTGTTTCATCATATCTCTGTTTAGTCTTTAATCATCCTGCTTTTCTTCTTTAAAGAACTGCTGGAACTCTTGAAATGCAGTTTCTGATATTTTCCTGACTGCCATCTGTTTCCCTCTATGGTTGAAAATTTATTATTTTGGTTGGCCAAAATTTATTATTTTGTTGTGTTGTTTGGCCAATATAAGATTCAAGTCTTTGGACAGACCATAGTACTACCATCCTGTAGGTTCTGCTAAAATGGGATCATATTTATCTTATTATTTTCTCTAATGTAAATAGCATACTTTGCATGCCTATTTAAATACCCTCTTTCTGCTATTTATTATTTTATGTGCTGTTTTTCTGCTTTCAGCACAAGCCAGTATAATTGCCTTATGTACTTTCAGGTGAAGAATGATTTACTCACCAGACAAAAAAAAAGGTATTGGGCATAAATAACTTCTGAGTGTGTCTCAACATTCTTGTATTTGTTACATGTTCAAGAGAGAGTGCTACCTTGTTTGAGAGCAATTATTTGCAGAAAATAGATTGCAAAAAGTGCAGCATGTGTCTAGAGAGTTTTCAAAATCACAGTTCTATTTGTGGTGCAAGGAACAAAGCACTGTGAAATATGTGGTAAAACATAATGCACAGTGGTTTTTACATACCAAAGGTGCTGACACATACTAAAAGACATATGTACTAACAAAGACCTGAATGTTAAAGGTCCATTTAAAAGCTGAATTAAATTCTGAATAGACTGGAAACACTCAGAAATATATTTTAAAGGTTTAAGACATGAGACATTATCTTTTTTTTTTTTTTGCACTGTATTGGGTTCTATCAGTTTTCTAGAATGTACTTCTATAATGAGGTGTCCATATAAATGTGCTAAGTTTATTTAACTTCTGTAACTGATTACCCATAACTTATTGCAGTACATTATTTCTCCATGGGTTAAGCTGGTTATTGTCTAACATTCTCCACTCATACTTTTTCCTGCTTCTATATAACACTTCTGTCAAATATTCTGTTTAACTTTTAGTGTAGTATTTTGGATGGCTTTGTAGTGTTTTTTCTCTAGAGCCTTAAATTTATCACTAGGTGTTAGTGTTGCAAAAATGAAATTTTTAATAGTTCACCTCACTTGGTCTGGAGTTTTGTTACAGCTTTAATTCAGTCTGGTCTGTATGGGAAATGCCAAATAATTTTCTTGGTATTGTTTCATTAGTTGATAAAAGAAAACAACCAGAAGGTAAAATTTGCAAAAATTATGAATTTTTTATTGAAGAATGGCTGGTTTTGAGTTTTTTTTTTTTTTCAGGACTAGTTAGAGAAGGTCTTTGAACTCCACTGACTTTATTCATATGTCACTGTCTTAATTCCTGAACAGATTCTTCTTCAGTTCTTCCTATTTATTGTCTTCTTGTCCCACAGGAAGTTATTTCAATAGCAAAACCATAAACAATCCTTTTTCTGCTGAATTGTGCTTCCTGAAAGATGTGGAGTCTTACATTTGAACAGTGCTAGCTTGTAAAAATATTGTTGGGTTTAGTATCCAAACTCTTTGAAATTTGAGATACTTGTTTAGGCGCTTTTGTATAAATACTGATTCTTAGTACACATTGGAAGTCAGAAGCAAAGGTTAAAGTTAAGAAAATGGAGAATATTCCTTCCTTTTTACCATATGATTTCTGTTCACCTTACTGTGACTTTCAAGGGGATCACTGATGCTTCTTTAAAACTTTTTTTTATGATGGTCTGAAAGATGTGAATTATAAGGTAAAAATTGGGAAGACCTCAGTCTCACCTTGGCCCCCCCAGTACATAAAGATATTTTTGGTATCTGCAAAAAATTTACTTAATAATTGCTTACAATAATGTGTTATGTTTCAATGAATCTCCATCTTTCTGCTAGGATATTTTTACTGATTGTTAATTTCAATGCTGGATATTTTGTTTGGGTAGAATCTAACTTGATATTCTGTGCAATTGTGTAAAACTGCTTCCTCCTGAACTTTGTATTTCCACTCATTCTTCTGAATCCATCCATGTATCTTTTCCTTCCTTTTCCTTCTGAATATCCCCATACTGATGTCAATCCCTATTGCAAAACCTTCCAATACCACTCTGAAACCATGCATAAACATGCTATTATACTAATAGCTTTTCCTGGTGTCTTGGCACAGATCTGTTCAGCTGATAGTGCTGGTGAAAAGCAACTTAAACCAGGCCAGTGAGTGCTGGCACTCACTCTGTCAGTTCTCCCCTCTACTTACTAAATGTAAACATTCAACACCATTTATCACAGCTTCTGTACCCTGCAGTGCTGCTACGAATACCTGGGGGGATAAGGACCCAGGAGAGATATAGTGGACAATGATTTTATCATCTTCACTTGCATCCTCTTCTCTCTCATTCCTTGTATGTATCATATCAGTGTTCATTCCCTTCTTGAGTCCAATGAGGAGTTAAGAATCATAGCCCACCCTTAATTATCCAAAGCTGTTATTGAGATGCCTTTAAAATGCCTTTGCCTTTTTGTGCTCAGGGTTAGTCCTGCCCACATACAGGGACCAGGAGTGGTGGTTCCTTGTTGCTTTGGCCTTGGGACTCTTGTCTGTGCTTACTGAGCCTGATCTTGCTGGTATTGCTGCTTTTGGGAGACGTCCTTTTCAGGGTAGTCTTATATTTAGGAACTATATATTTTTCTGTCAGGCACTGGGTCCTGGGGTCATCCCTTGGGCAGCAGGCTTTAGGTGTGAGCCAGGGATGATGAGTATAGAGTTCAAAGTCTTGGCCCATCCAGTGTCTGAGGACACTGTGCTCCTCAAAAGGAACTACTACTACTAATTATTTACACTAAGCATCTCCCAAAATGTCTTAGATGTAGTATCAGCATACAAGAACAGCTCATTGAGATATTTTCATATAATGATGTTATATGATAAATATTTCCAAATTCAGAAAAAGTAGGGAACAGGTTAAAGTTGAATAGTGCTTTTTCCAACCCTTTTTCTTCCCCCAGTTTCCTGTTTGAAGGATTTTAATAAATCTTTTATAAAAAATATGTCTCTGTTAATTCAGAATAATTAAAACCATTTTTTCAGTCTTAAATGTTGGATATCAATTCTGGCCTGCTGCTGTGATGATAGAAAATGTGATATAAAGATTTTAATTGACAGTCTGTTCTAAATCACTATGCCTGCTAACTGTCAGGGACAACCTGTCCTGGTGATATTCCTGCTGGTTTGCCAGGTCCCTCAGCAATCCTGAGGAAACCATAGTAGCTCTGTCTGCCAGGTTTTTTCTATGTATATCAATGTGAAAGCTGCCAGGGTACTGAAGTCTGATTCTGGTTTTGGTTTGGGTTTTTTTCCTCCCCTCTCACCAATCAATTAGCCTATTTTTAAATACAGATTTCTTTGCTTTATGCATCTCTGCATCCACAGAAGAAGAAAAGGTAGTAAATAATTTTTCTTCCATTGCATTATTTGATTTTCCATTTTTGTTGCTATGCCCAGGCCCTGATACTTTCAAAGGTGGCTACATGAACCACTTCAGGTCTTGCTTGCGCTGACACTCTGGGCTCTTGACTTAACATCTCTCCATTGTTTCTGCATGCTTTCTCCCTTCTCTGGGAATTCCACCAAAAGAGTATTTAGATGTGAAGTGGACCATTCCTTACCTTCCATTAATTCACTGTTAGAATAACAGAATCATTAAGGTTGGAAAAGACCTCCAAGATTATTGAGTCCAGCCTTTGATTGAACACCACCACATCAACTAAACCATAGCACAACAGAGTGGATCTCCTGAGCCAAGTGGACATTGGTGGCTGTCTTGGCCACAGACCCCATGAAGCAGTTGAGTTTAAAATCTCTGTTGAGAGGAGGAAAAGTGACAGCAAAACCTATACTCTGGATGGAGACTAATATAAAAGTAGCTATTGTGCTGTGTACTTTTCATTTTGAAAGCAATGATAGTACAGGCAGGCCATTAGAATGAGAAATTGTGTCTTGGTGGAAGTGTTTTTGCATTTCTTTAATTTTGTAAATATTTTGTCACTTGTTCAGGGCAAAACCAGCTTTAAATTTCTGCCCCACTTGACAAATGAAAATGTTGCTGCCAGTCCCTGGACCTCTGAATTTATATGATGTCTCAGTGACTAACTCTGTTTCACAAAAAGATATACAGAAACTATAGTGTTTGGCTCTTAGGGCACAATTTTGGAATCTGTTCCTGCTTGTAGATTTACAGGACTATGTTACACTGCCATGTTACCATCAGTCACAAAGATTAGAACTGTAAGAGTTCTGCTGAGTTAATGTCCTATAAAATCAGACCAAGGTTTCACCTGATGGATTCAATAATATCTTTATTAAAATAATTAGATTTTCCTATTACATAAGCAGCAATAAATTCTTCAATATGACTGTCAGATAATTAATAATGTGGGATTATGATCTCTCTGTGGCAAAGTAGATAAAAAAAGGAACCAGAGGCAGAAAATGAAAGTTTGATGATAATATTAGAGGTCAAAAACCAAATGAGTGAGTGAACTATCAGATTTAAAGAGATATCATGCAAATAGAAATATGATAGAAGTGTATAAAGAACTGGTAATGTAAAAAAAGGAAAAGTGACGTAAGTAATGCAAATATATCTCATATTTCAAGGAAGTATTTCAAAGAAATATCGTGAAATAAAAAGAAAAATTTAATAAAACAGTCTTTAAAAGCACTATTTTGCAGAACATAGAATTTCCTGATGGGTATGTACTGCTGCCAGTTTATTCTGGTTCAATTAGCCTATATACATATACACTTGTGATTCTGCATTATAGGACATATGCCCATGTGGTCCTCACGCATCAAGCTTCATATAAACACAGAGTGAGATCAGTGAGATCCTGTGGGATGACAGAACAAATACTGTCAGTGCACAGAGAAATAGCAAAAGGAGGTGACTTTGTGGCATATAACTAAGAAAATTTTGAGTTAAGGAATAAAGAATTGACTTCAGAGTTGTTGGACCTTTGTACCATGGATCTGATTGTGGCCTATGAAGCAGGAGGGTTCAGTGTGAAGCAGGGTTGATGGGCTCTGATGGGCTGGAGTCATGCCAGGCCTTCATGCATTGCCTGATCATTTCTTGTGAAACGCATTACTCTGTGCTTCAGCTTAGGAGAAAGATTCTGTTTGCGAAACACATAGCTGCATATTCACTTACGCTTCCCAAGCATGTGAATGCATGGGGTGAGATGGATGGCAGTAATTTTCGCAGCTTAAGTTGCCACTTTATCATGGGGAAGCAAATAGGATCCATACGAGGTACATGTTATTGCAGAGTATGTTCCTTGTGTATCATTTGGCTGCAGTTAAAGCCCATCAAATCTCCTTTATGATTCCTTATATCTCAAGATTCTATTTGCATCAGATTTCATGTGTGTATTTCACTAGAGGCTGCATTCAAAGCAACATATTCCAGACAGGAGAGCAGCTGCTGGCTGCTGCCATGCTAGGATGGAAATTCAGACAAAAAACATGTGTGTAATCAGGGAAAATTAGAATCCCTCGTGCTAAAGGAGATGGTGGATTCAAGAGAGCGTTCTTCTTTAATAATTCTTACTTAGTATGCTGGAATTTGCTGTCCATTAATCTCATTAGGTGACACAAAATGCTTTGTCTTAGGAAGTTACGTACTAGGAAAAAATCACATTTAGATATAAAAGTCAAAACAAAATGCATACAACTGACTAAAGAACACAGTTCTTTATCAGTTGGAAGGAGCTATTGCGTCCTGGTGCTCTTTATACCCTGTTTCTCACAATGAAACAGATAGGGACTCTAATGCAATGTTTTAAATACACCAAAGATTATTAAAGATTGCCTAAAACACTGACTTGGAATTTCAGTACTGAAAGCATTTGGTAGTGGCTGCCATTTTCATGCATTAAGAAAGCAGGAATATTAATTCTTGGGAAAACACATTATCATAGCTGTCTCTTGGAAGTCTTATGTCCATTTCTTACTCTGTATTACTCAGCTGAGGGTTCTGCTGGAAAGATCTATCTTCTAAAAAAATGACAATTGTGATAGTGAACTTTCTTGGGCCTTCAGAATTCTGCTTTGGTTCTCATACTCTGTTCATCTGTGCCATGGTTTGAATGATGAAGCTGTCAGATGTGCAGGTGGGTGTTCTGAGTTTGGTGTGTCCTGCATCACCCCTGGGCCTGAGGAATATGAGTTTTCTGCAACTGCCCTCTCAGAATCTCTGCCACCTCTCTGTAAGTAATTAAGTGGAATTATTGTATATTAAAATGTGATGATAAATTTGAAAAGATGTTACTGTAGCAATTACTTTTAGAAATGAAAGTTCTACTGTGTTTCATGTCTGACATGGCCAAAACCTAGCCTAATAGGAAACACAGCCAGCAATGACAGGCTTTTTTTTAAGGATTTTGTGACCTGAATTTCTGCTACAAAAATATTTTAAAGATCTCATATATATTGATGAGGATAATCTAAAGAGAGTTTATCTCTGTAATCTAATTTGGAAGATTAATTACTGAGCTGTTTTTTATGTGTTTTATCCTTACATGCACAGTATGTACAGTCATCCCAATGTACAATTAGTCTCTTTTGTTAATCAATACAGAAATTGAACTTTTGTGCTTTTGAATGCCATGATAACCCCTGGCTTAGCCAACCAAATGGCATGGTCCCTTCAGATGAGACACTGTCCACTGCTTTTCTACTGTAGTGCCTGAGAACAGTGGCCCTAGAATTGCAGCCATGATATTGCCACTATCTCAGAAATGCACGTCAGGAGACATTGCTTGCATGGCAAGGCAACGTGCTCTGCTTGCTATATATAGGAATACATAACAATATCTATCATTTATTGGAGGTACTCTTGCAACTTACATTATTTCCTCTCTAGCAGAGGTTTTCTCTTCTGCTACCACTGGAGAACATTACAAGTGGTTAATAGAAAATCCAGTCCCTTATCTGTGAGCTTGTTATATGCTGTCATTTGCTCTTATTATCACAACAGCTTGTAGCATATTGTCATCCGTTTCCAAAGTATCGAAAAAAGGCAGCAATCTAGCTCAATTCCTCTCCCTCTGCCTCCACAGACACCTGCTCCACACAGCCTTGCAGCTGCACAGTGTGAGAGTTGTGTGGTTTTGGACTGCCCATGCAGAGCTGACAGGTCAGGAATGTGAGATGGAGCACTGGCACTGATTTCTGAGAAATCATGAAGCAGTGATTTTTAGCTGAAAAGAGTGTACAGGAGAGGTGTTGTGATGGTATCCATTTGAAAGATGATTGTTCAGGAAGTGTAGGGGGAGGAAAGTGAAAGGGCATGGCAGAAGGGTAGGGGGACCTTTGGATATACTTAGAATATCAGATTATAGATAGCTGTGAAAAACAAGTTACTCTAAGGAGCAGTAATACAGTAGAGAGAAGAGATGTAATAAAAAACATTTCTGCATGTGAAGAAAACATTGTTGCTGCCCACCTGATTTTAATCTTACTTTTGTTTTGAATACTGAAGGAAATTATGCATCAACTGACAACAGGGCTTTTCAGATGCCTCTGGCAGTTTGCATGCTACATCACACCTTAATCAGTGATAATTCATTCAGAAAATCTTGTAGACATGGGACTTGTGTAATGAGATCACATATTCTTTTTGGGGAGCTTAGTCCTCATCTAGAAAAACATAACAGTGAGCTAATTTTGCATCGATCTGATTTGACATTTCAATGGAAGTTGTGCATTAGCTCTGAATTGCAGGTGAGTCAGAGTGTGGGAAAGCTTTCTGCACAAGAGAAACGATAGATTTAGCATTGAAATTTTAATTCTCATGGAAAAGAAGCAAAGCTATAACGGGAACTTGCTCAAACATCCAAATGAAGAAAATACAGATTTAGAGTTCACCCAGACTCCTAATTAGTGTTCTTACAGTGTGACAGTGACCATGGGAGATGCTCTTGGAGATTGTCACCTTTTGTGCCTAGAGATGAACCATAAAATTCACTGAAGCAGTCAGACTTTCCTTTTGTGTGTGCATATTCTTAGCAGCTGAAAAAGCGTTGCTCTCTTAAATGAGTATGTTCCTATCAGATAATGTCTGGCCATAAGATGAACAATTGAAATATGTTATATTTCACTGTCAATCTCTTTACTTAATTGCTTTTTTCTTTTCTTTTTTTTTTTTTTTAAGCAAAGGCTATGATAGAAAGTTTAGTCTGAACTTGGTTGCTTTTTCTAACACACACTGTTGAATGTGCTAAAAATCTGTGGTAATCAAGGAATTTTTAAATTTAGAGTATAAGTACTACTGTGGCTCCATTAATTTTGTGGCAGAAATACCTAATACAGTCTTGTATTTTTTAGAAATTAAACTAGCAGATAGCCTTCTGCTTTTTTAGGTTCTCTATTAAGCTAATATTTGAAATACCTTAGAACCAAAGGTTTCTGTAAGGAATTTTTGCAATATAGAACTGATTTAAAATACGTATCAGTCACACATAGGAACATGTGGCATCTAGGCTGCTTGTTTCTTTGAGGACCAGATGAAATTTCAACACAAAGTCTTGATATCTGTGCTTGCCAGTGTTGATTTATGACTTATCCAGAACAAAATTTGGCACACGTGACTGCTGAACTCCAGTCCACTTAAAGCACATGACTCCTGCAACGTGCACAGCAAGTGGAGCCAGGTGTGTGTCCAGCAGGGAAGGGGAGGTGGTGACTATTGGATGTGGCTATCCCTGTGCCATGTCTCTTCCACCCTGCCAGCTCAGGGCAAGCAGAATGGCTCTTCTGATGTGACCTCAAGTCAAGCAAGTGGACTCAGCCAGCACTTCGTTTAAAAGTTGTTATGAAAAGTGGCAGAAAAACTTCATTCATCCAAAGCTGGTTCAGCTTTGCTGATAGAAGGAAAAAGTTTGGTTTGCTCTTCAACCAGCAGATCTGACTGTGTACCAGCAGCAAGCAGATTTGTTGCAAGATTTTATTATTTTATTCTATTTTATTTAAAAATTTTCACAATTGATTCTTGCTCTAGCACTATATTTAAATAGAATTTAGGGCATTGTTTTCAGTGAATATAACCCAGGGAATGTCATAGGTTCACTAATATCACAGTGAATATTTTGTTACAGCAGATTAAATCTTGTATTTTGATGATGGAGAGGGTACTTTAATTTCAGTTCTGCGAAATCTCTCTGAGGATCATTACCTTATTTGCTTATTTAGTTTCTGAGACAGGCAGAGTTTAATGAATGGCAGGAAGAAAACATGATCTGATACCATTTTAAGCACTTTGCCAAAACAGTAAGCAAACCTTTCCAGTTTGTCTGATGATTTCTGTGATTATGCAATAAGGCTAGCCTAGCTTTTGGACTGGTTCAGGGCCAAGGGGTAGCTTGTCAACAAGTGGAGATCTTTTCATTTATCAGTTTATTTTTTTGCCCTTCCACAGACACTTGCCAAATAAAATGTTTTCTTTGTGCCCTGTTCACCACTCTGGTGTTTTCATCAATTTTGCTCTGTCTCAGGGGCTACAAGTGTCAGTCAGCTGCAATGAAGTGTCATTTTTGTCACTTTGGTGTATACTGAGAGCTCTCAGATATTTAGTGCCCAGTTTCCTGGACCTGTGCCTTGGGTGAGCCATGTGGGACGTGCTCAAGAGCTGTGGTAGAAATGTGTTTGGCTGATTTGGGCACAGTAGTAATAAAATACAGAGCTAAGACTCATCTCCTGCCCACTGACAGCCAAGTTCAGCAAATGCTATTTATGTTTCTTGTTTTATGTAAATTTTTGACATTTACAATTCAGAGGACAGTTTGGAAATGTCCAAGTGAACTGGTAAGAATCAGTAGCCAAAACACCAGGAATCTTGGCTTTGTTATTGATAGAAAAATAGCTTTCTTCACTTCCTTTCACAGAAAATGGCAAAAATCGGATTTTTTTAAATTGCTTAAGCATGATGTTACTGTATCTGCTGCTTCTCCAGAACCTTTTGTGAAGCAGACAAATTAGATCCTGCTCTGGTATGACAAGTGCAGACACAGACATACAACAGCATAGAAGTCCTGCAATGGGGCAGTCCTAGCAAATGCTGTGTGCTAAGGTGAAACTGTATTGCCCCAGTCCCCCTTTGGGGTTTGAAGCAGGCAGCGAGTTGCAGGCTGTGTAGTTAGGCAGCTAATGAACTATAAGTAGTTAAGTAGAAATGGGGTGCAGAGGATTTTTAGACTGTGTTCTTCACCTTAACTATTTTGCCTTGTTATGAATTAATGGATGTGTTACCATTCTTCAGTGAGCCTAAGGCTAATAACTCCATGGGCTTAGATACCCTCAAGGTAATTTTTTCCTTCCTTTTAAATCAGGCCAATTTTGTAAATGTCAAGCAGTCTAGACTAAGAAATGACTAATTTTGTGTCATTTAAAATCTTTTGGTACCTATGATTATATCTTTCCTGAGTGTGATCAGTTAGAAAACTTGAAAAATGTTGCTCACTTCAATCTGGGCAAGGTAGGACCACAGCAGTGTTTAGCAATCCTTTAAGATTTCTGAAGCCAGAATGTTGTTCGGATCCCATAAAGTTTGAAGATACATGGTGTAGTGAAAATGATGTAATAGCACAAAATTAAACAGCATACTTCATTTCCAGATTGGAAATTAGAGAGGCACCTGGCCTTTTTCCCTTGGTGTGTGGGAGTGTTGCAAAGTAGTTCTGTTTTGGGCATCCTGCAGGCACTGCTTGCGATTGCCTTTGCAGGATGCCTGTCCAAAACTCATCTGAAACTGCACAATCACTTGTGAAGTACCACAGGGTTATTAAGTTCTGAAAAAGCCAGACCAGGAAACAACTAGAGCAACAAAATCATTGCCTATGGTAGAGAGAACATGATGTGCAATTTACATCAATAGTAGTTGATGTAAAATAAAGAAAATATCTACAATCTGTTTTAGACTCCTGTCTGTAGCTTGGATGAGGGAGCAAAAGAAATGACTGCAAAAAGTTTTTGTGGGGCACACTAGACAGTCTGGCTTTAGTTTTACAAATGGCTTAAAAGTTCAGTTGTCAAAATTAGTTCTCATAGCACAGTTTGGACCTTTTGGTGTGTGAAAGGGAACAAGATTGGGAAAGAAGGGAAGGGCCAAGTGTGTATGCAGCATTGTTTCAGACTGGTGGGCAAAGGGAGATTTATGAAATAGGTCTGCCTGGTTAGAAGACATTCTCCCTGCCCCAAGGACTCCAAAATGGCCATCAATACAGGGAGGATTCAAAGAATTACACTGAAATTGTGCTAGCTGAAAAGAAGGTCAGGGGAGTTGAAATTTACTATTACTACATGCAGCAAAAGAGCTAATATCTGCAGATGAAAGCTGATGGGATGGGAGTGAAATACCTACCAAGAGCAAACTGAAATGGACTCCCACAGTAATTCTACAACTCTGAGTTATAGCTGATTCTTTCAGAATCCCAAAATATTCACTCTGCAGCATTGCCAAAGTGGGAACAGAGCAGTGTCCCATACAAGTTTTGTCCTAATCTCACCCTGATCTTATGGCTGAAGAGAAAGAATCGGTAAAAAAGAAAAGTGGAACTAAACCAAAAGCAGCTAAAAACCATTGCTAATTAACATTTTAACATTGAAGCAGTTATTAAGCACCAAAATCTTTGAGATTCTTGCAGTTCAAATAATTTTCTCAAATGAGTAATAAGATCTTTGTCATGCTTCTGATCTGCACTCTCATTCTTAGACTACCTTCTAGCTGGAGGCTTTTAAATTAACTAAATAACTGATGAACCATGCTCATATTCAGAGTTTGACACTGCTGATGTGCTTTGCAGCATAGAAGAGATTTTTCACCAGCTTCAGGGCATGGGACACCTGCTGCCATCCCTTAAGCAATAAAGTGAAGGTTTGTAACAGATGCTTTATAAGGCATTTTCTTAATGTGTTGTTCTCTGTTTCCTTTTACTCTTCCTAATAAATCAAGGTTTTTAAGCTGTTTTCTCTTAAGACAAGTGACAAGTGAATCAGTAAGTAAAGGTACAGAGACAGACAGTTTGACAGCCCATAAAAACAACAATCCAGGGTATATATGGCAATGCTGATTTGTAATTCTGACTACCATGTTGCAAGGTAGTGAAAATTTCTAGGAACAGTTGGATAGTTTTGGAAGTTTCTTCTTTAAAAATAATCTTCCCCTGTGTTGTAAGTGAGCATCAGCAGCTGTGGCTCAAACTATAGCCAAGTATGAAGACAGGAACTTGAATTTTGTTTTTTCACTTCAAGTTCCCGTTTTCCTTCAGCACTGAGAATCTCATGGCTTTCTGCTTTCTGTTTCCTGTGATTTCTAGATGGCTCCTGTCTCTTCATCTGCTTCCTGGCCCTGCTTTGATAATAAGATTTCGATGAAGCCTTGCTTGAATTGTTTGTGGCTTTGCCACCATAAGTAGTTATTACATCCATCGTGCTCCAGTACAGGGTTTCTTTCCCCGTTCTTTCTGAATGTTTGTGCACCCATTGACACAGCTAGTGCTGAACACCCACTATATATTTCTCTGCACTCCTTGTAAGGAGTCTTGGTGGTTTGGTTTGGTTTGGTTTGGTTTGGTTTGGTTTGGTGGTGGCAAATCAGGTGCTGCCTGGTGTGCCTGAGTCCCTCCCTTGGTGGCAGGGTGGTGCTGGGGCTCCCTTCGAGTTCACTGCTGGGTGTGCTCTCCAGGGTGCAGAAGTGACATTGTCATCACCCCAACTGTTGTCAAATAGGCTGATTATTCAATATGTCTGTATTAATTTCTATATCTCCTTACTGTGTGCTAGTACAGTAAAAACTCTTTAGGAGTTCATCAGAGTATAAGATTTGTTGTAGCTGTTGCAACAAAAGTGCAGTACTTCAAAACTACTTTTACTTGTTTAGGGTCCTGTGAAGTTTTGAGTGTCCTAAAGAAGTTGTTATTATTAAAATGTCTGTCTAGAATCAGGTAGGAGCTCAAGGACATTCTATAAATTCCCTTAATGTGATCAGGAGGATTAGGTTGGACAGCTTTCCCAGCTGCATGCTGGTAACACTTCTACTGAAAGGACAGATGATCCCAAACTAGATGATATTCTGAAATCCAGAGGTACAAAATGATCTTCTTTGCAGATGTTTTCATTCTGAACACCTTAAAATTTTTGTCTTGCACTTCACAGTCCAGTTACTACTTTTTTTTTTTTTTTTTTTTTTTTTTTTTTTTTGTCTTTCTGTGAAAATCTGTTCCTTCTTCAAAGACTTCTGCAGTTTGCTGTAATGGCTGTGGCTTGATGCCAGCTGGGTACACAACCTGACTTGCTGTGAGACAAGACTGGGGACTCTTCCAAATAGCTGGCACCTACAAATATCTGCAAAATAGAGACAGGAAACTTTGCTGCCAGCTGCCTCTGTCTGACAAAAATGCCATCTTGGGTTATATACACAGAAGAGAATTAATAATTTTTTTAAATAGTGGTGTTTTTTTGTTTGTTTTAGTGGGGTTTATGTTAAGGCAGCTGAACTAAAGAATCCAGGTTTTCACAGCTTATGTAGGACTTAAGAGGAATACACATTATGGCTTTAGCTTCAGTTTTCAAGAGATTCAAGGTATTTCTACTGATCTTTACAAAAAAAAAGGTTTTTGTTCTTCTTTATGTTTTGCAAAAACAATTATGTGTTGATGCTCCATAATATAGAAGATATTCACATAAAGAAATTTACTCATTGGAAGAGAGGGAGGAGTTCAAGATATATATGCATAAATATAAATCAACACTAATAAAAGGGATTTTGCTTATCACTGTTTGATGGAGTGTATTAAGACAAAGAAATGTTTTCTAAGTACTGGAATGAATGAAATTCAGTTGCATTTAAAGTTATATAGATTGTTTTAAAAACTGAAAACCAGACCTGTTTATCATTTAATTATGTTTAAAAAAATATTTGAAACCCTTCAAACAGACTTTGCAGAGTGGGAGATGTTGTTTCATCATCTAATGTCTGCTTCCTATTCCACTGAAATCTAATCAGAGGGCAATCTCCCATCCTCTGGAAGGAATTAATTTAACCTATTGCCTGTTTGTATTACCAGAAAATATTTCACTGGTACTTTTTCTTCCTTTTTGTTGTTGTTTTGTTTTGTTTTGTTTGCAAGGATTATTTACAGGAAAGTCTAGGAAAGTTCCTACATCTACAGTAGGAACCAAGGAGATACATAAAGGCAAATATATAACCATATAGAGTAATATGAAAATTAATCAGGAGATTCAGGGTAATAGTAAGCAAACTCTATGGACAGGAGTAGTTTGTGCTGGTTATTGTACAAGACTGATGCAGTTCTGAAACATTAGCCCCACTTTATATGCAGGTAAAAAGATTTAAAATAAATATTGACTGAAATGAAGATGAGAAAATATCCAGTTGCTGTAGGACTGTGTTGAATGAAGAGATCACATTTTCTGAGGCTTAGCGTGTCTGTCAGCAACAGTACCACAACTAGAATGTTTTAGGATGTCTTGAACACTAAACTCCAAGGATCCCAGAGATTTTTTCATCTTTACTCTGGGCTTGGATTTTGGATTCAGGTCTGTTTCTTGAACTGGCAAGTCCAAAGTTTTCTGAAGGCTGAAATGTAGGACCAAAGAGGCATTAGGAGTGCTTCATTTCAGCTGTTCTCTGTTGGTTGCTGTAGGTCTCTCTCAAAGGACTGTAGGAGATAATCTTCCCTGTAGATAAAAGTACAGGAATTGACATAAGGCTATCCCATCCATTTCAGTCAAGTGAAGTAACTTTCTGTTTAAAAATCTTCTATTTCACCCTGAAATATTACATTTCTGTTTACCCAGAAACTCACTATTATTGCTTGAATGAGCAGAAGTATAATCCTCTGAGGTGCTGGTGTCCAAGGGGCCGGGAAGGCAATGAAAACTCCAATCAGTCAGTGTCATATGAAAGCTCCCAGGCAGAGTTGCCTGGAGACTTTGAAACAGCGTGAGCAGCACTTATTTTTATTGCACCATAGATTAAGGGACTGCACTGCACTACTCTGAAGAAAGCCCTATTGAGCTGAGTGAGGCCTGTGAGTGTTCAAGGCCCAGTCTTTGCCAGACTGGCTCACATGTGCTGTCCCCTCTGTGGGGAAATGTGGCAGACCTCAGTCAGCAGCAGCAGTGAAATGTCACAAGCCAGAAGAGAGAGAGAAGTGTACAGTCAGAATAAAAATATTAACAAGTGGTGTTTCTTACCTCTCACTTCCTTTCTTCTGGGAGGAAAAAGTAAAATTGCCCTCTTGAATCCTTTGCTGTTCTGCTGTGTGATTTCTGTTCCACTGGCGAGGACAGAGGAGCCATGGTGGTGCAGCTGGGTGAGAGGTGGGAGTTGCAGGTAATCCTATTTGCACTCCCTCTCCAGAGGATTTAACTTTCCAGGTTAGCCTGAGATCTGCAATTTAAAAGTAATCCTGTAGGGATGTAAGAGTGAAAGGAATGGTGCAGTAGTTGGAAGGGTGCTGAGCTGTGGTGAGCCACCCCCGTGCAGTGGCACTGAGGCACACAGAGACCCAGGAAGCTGCTGTCCCCCCCGGCACTGGGATGTACAGCCCACTGTGGGGTGCATCCCCCCTTCAGGACATCAGTGTCAAAGCTGTGTCCTAGTGGCTTTTCCATGCCCTCAGTGCATGTCCTTGCTTGATGTCTGTCAAGGATCCTTCAAATGGTTGTAAGAGCAAGTACCATTTCTCCCAGACTTCTGCATTGTTGTCAAAGCAGGTGGTGTGTGGCAGAGTGGTGCCTTCTCAAGTGAAATGCAGCCTGTTGTTAATGAAAGGACAAATCTGTCTCTTCTCAGCCAAACCCTTCTTGTCAGTCCTATGAGGAATATCAGAAGCAGCCCTCAGAAATGTGGAATCTACTGTATGATGTATTTTTATTTGGTTAATTACTTCTGAATTCACTCTAAAACTAGAAAAGTCCATTTTCCGACATTTTCAGCTGAGTAAAGCTGAAGGTCCCTGTTAATATTTCTCTGGAAGGGTGCATAAAAACTCTGTTCCCCTTGGTGCTAGAAGCCCTGAATGATACCTTTTCAGGAGCAGAGCATCTCTCCTCCCTGCACAGTCAGCTCAGCTCTATAATGAATCCATAAGCTACATAGTTTAATTTGTTTTGTTGGGTGTTTTTTTCAGAAAACTCCACTTTATTTTACACCAGGCATGAAGAAGATGTAGAGAGATAATCTCTCTCTCCTCCCTTTCCACCTCTGAAAAGTAGCATCATTCAGGATGAGATTCTCCACTTCTGTAGATTCTGTAAGAATCCTTCTTACAGAGTTGCTTACAGATTCTGGCTCTTCTAATTCATCCAAGGATTATACACACTTTGTCAGTTTTCACTGAGCTCTTTTTGCTCTTGGTATGTACAACTCCTATTCAGAAAGGAAAAACCGAGCACCTTTAGTTGGGCCTACCCACAGCAAAAAAACTAATTTGATTATGTGGCATAATTTAACCTTTTAAAGACATAAACTGACCTTTTATCAGGGGACATGGTTTAATTAAGCTAAACCAGAGAAGACTGTGCCTTCTATGCCGTTTAAAAGACACAAGACTTTGGAAATTCTTGTCACTGCTTGCAAGACAGGACACAGCCAAGAGCTGTGCTACCAGATCTTGCTGAAAGAGGCATTTGTAGGAGCAATAGAGGCTTGGATCCCTGCAGCCCCACCACAGCCTTAAATATGCCAGCATGTTAGTGGTGGCATGGAAGCACTTTTCCATGTTGCTCTTGTAAGGAAGAAGGTGATGCTTTTTAACCCTTCTACACTTAACATGCTTAATGTGGTGATGAGATTTTGTTTCTAAGCCTCCTCTAGTTCTCAAGGCACAGGGAGTTGTCCAGCCACATCATAACAACTTATTTGTAGTTTAATCAGAAATCTCTATGCAAAAATCTTATTCTTCGTAGTTATTCAGAAGATCTTGACATTTCCTGTGGGAGCAAAAGAGGTTTCTGTAAGCCTTCATAGATTTCTTCTTTTAATATTACTATTGGAGGCAGTTCCACAGATAAAATCTTTTATGTATATTTTTCAGAAATCTGTATGTGAGAGATAAATCAAATAGAATCAAGACTCTGTGGAATTTTTCAGTAACACTAGTTACACATTTTTCATTACTAAACTTTATGTGTAGAAAGTGATTAGAAGTGTTAGAGTTAAGGTAAAAGAATAAAACAGGTATCGTCTTGCATTAATGATTTACATCAAATAAGAGATCTGGTAGGCTGAAGTGGTGCTTGCATTTAAATCTTAAATTCTGACATACATAACTTCTCTTTATATTTCAGAGGGTCAAAGTTTCACTTATATAGTCTCAACCTTTGATTTTATTTAAAGTAGTGATTGAAAAATAACTGTTCATCCATAATTTCTTCTAAATTTGGAAGAAGCTGTTTAGGTAGTATCTGTAGTCTCTTGAAAATTCTGGCCACTTTAATACACAATTTCCAGTAGAATTTTCTGAGCATGTGAAAAATGGCACAGAATTTGTACTTTTGATCCATCTAAATCCTTTGCTATTGTTGGATAGACAACATACTAATCGCAACATGGCTCTGGACAGAGCCAGCTGTCTGCTTCTCATAAATGTATGCCTCTTCTCAACTTTTCTCAGTCAAAAATTAATAGTTTGATGAGCTCCCTGCCTGAAAATGTCAAGGTTTTTTGTGCAGGTTTCAAAATTCTAATCTGACTAAACTTAAACTTGTACAGGACCTCACAGGTTTTCAGCCTCAACCTCCAAATCCAATTTCTTGGCCCATTTTTATTTCACAAGGAAGGTGAGCATGTTATGTATGTCAATATCAGATCCTCTTAGTTTAGCCTGCAGGTCCTTTCCTAAATGATTCTACAGAATTATGTATTGCATTATGACACAATCCTGACCCAATGCAACAAGAAAATTCTTGGAAAATTCAGTACAGCCTGATTTTTGTACACTGTTCTTTGAGAGCTATGTAAGAAAGAGTCTGAAAACATTGTAGCTGATGCAAAATTAGAGAATTAGCCTTGCATTTGTTTTCCTAAGTTTTCTCCAATTTAGTTGGTCTTTTTTTTGTTTCCTAAATTGTCAAGAGTATTTTGATAACTCCTTTTGATAAGACATGAGCAGAGAAAAAGTCTGGGTTTGCTTCAGTAAATATTTTCTCATCTGTGGTTCTGGACTTGAATAATTTAAGGCAAACTTGGTATTTTCCTCTTTGACATCTTCAGTGCAGCAAGCGCAAAAGAAGTGAGATTAGGAAACTTATTATGTGATAAGAACTCCAGCAATTATCACTGGGTTTTCACTTCTTAATGCTCCCTTCTATTTCCTGTGAACATTAACATGCTCAACAATTTGTGCCCCATTGAAAGGCTAGTATTTGATAGTTTAGACAGAGACTGTCTTTTTCTACAATGTGCAGTTTCTTTTCTCCTGTATTAGAATCTTCAAATACTCAGTTGGCAATTCCTATTATAGTTGATTATTTGGGCCAGGCAAATTGCCGAATAAAAGGTTTGTAAATTATCTGCTTTATATTTGTGCAGTCCTCAAAGGACTGAAATTTGCTGTGGGGAAAAGCAAAGGACCAAGTAATAACATTTTCTTTTTTTTAAAGCAGTGCCAGAAACTTAATTTCAGAGAGCTTTTTATTATTAAATTTCCCAGCCTTCCTTTCAAGCACTTTATTAGGAACATGGCTCATTTATTTGGGAGGGGGAGGAAAGCATTAAAGAAGGGGGAGATAAAGGTGAAAAGCAAGCTCATTAATTCAGTTGTGATCTAAGTGTAGTGTTCATGTTGGCAACAATTTCAGTTTTCTAGTGTGCAGTCATCTTGAAAGACTGATTCTAACATGGTAACCTCAAAGAAGTGAGAAAATTGTTTCTCTTGGACATTTTTTGGTGCTCATTTATATTGAAATTTTTAAGGCCTTTGGAATTTTTAAGTGGTTCTCCTAGAGCAGGTGAAAAAGATCTTTTCTCTTTAACAGAAGGAGCCAGAGAAATCAAGCTTTTGCTTCTTTCACTTAGAAACTAGTCACAGCTTTGAGCACTGGGCTTGAGTCTGAGGCTGTTGGAAAAGCGAAGTCCAGGTAATAGATGTGGTGTCAGGAGGAACTGATTGTGCTTCTGGGTTGTGGTCTGTAAATGTCTTTTTGTATATTTAAATCCATGGCTTAGCAGCTGGTGCCTAATTTTTAAGAAGAGCCTATTTGTCTCCAGCCTACAGAATAAAGCTGGCCTGGTAAGGTGCAACAGAAGAGGTCGGTGCTGCTATTAGTTACATAATAGATACTTTTTTTTTGCCCCAGTGAAAGGCAGAAATATTGTGAGCCCCCTTAAAGCATGGGGACAATACAAAGCCTAATTTTGTCAGTGACACCTAAGAAAGTTGACTGGAAACTGGAATTTCCATTCCCCAGGAGAGCTGAATATTTTTGAATTTTCTGTCATTCTACTTGGAAAAATTAGCATTCTGTAATATTCTGATTTATATTTAGGGGCATAGGAATATTTAAAGTTCAGTGTTGTTCAGATTGACAAGAATGTTCTTGTTTTTCTGTTTAAATGTTTACCAAACCCAATCTGATTAAATTAATATTTTCAACAGCAAACAGCTCTCTCAAGAAATGTCTTTGCTGTTTATTATCAGGAGATTGCGGACACATCCCTCTGAGGGAAGGCCTTCATTTTCTGCCCATTCAATTTAACTTCTTTTCTGCTCTTTCTGTGAACCATCCAAGCTGGAGCTCTGAGCTGTTGGCTGTCCTTCTCCAGCAGCTGTTTCTGTAGTGCGTGGGTCTAGTCAAGGAAAACACAGAATACACTTCCACTTTTCTTAGCACCATTGATGAGACGTTTCTGGCTTCCTGAAATCTCTCTTGGGCACAGGGAGAGCTTTGAGGAACCGTGTGTGTCTCTGGTGCTTTTAGAATTTGAGATCATGAAAACTCTTCTATTCTTTCTCTTTATTTCCTTTAACTCATTCCTCAAAATACTTGCTGTTGCCTTATTTAGATAATTTCTCAGGCCTCCTTGTTGCAGATTTTGTCTTTCATGGGGTTTAGTCTTTCTGGCAGCCTGATTTGTATTTTGCACACTTTTTCTCTCTGACGATAACCAAAGGGCAGTTACTGTGGTGCAAGGCTAAGGACAGGGCTGCTCTACAACAAGTGGTCTTGTTTAATGGGAAGAGATGGTATTGGAATGGCATTTGGATGGATGGAGGAAGCAGTGTAGATGATGTATTTCTTCCAGGTGGCTCATTGTAGGTTAGGGAAGTGTGACAGCACAGGTTTGAAGGAATGCACCATGCACTTTCAGAAATCACAAAAATAATAACAACCAGCTGAGAGGAGGTAGCTGGAGCAAGGCAGAATGGGCATGTTTTACTTTCCTGTGTTGCAAAGAGGGTACAGCAGGTACAAGCTGTGGGGTGTACCTTCAGGTGTTTGAGAGATGCAGTGTTACAGTGTTAGTGTGAAAAGTAAAAAAGCTATTTGCAAGAAATGGAGGGGGAAGACCTTGCCATTGCTGTTCAGCAGTGCTAAAAAAAGTTATTATGTATGGAAGTTTGCTGCATAGAAACACAGAGGAAAGTTTTGGAAAACAATCTGGTGCCAATATGTAGCATATAGGAAATAGTTTTTCTACTGTAAATCAGGTCCTGTTTCATCATTTGTTCCTCTGACCTTCACTTTTCTATGAACTTTTCAAACTCCATCTATGGTGATGGGACTATGATGGGGAGGCACTTCCAAAAATCTTCTGCTAGACTATTGTCTTCTAAAACCTATAGCAGCGTATCTTTTAATGTCCCTTTTGGACTGTTTAATTTGCCTGATAAGTGACCAGACAGGAATACTATCCTTCTTGTCCTGGGCTTCCTAGGGTAAAAAGTGAGGTTGTTTAGTCCTGTTGCATAAGAACATTATCTTGCTGGTTTTGAAGCCTATTTCTAGAGCTGTTTTGGTTGTGATGCCTTAAATGGCTACCTCGAAACAGAGACTAGACAGGAATAAAGGGATAAAGGAATAAAGGAATAAAGGAGGTATTTATTTGAAAGGCTTTCAGAGGTACACTTTTGGGCTCCAGAGGGTCCTGCCTTAGTGGATCCCAAAATGGACAATGACAGGTCACGAGTTCTTCACACTTTTATATCAGCATCAATTCACCAACCAGAACCCAGCCAATGATGGAATTTCCCCAAGCTTGCCCCATTCTCCCCAAGATGATGGTTTACAGTTCTTGGTCTGGGTGTCATTGAAGAGCAAACTAGAGAGACTTTGTTATGTCTATCTTAGTATAAGAGAACAGCACTTAACAAGCTACAGGAAACTTCAGAGTTACACTAGCAGTACAGGATTTGAAAAATGTAAAACTTAAAACCTAAGGCATCAATTGGAAGAACTCTTTCCAATGTGGTTGGCATGGTCCATAATATTTCAAAGGAGGCATGGGGCATTTACCATGAAAATAAATCTTCCTTCAATCTTCTGAGTATAGATCACCTGATGTGTTTACTCGTCATGGCTGATGATTTGCAAACATCTCATATTCTACAAATATACTCCTCCCTGCATAGCTCCTCTATCTGACAACCTCACAGTTTATAACAGAAAGTCTTGTTATTAGTCCCAAAGCTTCTGACCTTGCACACTCCTATTAAATTTCATCCCATTTCTATTACCCTTCCAGATAATCCAGCCCCTGCTATGTGAACCCCCAATCCTCCCTCCAGACATTTTGGTCTCAGGGAATTTGTTTGTTTGTTTTTATATTTTTCTGCCAGTCGTTAATACTAGTATTAAGTGAGATTGGCCTCAGCCTCAGTCTTCAAGGGTTTTTCATTATTAACCTGCTTGAAGTTTAACAGTTCCCTTCCTGCCACATGCTCCTCTATCAGGCTGTAGCTAAGGGGAGGGGAAGCCTGCCCTGGCCCCTGTGACCCCTTTCAGCAGATGCCTTTGGGGCACAGGGCTGCCCTTCCCCTGATTGCCCCTGGGGAAGGCTGTGGAGGAGAGGCTGCAGGAGCAGAGCTGACAAATTCACATGGTGAGTTCTGCCTCTGCAGCAGAGAGGCAGGAGAGATACAGACAACCTTTGGGGATGGCAGAGAGATAGAGGAAAGGGCGCCAAGGAAGGCCATGTAGGATTTGCTCTGATCCAGAAAATGAGCAGTTATGCTCAGCTGAAAGCCTGTCTGGAGGAAAGGGCCTGCCCTGCAAGGGCACAGAGTTCGGGGGAGAGATTAATTTTCAGTCCCCCTTGCTTTCACTTTTTTACCCAGCAGAGAGGACAGATATTTCTTCTGTTAATAGTGTTTTCTGCTCCAGCTGCCATCCTAACAAAACTTACTTTCTTAAATGCTGTGGTACTCAACTCAGGCAATAGATCTCACCACTTAATCCTAAAACTTCATGTTGATTTGAGGTCTGCTAGAGTTACAAAATACTTAAAAAACAAAGGAAAAATAGAAAGCTGAGAAATAACCCCCTTTCACCAAACACTACAACATAAGGCACTCTATTAAATCAGACTAAAGGTGTTTTAACAACACAGAACTTACATAGCCTCACTGTACCAAATGTGTGAGTTTAGTGGGTTGAATTTGTTAATTTATTGATTATTACACACATTGTCTTTTGGAAGAATAAATTACTCAGTCTGATAATATACACTAATGATACCCTTTTCTGACTTTGTGTGGTCAGAAATGAGAGGCAATATGGTAAACACCATGTTTCATGGGCAATAATTGTTATGAGTAAAGTGTGTTTTCTTTTGTTACAACACTCAGGAACATGTCAAAGTTGAGGTACCATGTTGGCCTGTGCTGATACTTAACACCTCACGTGTTCACAACCCTGTACAAACATTAATGAACCAATGTAAACAGTCATTTTCATAATGTGGCTTAATATAATAAGGCATTGTGAACCTTGCTTTGCCTCTGTATGCACGAGGAATTGTAATTTACACCCCTTTCCATGCACAGTGAAGGCTACACCCGTCATCTACCCTCTCACAATTGTCCTTTTCCTGTGCAGCTCCCACTGAAGGGGGAACAGGGCTCCAAAGAGCCTGGGCCATAATTTGTTTGGCTCTCTTCCAGGTTTCTAGATGGTGCCAGTTTGCTGCAGGCCTCCTCTGTGCTATATCATTGCAAATCTCTTTTTGAGGGTGTTGTTTTCCCCACATCTGGAATTGCCCCTCTCATTGCATTGCCAGGAATAAAAGCCCACCTGCATTTCGTAAGTGCATGTCTGCTACATTGTCTTACACATTTGTCAGCAGGGAAGCACTGCCTGCCTTCTGCTGTTTTTTTTATTTTTTATTTTTTTAATTTTAGAATGTTAGTTACCCTTTTGCTTCAAGCTAGAAGTATGTGCATCTATTTTGGCACCATGATTTCAAAGAGCTCTACTTCAGATATTAAGTGTACCCTCTGAGGACTTGCAAGAGCTGGAGCAAGTAAATTAGCAGACTAGAATGAAGTCAAGTGAAATACTGAAGGGCTCCAGATAGTTTATGATTACAGCAGAAAGTATAATATGAGGGCCAGCTCTCCCAGTTGTTGAAAGTTTACTTGGAGAGAGCTGAGAAGATACCAGCCTCTACCAGCTGGTGCTAACTCCCACAGCACTGGCTACAAGCTGAAGTAATCTTTATTGGTGGTATCTCTGTATGATACCCACCTATGAGCAGGGAGTTACCTTTGTAGCCAAACTGGCCACAGCCTGTGAAACCAGAGAGTTTTTTGACTCTGTAGCAAGACCAGGCTCTTTTGCCTCCAGGAATGGTTAGCTTCCTGGCCTGAAAGGTTAAGGTGAAAGGTGTGTGAGGGTTTTAATGGTATTATGCTCTCAGTGGACTACAGTTCCATGCTGGCTACAATGTGATTAATTGAGCAGAAATAATTCAATTCTTTATCCTGCAGATTGTTGAGGGGAGACATGCACCTCACAACTGATATAGTTAAGTATTTGCAGCTTAAAGGTGCATATCCTGTGTGCTTCTTGGGGGAGCAGACAGGAGTTATTCATGTTACTCAGTGCAGATGTCTGGCTTTTAGTCTCATCATTCGTTATTGCTCAGTGAACACCTGTGTTCATACATTGCATCATAAATACTGCAAAATGAATTGTGATTTTTATATTCCTTGAATATGACTCTGACTCACAGCCACCCAATAAGATGCACAACAGCCATGCTGTTACATGTATTACTTGTTAAATATATATTGGAGAATGATGGTTGAACCCAGTTATTTCAGGATATGTAAGAGATTTCTTTACTTAATAGCCCCTGTGCTAGCAGGGGATTGGGCTCTGTTGGGCTAGACTTAGGCATACCAAAATGATATCTGTGAAGAGACTCCCTGTAATGCTACTTAAATTTATCAATTGAATGGATAAAAGTAGGTCTGTAATTTGTTTAATCTTCTAACTTTTAAAGGACTCGCCTTTAAGGAGTCTTGTTCATATTGATAGCTACAGTGATGAGATCAAGAACAGAATATAGGGTCAGACTAGGATTCCATAGGTCAGAGGTACAGACCCTGTAAAAAACCCTAGATTACTCTGGGCTTTCTTGGGAAAAAATATAAAGAAAGACTCCATATCTACTTGAATGAATAACCATTTTCAAAACAGACCTCAAGAAGTGGACAGAAATCCTCCAACAAATGAAAAACACAGCTTTGTTGTTGCAGTTAGGAAAAATGAGGATAAAATTAAATTGCTGCACAGGCTTAAATCTTGCAGAATAGGTGAAAAGAGTAGTACCTTAGGTATAATAACAGTAGAACAGTCTTAAGAAACTGGCTGGTGAAGTCACTAGAATAAATGGACTCTAGAATAACTTAAGTTGAAAGACACCTCCAGGAGGTCTTCTAGTACAGCCCCTTGTTCAAAGCAGGCCTGATTAGGTCAGGTTTCCATGTCAGGGCTGTGTCCACTCAAATACCTCCAAGGAGGGAGATCTGCAACTCCTCCAGGCAAGCTGTTTCAATATTTGACCACCTTGTCTTAAAAATACTTGATCAACAGAACTGTATTGCAGTCACTGGGGACAGATAACAAGAACTGTTTATGGAGTGTGAGCCACCATTCCCAGAGATTTCCACCAGCCTGGAACTGACTGATCTGTATGTTCTGGTGTGTTCTAAGCCATGCCATGAACCACCACCACCACCAGCCACTGGTATCATAATGAAAAAAAAAAAAGGCAAATGCACTCTTGAAAGTTATTGACTCAGGAATTTCCAGAGATGGTTTTTGAATGTAGCTCAAGTCCTGCTAGAGATGAAATTCAAGTGGAGAAGGTACAAAGCAGGGCTATGAAAATGATTGATTATGGAGAATAGGGAGGAATGAAAGGGTTTGGTTGTTCAGAGAAGTCAGATGAAGACATTGAAAGGCATCCTAAAGCTCTCTGTAAGTTCATTACCACTAATATGTCAAATGAGAAGAAATAGATGAAGGCTGTTAATTAGAAAAATATTTTAAACAAGAACGTGGTGAGGCCTTGGAGCAGTGTTCAGAAGGAGCAGTTGTGAAAATACATGAAACAGAAACAAAACCAGACTGGCTTTGACATGGAAGTCTGCAGGGAGAGCCTTTTGCTCAGCGTGCCATTTGTGTTTTTCAGGGTAGACATTGTGTTCAGGAGTAATTTTCCTGGCATTTCAGTACATATGGTAGCATTTTGGTTGATCCTGTCATGCCCTGTTATTTCCTGAGCACATGGACAGGAGTAACAGCATGTCTGCAATTTGCTCCCCAGTGCCTGCACCTTGCATGCTTGTGGAAAGGCTTGGCACATCATGGAAAGGCTGCAGTGCAGGGAGCCCAAATTAGCCCAGGGACTTTGCTGATGTTTCAGTAGGCTGGGCATGATCTTTGTACATGCCTTATTTCTGCTGAGGAAGAGCCATTGTGAAAGAGACCGAATGTCATGTACTCAGTGTGCACACTGGATCCCCGTGCATTCCAACTCAGAGTATTTTTCCATGGCTAAACAAATATAGTCATTTCCTTAGAATAGTGACAGAATTTCTTTCAATTGTGTGTTTTATTTGGCATAATTTTATGCCCTTAAAAGCAAATTAAGCCAAATCACGCTATTGACAGTTTAGCTAGTGCTTTTTAATCAATTTAAGAGTTTCATTTTGCATAGCCTGTTGGTGAAGCAAACTAAATTAAAGTGAATTCCCTCTGAAAGCTGGTTCTAGTATTTTTGATTATGAAGTCATGATTTGAAATTCTCCATAGTTGCAGCACTTCTATGTTTTCTATTTAATTTAAAAAGTGTTACGTGTTTAGTGACCATAAACGGAGTAGATTAATATAAGAGTATAGTGAAACAGATATTTAACTGGAAAATAACAAGCTGGTATTAAATGTAACAGTGAGAGGGCTTAGGCAGAATGCAGAAATATCAATAAACAAATAGTAAGAGGCTTGTGATGAATAAATGACATGTGAGTTCAAAATAAGGAAAAGAATGGAAATATTAAAGGATATTGAGGAGGCTTATTTTGCAACAGGAAAGTATTAAGGAAGTTATCAAAAGAATAGTTCCTATTCCAGTATTTAAAATTCAAAGATAGAGAGTAGAAAATAGCTGTGCTGATGAGAGATGGAATGATCAATGGTTTGGAAAGGCTTATGCAGCTAAAAGAGAAACAGAAGCTGCCTGTCAAAAAGGGGATGTCTGCCAGATAATCAGCTGATGTTTGCATCAAGGTCAGTCACTGACACTGACTGCAGTGTCTCTAAGTTTTTAGACAAAAAATGTCTTTGAACTAGATTGATCCACAGGAGTATTTACCCTGAGTTCATGGAACTGCAAGCTAAGTTGTATGACCCCCTGTTGTGTTGGTTTAGATCAGGTTTTGCCTAGCAAAATTCTGCATTATTGTATTTTGTGTCACGGGGAGTTTTTATTAATGTGGAAAGCTAAAAGTAATGGTATAAGTACTGCATTTCAAATGTCACCTTTTAGCACAAGCACAGACTTTTAACCCTGCTCACCACTGAGCTTCTGAGATTATCTGTTGGGATGAATGACTTTATCCAAAGTAAAGATTGGATAAATCCATGCAAATTAGCCAGCTTCTGGAACAAAACTTTCATCACTTTCTTGTAGTGCATAATTGCATGTATGATCACAGCTCTTACTGTGGCTGTTTCTAAGTGATTTTTGTGCTGGTAACATGAATGAGTGATGCTTGGAGAAAGGAGTGGTTTTGAAAATGAAAACCGGAGCTTTTCCATCGCCATACTGGGAAAAGCTGAAAGCAAGGTGATCAACCAGGCTTTCATCCTGACACCAATACCTTTCCACATGAAGGAGAGAACTTGTTTATAGGGAAGAGATGCAGATTTTGTAAATCAACTGAGTTTGTATATTCAGGAATAATTGTTGCAATCCACCCGAGAATTTATCCAGATTAAGCCAGACCTGTAACAGAAATCAAGGTATTACATAAAGGAGAGAAATTGGCAGGAGAAATTTCCCTGTTCAGGTTCTCTTTTAAGCTCAAAATCTACAGTCCTTGGTCCAGGAAAACTTAATGATTGTTTGAGTAAGAATTCCAGGATTTTTCCCCATAACTTCAAGAGATGTTTTTAAAAAAGAAGTGAAGTGCATTGCTATGGTAAGTGTTTGGGTATAACAAGAGTACACCAAGATCTACTTCTAATTTAAATTCAATTTTTTATTTTTAACACTATTGATTCCAAAAGGTATTAGGTTTGATGTAACCCTTTTTTTACCCATTACCAATACTTGAATAACAGTTGCTGTCCCCATTTTATGGATGGAGAGAATGATGTGATTGTTTTTCTTTGATAAGAAATAAAGTTTTGATTCATACCAGAACACTAAATTTGTAGATGCAAGTTCATTAAAATTTCTTTTTTAGGAACTACTTAATTCCTGATTTTTTAATCATTATTTCTAAAAAATTATGTTTAAGATACAGTTCCAGAAGTGAATTAAGTGTCTTTGACTTCAAAGGAATATGCTAAAAAAATGCTTTTTTTTGAGCACCAAAAACTTGATCCAAATTTTGGGTTCAACATGCTTTTGATTGGCTCAGTGTGTAACATCTCTGAAGTTACGCCTTAAATGCCTTTGAAAGCTGGAGCACTATTTTTAAGAAGTGAATAAAATTTTTTAGACAATAGATTTTATTCATGTGTATTAACCTTAGATATAGCCAAGTAGATCAGTGATAGCCCATATAGACTGGGGGGGGGAGGTTGTGTTTGTGAAGCAGAAATACACTCCTGTCAGAGAAAGAACATAGTGAAACAGAATTTGACATTAAAGTATTTTTATTTGTTGTCCTGTTGGAGTCCAGGGAAGCCTGAAAGCTTCTCTTGCTCCTCTGGTGGTTTCTTTATATCCCCAGAGCTCCTCAAAAGTGGCCTAGCCAGTGACCTAGGCTTTTGGAGAAGCTCCCTTCACTTTTGGGAGACCCTGAATGTACCAGAGAGGTGAAGAGATTTTTGTTTGGTGTACCACAGAGAATTTAGTTGTAGTTTTAGGATCTTGCTCTATGTATTATATAGGGACAAGATGGAGACTTTTGGGTGTGGTTTTTCCTTCTTTCTTCTTCTCCTCTCTCCTCTTTCTCTTCCTCTCTTCTCCGACACCAGTTCCTGTGGTGTGTTGGTTGGTGGAAAAAAGTTAGTATTGAAAAGACATATCAATAAGATGAGGGTTTACTGGTGTTGAAAAGAAAATAAGATACGTATTGTTTCTTGAATGGTTGTTAATAAGATATAAAAGTAGCTGCTGATCTGCAGCCATTGCCTTTTCTGCCTTTCTGCCCTGGTCTCCTTGGAGGATGCTGCCACTGCCTCCGAAGTCTTGATAAGAAAAATAAACAACTCGTAAAACAGCAAAGAAGATCTCTTGCTGCATTCTTTCCAACATGATGAGCCAAAGAAAGAAAATCTCCAGGGCAGAGGACAGGGGTTGGAACCCCCAGTTCCAGCGGGGGCCCAGGCCTCTGACATTGTCCAAAGAAATAAATCCTTTTATCTGAGCATAGGTGGAAGAAACCAGGTCGTGGGATCTCTTCTGGGCTCAAAGGAGAGTGTCAGTTTTAATAAGAAATTTTTTGGTAAAGCCCAGATATTGCAGCTTTCTATTGGGATTACAGTAGGACTTTTGAAGGAGAGCTATAGGAATGTTCCTTACTCTTTATAGGGAAAGTTTTTCTACAGATATAGGTTATTGTGCAAACAGAAACAACTCTTTTCCTTTTTGCCCCAGTGGACATTGACACTGTTAGTATGAATAACTTGTATGTGTAAAAACCTGGAAGCTGGAGACCTTCCTTTGTGTGTTTAGAAATCTTTAGCCATGCAGGTTTGCCATGCCTGTGCAAAATGTGAGTAATTTCTTACGAACAACAACTGAATCACAGCCTGTTCACTGAAAGCACATCCTTATATCTTGTAACCTCACTCAGCTATGCCAGATATTTCTAAGACGAGTTAGCCATTTGATCAATTGATGGCTTCAGAAAGCAAACCAAGAAGAACACCTACATGTTTTGTGTTGTTTTTCCCTTTCCAAACCCAGTAAAAGCAGCTTTTCCTGAGGCTGGCAAAGGCTCTCTGTAACTTATTGAGAGTATTTTATTTCTCCTTCATGGAGGAAAATGTGCATGGTAGGATTCAAGCCAGTAGTTTTAAGTGATCCTCAGGGACATGGCATCAGATTGCACTGTTGGTGCAATTTTATTGAGGTCACATGAAGGCAGTAACTGTTGCATCAATGCAATTTTTGGACTGGAAAATTCTTGAGGCCAAATCCTGGCCTTGTTTCTGTGGCCAGCTTGAAGCAGAACTTGTCCAGTGTGCAGGAGTGAAGAACAGGGCATGAAGTGCAATGAAAAGGCAGGTCTCGGAAGGTTGTGAAGCCAAATCATATGTACTTGATTGCTTGTGCTCAGTAGGAGCAGGTGCAGAAGTGCCAGTCAGCTTTTTATTGGAGAAGATGTGTAAAATTTGAAGAGTCTTGGTTCTTCCTTAAAGCAGTGTACCCTGCGCCAGAATTATATTACAAGCAGCATGTAAGTAGCAGACCTGTGCAAACACTGGAGCTGGATCTCCTGGGAAATTACATTTGTTCCCAGAGTTCACTTTAGTTGGAGAAGCTTTTCTTAGCAGCTTTTCTTTCCCTCCAGCTGGTTTGCAAGTTCAGATTTTGTTCCAGAATCTTAAAGACTCAGGCAGTGCTTATCACTCTGTGTCAGCAGGATGGCAGAGCTGTGTGTCTATGCCACCCAGAGCCTCCACTGTCACTTGCTGGCACTTTTCTTGTGCTTTCGTGGGATTCACTCATGCAGGAGCAGGCACTGGTGTCACGCTGTGCCCCTGGAACCATGGCAGCACGAGGCCTTGGGAAACTGTTTGCCCAGGCTTGCTGTTGGGGACAGAGTTGTCCCAGGGCAGCAAGACTGAGCTCCTCGGGGCACATTTCTATTTCTCATGCTAAAATGTGTTTCTGAATACCAATTACCATCTACAAATATTTTAATGTCTCCTTAGGAACTTAGCTCAAGGGGGAGAAAAAAAAAATTATGGTAATAATTTCAAAAGACCACAAAGGCCACATTTTTTAGCAAAGCATTTGGTTTGCTTTACATTAAACATGCCCTCAGGTTCCATATTTATTTTTAATATATTACTCCTACATATTTTCTTCCTCCACAGTGACTTTCCCTTGCTGAATAACATCCACTCTGCTTTCCTTATCCCAAACAGAGCTGTCAATCTTAAAAGTTTAAATTGGCAGCATCCTTTCCCAGCCCCAGCTGCCCTTGACTTTCTTCAAGTTTTTGTCAGTGGGATCAAAGTATAGTGCACTTGTACCCATATATTTTAAAATATATACTGGGTTTGTTTCTTTTGGATAGTACCCAGTCTATCACAATGGTCAAAATTGTTTCTGGCGTCCATGGAGATAATTATAGCATGTTAAATGTTGTGAATAGTGTATTGTATTAATATCCTTACATCACATGGGGAATTCAAGATATGAAAAGTAACTGTTCCTAAAAGTCAGGAATCTAAAGATTGTTTTTCTATAGTCTCTAGCATGATTAATTAACAAACCTGGCTTAAAAGAAGAGCATGCCTATGAACCTTTTCTGGATTTATTTTTGACTGCACACGAGACCTGTTTCAAATTTTGAGCTGAGATTAAATGCATTTAACAAAGGTTATGGCATGATCAGTGGCAAAGCTATTAGAAAGAGAATTTCTTGCCATTTTTAAGGCTGCACTGTTTCTACTGCCTTCATCCCTCTTTTATGTGTTCATTTTTCTCCCAAAATAAATATTTTGGTTTTGACAAGTTTTATTGTTCAAATTCGTATTTTATTTTAAATCTTCAAAGCAAAAGAAATCATTGCCATGATTTTATGATGATATTATAATGAATTTCTAAATGAACAAGTTATGGAATCTTCTCTGTTATGGAAGCTGCCAGGATCCCAATATGAATGTAGGATGCATCTATGAATTTAGAATTTGGACATCACGTATATGTCGTAAAAGCATGAATTTGATAAGATACGGATTATGTATTTTAAAAATTGTCATATTTGTATATCTTTTGTGATTTAAGGGATAAATAACATGTATTTGGTGTAACAGTGTCAAAGATGCTGCATACCAGAGTACTCAGACAATTTCCTGCAAAATTGGGGTTTGAATGAGCAAGCTGTTAACTCTATTAACTTCAAACCTTTCTATCTCCAAGTACCACAATAATAGTATTTCTGCTATAAAAATATGCAGTGCCTAACTGTAATACATACTGAAAACTGTTCAATTATAATATTTTGTCAATGAAACATGAGTTGTTCCTTTATTTAACTTCTTGTTTGAAATTCCTGTTTCAAAGAACACTACAATCAAGAATTGATCTAATTTTATGCACTCCCAATAAATGAAGTTGGAGTAGATGATGTCCAGAGGCTCCTTCCAACCAACATTTTTATTGTTTAATTAAAGATATTGCTATTAATTACTCGCAACCTTGTAATTTTGTCACCTTTGTTAGAGAGACAGTAACAGCTGCTTACAGTTTAACAGGTGTTTATAGTTTTCAGAGGAAGAAAAGTTTTTTAGAAGAAAAATGAGGCCAAGACACAGCAATGTCAAATGCAGTAACAGGTCTGTTGTTACTCAATTCTTAGTGATTTTTTACAGGCCTTAGTGGAGTTTGCTAATGAACTAATTTAAATTGTGAAATTCTGTGTAAGATAGACAATATTGGTTCATGGTTCCTGTGAAGTCTGGAAAACAAATGTGCTGGAGACTGTGCCTCATAAGAGCTTGTATCCCATGTTACAGATGCTCATCTTAGGTGGGACAGAAGCAATTCTGAGAGTCAGAGCAAACAAGTTTTAGTTTTGGCAGTTTTCCCTTCACCTTGGGGACAGTGAAGTTCAAGTCATAAAGTGCTTTTGCTGAGACTGAGCTTTCCACTTACATCATCAGTATTCCAGCTCGAGTTCTTATATTTTTTTTTTTTTTCTGAATCCTTGGTTTCACTCCATTCTTTCATCTAACTCTGCTATTAAAAAAAGGAATGATCACCAAGCTACCTAAATTATATCCACTCTTCTATGTAGTTCATTGTGCTGTTAAGTAACTCTCTGTTTGTTTAATTTGTTTTGCAGGTAAGTAGCACTTAGAACCCGATAGTCAACAATTTATGGTAAGTAGATTTTGTAATTAGCAGAACTAAAATGGAACTCCTGATTTGTTCTTTAAAGGGAATAAACAAAGAAGGGGGTTAGTCATACAACAACATTTGTTTCAGATGCTGGTCAGAATGTTTGCAGTTGTCATTGGGTTTACATTTTTCTCCTCAAAGTGTTATTCATCTGTTGCAGGAAGAAATAAATATAAATACTCAAGGCAATATTTCAAGGAAGTTGAGCAAACAATATTTACTTTAAACACAATAAACAAATGAGGGGTTTTTTTGTATTCTCAACTCCTTTCTATAGTAATCTTGGCAGTTGTTTTAACTAAATTAAAATCTCACACAAATGCAGTGTGTAAACATTGTTGTCCCTATAACTTTTTTACTACAGGATTACTAAGACTCTTCTACTCATTCAGTCTTTGACTTGATGAAAATACTATTAACACTGAGTTATTATCTATCTAGTATAATGAATAGATATGAGTGTGCTTCCTAAAATACACCAGTGTCATCTTCCTTCCCCTTCAGCTGGGGAAATAATCACAGAATGGTTGCAAGGGACCTCTGGAGATCATCTAGTTGAGGCAACAGTGGTGAAGAGACCCCACTAGAAGCATTTGGTGAAAAGATATATCCTGGGTCACTCTCAGGGCTCTGACAGGGATTGCTGTCCTCTGTCAGGGCACAGTTGTTATAAAATAAATCCATCTTTTATAGTATACATCACTGCTCTCATTAAATTAAGGTCTCAATATGGTACTCAGGTGCTGCCCAAGCACCTTGAAAATTCAAATGTTCATTTTTAGCTTTTTTAACTTCCCAGCCTCTCCAGAGGCAGTTGTTATACTGTTAATATACTGTGAAAGGTGTTACAGCTTTGCACTGCAGTGCTGGGAATTTAGTAAGTGTACATGGCACATTTTTTCTTGTTATAAGACTGATACACTCTCAGCACTTGACACTGATGCTGTTTGAGCATTTGATCCTCTTAGAAAGTGACTGTTTCCCTCCCTGTAGTTTTAACTTTGTAGAATATTTTTTTTCGTTATTGCTTAACTCCATAGAATTCTTACTTGGCGGGGGGGTTTTTGTTTGTTTGGTTTGGTTTTTAATAACATTTTTTCCTTTCTTCACTTCACAGGTCCCATTTTTTGTCTTGGGGACATTTTTATTTTGAATTCAGATTGTTCTCTTTAACTGAACATGCAACTCTGACTCATCCTTAGTCACAGAGGATTTTTCTTTCAAGTTTACTGTACATTGACAACACCTGTAAGTTTATGATCTAGTCTATGTTTATTTTAAATTCTAGTAATTCAGTTGTGTTTCGCTGGTAATTTATACCAGTGCCATAATTATCTGATCTTCTTTGACTATGCTTTCTCATTTTCCCATGGCATCTTCTCCAGAGGTTTACTTGTGCTGCCTGCTTTCTGTCATCTTTTGTAAACTGTTCTGCCAGAGGATTAATGCTCTACATCAACTATCGCTTTTTTTCCCTGAGATTTTTTTTCTAATGCATATTTGTGCATGCACATAGAGAAGTGTGGTAGCTGTGAAGTCACATTTAAACACTGGCTGACAGAGAAATAAAATATGTCCACAAAAACTGTCTAGATCCAAGTCTGAACATGGAGTTACATATTCTTTGCAGAGGTCAAATCTGAATTTCTTCTGCCCTTTGACACACCGTTATCACCCTGCATCACCATTTTATCTCCTGCATGCTAAGTTGATTACATTGTTGTGTTTCCATAAATTTAATTTTTTGAAGGTGGGTTACAGGGCTGGTATAGACAAATAGGAAGGACAAATGGATGCTTTTCATTTGTGTTTTCATTTGTTCTGTCAGCTCATAAGTGAGGAGGTGTGTCTTACAGTTCTTCCTGGCAGCCTCAGCTTATGGTTCCACTTCAGGAAAGGATCTCAAGAGGTAATTTCCTAACTTTAGTGCCTCATGTTAGGCCTGGAATTAAGAAAATCTAAAAGGACCTGCTGGTTAGGATTTGGCTACCCCAATTCAAACCACTACATAGTTTTCACTTTCTGAAAAAGTTACCTCTTAGCAGCAGAAGTACAAAAAAACCCCTTCTACTCCTGGTGCTAATTGACTATTTATATTGTGGAGTTTTTAAACATACTTTTTACATAACTTTCAATATGTTCTCCTAAGACTGTACATATGTCCTAGCATATTTTTCACCTTCCAGTGAAAATTAAATGTATCTCACGCTGTAAAAACAATGAGTCTTTTGGGTAAAGTGAGGACTGAAATGAATCACAAGACTGTCTGAAAAAATATGATGCATCTCTTCAAAATAATATCCCTTATTCTTGAAGTGTTGAATACATTTTGTGCAATTTTTCCACAGACTGAGATAAAATTAATGTTTTAAAATTTTCTTTTACATGATAAATTTGTTTTAGCTTAAGCAGTGTTTAATTTTATTGTGGCAAATGGTCTCAAAGGCAATGCCTTACATACATGAAACGTCCTAGAAAAGTGACCAGTGAGTACACCTATGTAGTTTATGGCAATATTTCTAGAGGTCGTTTTTCTTATTTGCTTTTACTTGGGAGCTGCTATGCTGAAGCAGTTGAAAATAAGCTATTTCTTCAAAGAAACTGGTGAACCTTTGTGCTTTAAATTTTTTTTTTTTACTTCCTATTCTGGATGAGCCTGTTTATTAAAAAGAGCCTTAACAGAAAGGTCATCTTCTATTCATCTGTTTACTGTGGTTTGGGCTGGGCACTGTTGGACATCTTCCCCAGACAGGCTTCCCTACAGTATTGGAAAGGGAAGTCCATCCTCATTTCCACTGGCAGCAAGCTGCAGCCATGATAATTTTTTGTTTCACCATAACATTTCAGGCACTGTTTCTTTGCTGTTTTTTCTTTGGTACCTATTTTGCTTGTGTACTCTTAATTTTGAAACAACACAAAATTCTGGTCAGAAAATTTTCCTTATATTTTCCTAAGAGTATCATGAGCATTGTAAGAAGATTTGTAATATAGCAAACATCAGTGGAAGTGATGGTACTCTTCCCTTTGTCTCAGGAGTTGTACAATACTTCCCTTTTATAGGCAGTCAAGATTAGCTCTCTTAGTGGCTTTAGATGGTAGGGATTTACTCTCATATTGCACCAAAAACCATAAGCAATAGAGAGAATTACACTGGAACCAATGCATCTATCTAAGTAAAGCAGTTAGATTATGTATTCATTAAAATAATAATAAAATATCAGTTCATCTCTGTTTGATGCCATCTTAACCTGCACCTGTCACATTCCCCATTTTATAACACTTTCCCTACTGTAATTCCATCAGTGAAGGAAAGAATAAGAACAGTGGCTGGCTGGGAGTTGTCTGAGACTTTCAGTTCTCAGTGAGTTGCCCTGATACATTTGTGTCTTGTGGTGCTTCTAAATATTTTATGCTAACTGTCTTACTGGAATATGTAAGCTGAAAATTTAGGTGCTGTCTTGAAAAGGCAAAAGGTATGCTCCTGCTTTCATTGAGCTTTCTAAAAGCTTTGGAAAAGGGATGATAGCATAAGGGATGTATTATATAGCAAGAGGACAAGACACTAATTTCTTCCATCCAAAAATGTAAAATCTTCATTTTGTGTCAGAGGATAACAACCTGAGTGCTTGACTTACAAAAAAAAAAAAAAGAAAAAAAGGAAGAAATGGCCTGAAGATTTTGTAGTTCACTAGTTGTTGAAATGTAACCGGCAACTAACACTTTTTTGGTTGTTGCCTACTATTTCTTTGACATCCTTTAAAACAAACACTCTTTAAATGTTTTTAAACATTAAAACTTGCATCAGGCAGAAAATATGGTGATTGGTTTCCTGAGAGTGAAAAGGTCGCAGTGAGATATTGTTTAAAGTTCCCAATTTCCAGGGTGAAGGAAGGAATATTTATAGAACAGCAATTTCACTGCTCTGTTTTGTCAAGTGTGCCTCAGGAGGAAGATCTGAGGGACCACATCTGGGTTTATGAGAGGATGTCCTTCTTTTTGTGATTTTCATCCATTTTCCTGTCTGCAGGCCCTTTCCACAGCTTTGCAAATTAACACTAACTTCTGTGGTGGCTTTGATGATGTTGGGTGTTTGCCTGCAGTCTGGGTTGACACTGCCAAGATAATGTCCCTGAGCAATCAGGTGCTGCTAAATTGTAGTGATGATCAAAATGGTTTGTTGGGACAAATTCACAATAATAATTTATGGAGGAAGTTCTGTTCTCTCACAACTTTTTTCTAAGCTTTTGTTGTTTTCTGTGTATTGCTTTCAGAACAGCCATTTTGCTAACCTGACTTTGAAGCTGAAAAACTACAAACTAGAAACAAGTGATGTTTATGCCCCACTTAGAGCCTGGGCCCTGTCACTGCTACTCTGTGGGCCCTCTCCTCTACATCCAGATCATCCTCAATGTGGGGAAGAGCAGGATCTCCTCCTTCAGCTAAGCAGGGTAATCTGGTTGTGAGCTGGGATGCTGGTGTCCTTGGTATGCTGGCTGTGCCCAGGGTCCCATGCCCTGTAATTCAGTGAGTGACTAATATGGAAATTTGCCATATTTTTTGACAATAAAAATCCTAGGATCTTGTAAAGAGGGCAGCAAGCCAGTTTCAGTGGAGGTGTGCCTGCTGAGATGGTAAACTGTGATTAAGCTCAGTCCGAAAATAATTTAGGTCTTTTTGGAAGGAAACAATTCAGCATATATATGCTTAAAGTCCTTAGGGGGTTTAGCCATTGTCTAATGTAACTACAGCAAAAATTCAAATCCTATTCCTGTGATGAGCTTCCATGTGGTTATCTGAGATATGGTCATTTGTCAAAACTTAATGGACCACAAAAATTGGTCTCAACAAGTGCATCTATATTCATGTTTTAATTCGGCTCGGGGTGTTCCTCTCAAGTGAATTTCCCAATCAGCCCCCTTTGGTTGGTTTTGGTTGAACAGCAGAATGTGAAGAACATGAAATTGATGGTTTTTTTATGTGACTAAACTAGAGGATGTGCTCAGGGAGTCTTGAATGCATACCAAGTGTAAGTGTGCTTCAGGACAAGGCTCTAAAGCAGAGCTGGTCTGAAGTTTAAAGAGAGAAACAGAAAAATCTGAAATATATACAGTCAGGATGACAAATCCTCAGCACTAAATTTTGGTCTATAGACCAGTTTCTATTTGTCTGTAATACCTGCTAACATATATATAAGCCAGTGCTACTGTAAGCCTTTTGGATGCTTACTGCCTCATAGAATTAAACCATCTCAATTTTGGACAAAGATACTGTGTCTACTTTTAAAATTTATACTCATTTTGTTCCTGCATAGAATTTTACCCTGCAGTGCTTAGTACTGGCAAAATAGCAGAGAAATGTGTGTCATTCTGTGGGTCGGGAAGCAAGTGTTAGTATGTGTGGAGTGTCAAAGCTGAGAATTATGGAAGGGCGCAGTTTTTAAATGCATTTATGCATATTTAGCATTTTTTCATCTGCAAAACCAATTCTTCATTGTATCCAAAAAGAAGAGAAAGTATCCTTGCTTTAAGGTTAGAGATGCAAGAGCCTCTTCCTTCATTTGCAGGGTGAGTGCAACTCAAGCTGGAGAGCTGTGTACTGATGTGCTGTGCCTTTTCGACATACCCTGAGGAATGAGTCCAAAGCAAAAATGACTCTTTGGGGTCAATGGCAAATAAACCTTCCCTCCTCTTCTTACAGGTGGTTCTTAATCCTCAGAAAAATCAGAGCAGCTGATTGAGTGTTGGGGCTGTGTGTGGCTGAGTCTTAGTCCTACATATATTGTGGAGAATGAAGGTTGCTGTGAGTTTTTGCAATATCCTGTTCCAGGCACTGTGCAAAGCTTCAGCACCTCTCCATGTACCAGCTGAGCATGTCTGAGTAACAACACAAAGATTGAGCTCATGAAGTTGCTGAATGAAGTTCAGTGTTACTGAAGGCTGAGGTGAGAGGTCATGAAATGGCTGTTGTGACAAGTATAAACCAGTGTGGCAGCGTTAGGGGCGCTGCTGGTGAACGAGAGGGAAAAACTGACTGGAAAAGGCAAGGGTAAAAAAGAGAGGAGTGCCCTCTAAAAGGCATTCATAGTCCATAACAGAGTCCAACGAAGTTTTTTTAATTAGTAAAACTGAAGATAGATTAGAAAATTGCTCCTGGACCACTATTACTCACACACGAAGTTCATAAAGATTTCATTTCAGCAGTAATAGTTTCCTCTTTTAAATAACAATCTCAAGCTGCTACACCAAGGAGGTTGCTGTTATTACTCTATTTCTGGGGGAGGGAGGAGGAGGGGAGGTGAGATACTGGAGGGCTGGGGGAAATTACTTGTTGGAAGTCACTCAGCTGATCCAAACAGATTGAGCAGCCATTCCCAGTCTCCCTAAAGTATCCGAGCAGTGCTCAGTGTGTGCAGTATATATAAACCAACACCAGTTTGTGGCTCTGTGGCACAGGATGGGGGCCTCACCCAGCCTCTGGGAGCTGCCTCCTCAGCCTCAATAGTGCCTAGACCTGGGATAGGGAAGAAGATGACTGGGGATGGACTTGTCCTTCTCCCAGAAGTGGCCAAGGTTATCCTATTTCTACCAAAAGCTATGTGCAGTCATGCAAAATTCATATATAATCTAAGTCTGTGGTTGAATGGTTTATATAAACTACTGTGGCGGCCAAATTTTGTTGAGTGGCAATACTGTCAGCAAGTTGTCCCTCATCATTTTACAGGTATTAGTAAGTTCATTTTGTGTTCTTTGATAGTGCTTATTATCTAAATTATTTTAAATGGTTTGTGTCAGTTCAGTACATACTGGTTATGATTTAAAAAGCATTTTCACAGGTGCTTCACTACATTTGTATTCGAGAGGCATATGCTTCTTTTGCATACATCATATGGAGATGCAGCCACTTTCAGAAGCAGATGTTTCACCCACATACGGGTGCATTTCTATAGGTGAAACAGAGACTTTTCCGTCAGAGAAAACTCCTGTCACTCTTTGGTCTTGTCGTTTCGTTCTGAAGCGTGCAAATGAATTCCAGGCATAAAACATCTCCAGAAAGCATTTTTGTAACTTCGCATGAAACCTGATCCAAGGGTTTCCTTCTGTCAAAGCTGCTGGAAACTAGGTAGTGTGTGTAATTTGCCAGAGAAGCCTGGGGCTCTGGTTCGCTCGCGGCGGAGCTCAGACTCGGGCTGTGCCGGTGGCATTAGTTACCAGATCCTCTCCCACACCCCGGGATCGCTTGTCTTCCAGACTTGCGAGGGAGGCCGGACCGCGCCAGGGTGGGTGTGAAGGAAGGATGTGGGGAAGGGGGGCGCGGCATTTCCGGACAGCCCCTGTGGCCGGGGGTGTCCCCTCGCTGCCGAGCTGCATTCTGGCTCCTGCCCGGCAGGTGGCAATGGTGTGCCGGGCACGCCGCGGCCCCGCGCGGCTCGGAGCGGCGCCGGTGCCCAGGCACCATGGGCGTGCCAGCTTCCCGGGGATGGAGCGCACCCCGCCTGTTCCCGTCATTCATCTCCAATAACACTTCTGCTTTTTTCTCTTCAGATTATTTTCTCCTCATTCCCTCTAAGGTATCTATGCTGCCGGGATAGCACAGATCTCGGTCTGTGTTGCCAACTCGCGATATTTTGGCCTAGATTTAGTTGACCACTTGCACAGATGTCACCGATTCTGTGGATCTGTAGACTTTTAATGAAATTCCATGATAAAGGAGGACAGGCTACATGATTTAATGGCCCCTTCCAGACCTTAAGTATTATGAATCTCGCTACTATGGTGGAGTGAAAAGATGATTAGGACTTCCTACAATACGAAGGAAGAAACGGAGATTTTTAAACTGAAACTTCCAAATGTATTTCTCCTAATTCCACACCCTCAAGGTCAACTGCTTTAGGTAACAGGAATTTTAATTACCTTTATTAACTTGCCAGAGACAAACACTATTTATGTGCCATATCTACTACCTTAATAGTACCATTAACAAGTTGCTCTTGGGAATAGTTTCTAGTCTAGTGTAATGGTTACATAGTTTCTATGTAAATATCCAAAAATACCTGAATTTTGGAGATGCTGGGAGTTTTTAGCCACCACTTAGCTATATGAAAACTGGACTACATTTGGTAAGAATTGTCTATAAACCAAAGTCTCCATTCTTTGGATAGACTAACCAATAAAAAACTCGCAATAAAATAATAATAAATAGATAAATAGTTAACATTGCATACAGTGACAGGAACTTTTGAAGATGCGTTGCTGTCCATTCTATACATTCTAGAGGTATAATACCTAAGTGAGTAATTTAATATAAAATCAGCATTCAAGATTTTCTGGATTCTGATACCTGATCTAAAAGTTACGTGCTTATCCTCTAAAAGATATTTATGAACACAATGTATGTATGCACTGCTGCACAGAGAAAAAAAAATTATGCTGTTGACTGTTAGGATATTTTTCAAGGCTGTTGATTTTTTTTTCCTAATGCAGCCCTTTTAAAGCTATTCTGAAAGGAGGTCCAGTCACCACTAATTCCTGTGTAAATTAAGCATAATCACTCAGAGAAGAGACCCTTTATTTAGTGAGTTTAAAGCTCATTATACAATTTTTTAGGGGGAAAATTACCATGCCTGTAAATTAGCTGCATTTCCTAATGAAATAACTTGGCAGTTTTTTCAGCCTCCTTTGATAGTAATAAGAATTACAGTGGCATTGGAAAGTAAAATCATTCTGTTCCTACTAGCAGTTTCTCCAATTGTAGTAGAAATTTTAACTGTGAACACATTTTGATTCAGATTAATCTCAACAAGTAACAAAAGCATCTTTTGTCATGGTGTTTTTTCATCTCATTTCCACCTCTTTTATTAGAGCCTAAAGCCAGCCCCATCAGCCTTACTCCTGGTGTATGATGACACAAATTCTCTTGGGGCATGTGGCTTTCTCAAGCAATAAAGCGTCATTATGCTGCTCATTTCTGAGGATGCACTATTTCACGTGTGAGTTGTGTTTCGAGGGACAAACCAGCAGAATTTATCATATTAATTTTCCTCAAAAATGAGGCTTTCACCCTCAAGCCCATCAGGCTTGCAAAGGCGAGCGTATTTACCATAGGTGTCTGTTTACCCTAGGCTTGTCTAGTTCTATCCTGACACTTGTAGATGGCAGCAAATAGATGGCATTTTAAGTGCTTTGGCTGCAGCTACCAGCAACAGGAGTGGTAAAAGACAAAATAATTGTTCTTGAGCTGGCTGTCCTCTTCCGAGCAGCAGCAGCCTCAGCGCACATTAACAAGCCAAGCCAGTGCCTGTGGCTCTGCAGTGTGTGCACAGCCCTCTGCTGAGCCAGGTGTCATGACTCCACTTCAGCAGCTGAGAGCAGAGGTACACAAACCTGCTGTGAAACTGAAAATCATTTTAAGAATGCCTGAAATAATTGCTTTTCCCCGAAATGGGTTATATTTCATAATACAGATATTAATCATATGTACTTATAGGGTGGGGTTGCTTTTGTTTCATTTGGGAAAGGTATAAATTTAGGGGGATATGGATTAGCAGCCTCAGGGTTTCTTTTTTCTCTTCCTGCTTTGGCCAGTTTTCAGCTGCATAAAATAAAGGTTTAAGAATAGTTTGGCTTTGAAAAATAACATCCAAACTGACCGCAAAAAGGTATTCAGAAAGGTCATGTCAGTGTGTGGGTGCTTTCTTCATTTCTTCACACAATAACTCTGTTTGTTCTCCGATAACAGCAAGCAGAAAGTTCTTTGAAGTCTTTTTTTCTTCGTGTATTAAAATTAGTGAAAGATTAAATGGGTGTTTGTTACATTTGATCAGTATGAAGCTGCATGTCAGTGTGAACAACATTCCTTCAGCAGTTAGGAATGAAAGTCCTGTGCTGGACAGTGGCTTTGGGTCAGGCGACTGAAGAAAAAGGTCAATAACTGATTTCAGAGTTGCTTGCAGTCCAGCACAGAAAAGCAAAGCTATTTCCCAAATACTGGTTCCTTTGATTTTTGTGTAGATTCCTATTTAAAACACAGGGCTGTCCATACTTGTCAAACAGGTCAGCATGGTGAAAAATCATATTTCTGATTTGGATGGAATCGGAATGTAGCTTCCTGAAGTTAGTGTATCTAGGTCTGAATTGTCAATACTTTTGGGTTGGACACTACTACGGATTTTCAGTGCTCAACAGTAGATGCTCATCACTTCTTAAAGATGATATTTTTCTGCTTAGGACTTTCAGCATCTGAAGACAGACCCCACAGAGAGTCACAATACTAAAATTCATTCTCTTTGGAAATGTGAAAACAAAATAGTGTGAATTTCCTAGGGCAGACATTTCTGTGAAAGAAAAATTGATTCTGATGAAATTAAAGTTTTTTGTTTGCATCCCTCCGTGATGAATTTTATATTTATAAATCGAAAAGAGGAGCAAGATTGGTTGTTGCAGATAACCAATAGCTAGCATAAACAAAGCTGTAGGATGAAGGAAATTAAAAATAAGCCAATCAGAGGTGAAAGGTGCATTACTTCATTGCTATTCTGATAATTAGAGAGAAAAAAATTAATAGTTGCTATAAAGTATTTTAAACATGAGAGCCTCTTATTAGGTTCTTCAAGACTGTAATTAATCACTTGCAGCCGCGTATGTTCTTTGTGTGGTGGTGTACAGTACCAGCATTTCACTAAAGCCCAGTTCAATAGTAATGGGTCACTCAAGATGTCATTTTCTCTAGAAAAGGTTGGGAATGCCTGCTGCTTCATTCCTCATGTCCTGTGCCAGCACACTGTGCTGAGTGGAAGAGTGCAAGCTGAGCACACTGGGGTTGTGTTCCAGAAACCCCCTTGGACTGGGCCAAAGTGCTCATGTGAGCCCTGGGAGCAGAGGAATGGCCATAGGGCAGAGAGCTGGCAAACACATTATGGGGCAGCAGATGGACAGGAACAGAGTTCTGATAAAGACATTGCAAGTCATAGTCCAATTCCGACCAAAAGGAAGTCCCACAGTTAAGTAGAAATAATTCATAATAATATTAAATAAATGCAAGTGACAGAGATTTTTGACTTTAACAAATTTTTTTTTAGCGACAGTCATGGGTTAAATACTCACAGCTCCTGTTCTGGCCTAGTGCCTTAGCTAGTTTCCACTGGCAGTGAAGTTAAGACAAAGATGGACAAGTGGTTGGAGATGCTCTGATTGTCACCTAGTTTTGTTAATCTCTTAAGGAACAAGATATCAAAGGGCCAAATTTTGTCTAGTGCATTCCATGTTACTTTTGAGGGACAGGAAACATAAGAAAGTGTAGGAGGGTACACCTTGGTCCCTGTGGGATTTGGGAACTGAGAAACATTTTGATAACAGACAGTTTTCTGGAGGTATCACTGATTTCCCGAGTGAGTCCTTACAGACTGTTGGGAGCTATGTTACCACTCAATGGTTCCATCCTCACAGGGTGTAGGGTGCTCTCTCATGAAGTATGTAGTAAATATAAAACATCTTCCCATGCAGCTGAAGGAACCTGTCCTGCACCATCTTCTGCTAGTGACTTACCTTCCTTTTGAAATACATCTCACTGGCATGGCAAGAAAACACATTAGGCTCCTGGAATTGTGCTTGGAGTTAATGAAGCGCAACAAAAGTTGTGTAGTTGCACTCTATTGTTTTATATTTTACTTCAAGAAGATTTTTTTGCAATTAGATTATTGTTGAAATCAACAAAGTACAAATATAGGGAGCAGAGTGGTTTTGATAGGGAGGGCACCTGCCAGTAGCAGCTTGAGGATTCTTTATAATCTTAAATATGATTTAATGCTCTGTGAAAAGAATTAAGAATCCCATTTTACACTGAAGTATGCTGTTAATGTGCATATAAAAACCTCAGCAATTTTATTGACAGTTATGAATTTACAGCTGGTGGTGGTGATTTTTTTTTAAAAGGCTGCTTCCCTTTCTCCAGTTCTTTGCAGACCATTGTCATAGTTTGCTAATAGCTAAGGCAGAACCTCATTTAGCAGAAATGCGTAGGTCTTCAATTTCACTGTATACCTCAGGAAAAAAGAAAATCAGTGTGAAGCCTGGACTTAGTCTGCTGATGCCAGAGATGACTATCTGTAGCATACATAAAGAAATCCTGGCTCAGATTAGTTTCTCTTTACCCTCTGGATGTTAAAAATGACAGGAAGAGGCTACAGCTTGTGAGACTTCTTATGACCATCATCCTCTGGTCAAATTTGCTGTTAAGCCTAGAGATTGTCAATGCATGTACCTAATACTTCAAGTACTCAGTATTAATTTAGCGTTAATCTATATTTATTATTATAATTTATATTGTATTAGTTAATGGGAGGATGAGTATTAAGAAATAGTTTGTGCATTTGAAGTTTGGTGTTTGCATTGAATATCCATTGTGTGTTTGTTGGGAGATGATTGCCATGCACCCGGGAATATATAATATATATATATGTATATACATAGGTGTTTCTTTATGTCTGTGTACACATACCTGACATTCTAGTCTATTTATATATAAGAATGTGGGTCTGAATGATGCTTTAAATTGAATATTCACAATTCTTTTTGTGATACTTATACAGTGTCTAATCAACAGGAATATAAAGGGGTGAAGTTAATTTTTATTTTCAAACAAGAATTTGGAAAAAAACAGCCAATGCCCAGCTTGCAAAGTCCAAGCTTCACAGGAGGAGTCTCTCTGTGGCTCATTGCCAACACAACTATACCTAGAAGTGCCCTGAAGCTGGTTAAGGATGCTGTCTGGCCAAGGAAACCCATTGAAAGCAATGGACATAAAAAAGTGAAGGTTCGTGTGATGCTATTAATTTTTTGTCTAGGTGGAGCTTCCTTTAAATTGACTGTCACTTAGAAGATTCCTTTTAAATTATGTTCTTTAGACTTGATAAAATCCCCTCAAGGAATTGATTTTCATGATTTTTTTTTTAAATTTGAAAGTTGTTGTTCTGTTGGATCTAAAGTAGACCTGTTTTCCCCTTTTTTATCACTTCCAATGATCCCTTTTACAGAAATGCTGTTGAAAAAATGTCTCAGATGTGCATGTTGGGCAAAAAATATATTTCTTAGTAAAAAATCATGCTTGATGGTGAATGAGAACTTTTAGTAAAACATTAATAAAAAATATGAAACTTTTGAGAAAATAGGAAGGTATGATTGTAGCAATTCTGCTTTTGAAACTGGAAAAGCTTCCTTAACTTTTTTCTAGCCCTGCTGCAGCCCCTATTCTGGCCTGTGGAAAATGACACTGAGTGGTCTTGGCATGATAGTAAGGAGATATTCTTTATGACTCTATGCCAAGAGGAACCTGGAGCTTCCCAATTATTTCTATCAACTCTTTTACTTTTAACATTATTTCCAGCTGTTCTATTTGATGGTGTGTTTGTGGGATCAGGGTCTGCACATCCCATATACTATTCTTTTCTGAATTAATTTATTTATAATTGTTACTTTTTAATTCTGGAACATAATGAACATCTGCCAGTAGACTCTGCAAAGTGGCTGAATTCAGTAATTAAGTGCAAGGGAATGTTGAGCTATTACTTGCCCAAACTCATTCTGTGGTCCTGGGTTTCCAGAGACATGAATTCAGTATATTTGAGCAGTAAATTTGCCTTAATTTCCAGATATGCATAAATACATGTAACTCAGCTTGGGAAACCAGCTCTGGCTTGGAGTGTGGGAGATGCTGGTTCTGGACTCTGTCCTGACAGCTGACCCTGATTCTTTATCTGATTTCTTTGAAGTACCTTGGGATGCCTGGAAAAGGTGTGTATGTTGCTGTTTGCTTCCTACCTAAAATTATCCCCTGAAGATGCTATAGTTTGACATAGTACTTTAGATTTTAACATGTTTGAGATAAATTCCCATTTTAACTTACTCCATCGCTCATGTCTCTTTTGGAAAAGGAAAGATTTGATTTTGGAAGGCAATCAACTTTTAAACTTCTTTTAGAAATGTTATTTTCTTCTCTTTTAAAATTATTTTTCCTTAAAGGTCATTTTTCTAAGGACCTTCTTAGAGATTCTAAGACATTTTCTCATTCCTTAAAAAATACAGGATCTGTATGAAATGAACCCCATGATAAGCCAGAGTATTAGTTCATATTAAGTATACAGGGTATGTATGATGGAGAAAAGAAATGGAAAGACCTGTGGTGTCTGCTGTGTCAGGTATTTTTCTGCATTTAATAATCTATGGTACTTTCCCAAAGATGACTATTAAACCTTATATGGGTGAGCTACTTCTGAATTCTAAATTTAATCTAATTCTAACCCTAAAATTCATTCTAAAGATGAGCTACTCTTAATTTAAATTTAGTGGTTTACATTTACATGGAAAATATTTTTCTGATTGTAATTAATTAATCAGCCTTAAAATTGGAGGAGCTGCTTCTTTTTTTTTTTTTTGGAGGGGGGAGCTAATTAGATATAATCTCACTTTCTCTATCTCTCATGCCTTTAATCAACTTTCTCTGGTCAGATAGCACTCTTAATTCAGTTCTTTAACTTCCAAACTGTAATTGTGTTTATATGTTTTAGGCATTTATAGTAATGCTTGGTTTTACTTGTTTGCATGAGTCTCAGCATTTCCCCATAATGCTCCAAATGGATTTTGATTCCTGTGGTGATCATAAACTAGTGGGGGAAACTGCTGCAGTAATGTGAACAGCAGTTTTATAATACTGTACATGAGAACAAAATGTATCATGGAATAGGCTGCTGTTGATCTGTTGGAAAGATTTGTGTCATGGACATGTTTTCATTCTCTCTTTCTGAGCTGACAATTTGGGATGACATTTATAGGATTCCTGTCTCACCTCTTTACCTGTTTGGTAGAAGCAACTCCATCCCTGCACGACAAGTTATGCCTGCATCATCTAGGAAATGAATCAAGACTTGGTCTAACCTGCTCCCTCTGCACTCCTAGCAAATCTTCCATATCAACTTTAACGAACAAAAAAAATGCCTGTTTTGGAAAACTAATCCCTTAATGTGTTGCTATTGTCTGCCCAAGCCACAGGGACTGTCTGGGATGCTGTGGAGATGAACCTCTCCATTTTCTTCTGTTCTATACTGCTGAAATTTTGCCCCAGAATATTAAAGTTTCTCTTCCTGAAGGGTCTCCATTGGTTCAAGCACCAAGGAGCTGGCACTTGCTCTGTGATGCATCTGAGCACAAGTGTGGGAGGCCTAGAAATTAGCATTTCTGGGTATTTAAAGTGGTGTGAATCATGCTAACCCTGAGTAGTATTTCAAATATTTAGACAGACAAATGTTAAACAATTTTTGAATATTTTCCATTAATAATTTTAGCTAGGCAGTAGCAATTTAATTTAAATTAACTATTATGCTTATATTATATAAAAAACAGCTATAGTATGTATTGCATGTAAAATCAGATGTTTATTCTGATCTCAATTTATTTGGGCTACACCATGCTAAGAGTTCAAATGGAAAAGGGGTATTGAAAGTGGTTAAAGGTTATGTATTTGTGTAAGACATACTCATGATCTGCTGAAGAGAGATTCTCTTTGCTGCTGTAAGACACTTTTTCCTTTCACTAACTAAAGATCAGAGCAAACTATTTGCATCAAAGCTTCATATTTAAAACAGTTTATTGATGCCAACACACTTGCTGAATTTGCAAGCAAGCACCTTTATGTAGCTACAGCAGGATGAAGTGTGCGTGCCTGTTATTGGAAAGCATCCAAGGACATCAGCCTTTCAGCTTTCCTCTCTGGGGTGGGGTTTTTGTTGCTGTTGCTGTTTTTCTTCATTTGCCATACTGCAGCGATTTCTAAGTAAGTGCTGGTTGATTTCTCCATTTGTTATTTTTCACTTCAAAGTTAGGACACTTAGTGACCCACTGAACAGACTTTCCTCAAGGATCTCTTCCCTTTCCTGGTGGCACTACCTGCCAGCAGGCTTGCTTCTTTCTCTGGAAGAACCCAGCCCACACATGACAGCCCACATGATATGTGATGGTCAGGGTACCAAAGGCTGCATCTTTAAACAATACCTTGCACTTATTTGCCAATGAAACCAGGCTGGTAATCAGAAACAGGCTGACAAGGCAGCAGTGGTTCCTGCCTCCAGAGAAATGCTTGAGGGTTTGTCTTGGAGCAGGGCAGTGGGCACCAGCAGAGGAGAGCTGATGGCCAGTGACTCAGCAGTGCAGGGTGAGGGCTCATTCCCCAGCCTGCTCTGAGCTCCGAGTCCATGAGGATTTCATGAAGTCATTATGCCTTAAGGTTACTTGGTGATGAGATTTCTGCTGCTTTTCCCCAAGCTTCTCCCTTTCATCTTTACAAAGCCATTCAAAAATTGCCTGTAACTGGCACATATGCTCTCTTTTAGAGATGAAGGATGCCGTTTGTGGCTGGTTTGAATACAGATGCATCATTACATGGTTAGAAATTTAAGGAAGAAGCTACCTTCTAAGAAAGAAGCTTTGTCATTGGTTAAAACATTTGAATTTCATTGAACAAGGGGTTTTTAGTGACCCCTCTTTCCCAGATGATATGCTCCTTTTTGGTAAGCAACACTTTGGTGCAAATTCATCAGTGCATTCTAAGCAAGTACGGAAATTACAGTGAGTATTATGACATGTTAGGAGGTGGTGCTGCCTAAAGGTGAGGCTGATGCATTTTCAGCACTCTTTCAAATCTCCCTCAGTTGTGCCTAATGTCCAGTTTGCAATGCCAGTGAATGTATAACAATATAGCTCTTTTATAAAATCAAAATGTTTGTGCAGGCATAGAAACACTACTTAATTAAGCAAGAAATATAAAAAAAATAACATTGCGACACAGGTCTTGTAAGTGATCTCCAGATTAGGCAGATGCACACATGGTCATGTTTAAGAACAGCTTTTTGTAATAGTGTAAAGAAGCACTGAGATATTGAGTTCTGTGATTACATGTACTGCATTGAAATATCTAGTAGAAATAAAGGGGAAAAAAAATCAACATTTACAATACCTGATCAGTAAAATAGTAGATTGAGAATGAATGGAGAAATAGTTTTTAACTCTACTGTTTTGAGTAATGATAAAAACACCATCTTGAGGGCCCTTTCAGAGCTAATTAGGTCTAGTCCTCTAATAATCCAAGGTTCTACTACTTGGAAGAGGGTGGTTGCAACCAAGGACCAGATCAGCCATTGCTTTGTCTGGGTGAACCTTTCTAAGGAGAGAACCTCTCAACCTGTTTGACAATGTATTCCAGTGCTGCTAGGAAAAACATTTTTCCAGCTGTCCAACTTTAATCTCTGAAACTGCTTTGTGTGGTTGTTTCCTTGATATGCTGTCTGACACTACCAAGAGGAGTTGATGGTGATGTCCAAATAACTGCCCTTCAAATAGTTATAAGCAGATATTAAATACTTCTATGGTTTCTTCTTTACCAAAATTATCAGGCCCAGCTCTTTCAGTCTCTCTACACAGGGTATGTGTGTTAGGCACCTTTGTTGGACCTTTTCCATTTTCTCTGCAATCCCTCTTGAGGTAGGGTCTCCTTGAACTCAGGCTGCCTCAGAGGTAGCTTCCCTTAGTCTGTTGCCGTGCTCCTCCAGATGCAGGTCAGCATGCAATTTGTTTTGCTCACAGTGAAGGCTCCCCTTTTCAGCGTAGTGTCCACTGTAATATCACAGCATATTCTTAATATGCTGCTTGGTGAGGTTTCAGTCAGTGCATGGAGTTATTCCACTCTGCTTGCAGAATTCTGTGTTTTTCCCTATTCAAGGTCATGACATTTCTGTTGGTCAACCCCCATATTTATTGAAGTCTTCTGGACTGAGGTTCTGTCAGTCTTATCCTGTCAGCCACTCTGCCTAGCTCAGAGCTGGCTGAAAGTTTGCTGAGTCTGTTACCTTCCTATCTGAGTGGAGGTTAGTCTATAAAAGCCTACTGATAAAGTCCATCCTGTTATTTTTATTTTGACAGCCTCCTAAGATACTTAGCAATGCTTTTAGGAAAAAACCCTCAATTTTATGCAACATTATACTCCTACTCTTCTAAAGAGAATGAAATACTCAATAGTAAAGCAGAAATTGGTATTTTATTTTTATGCAGAGATGATGTAGATATATTTAGGTTGATGTATGAAACTTTGTGATCCTCTTTTCTTTTTCTTCTGAGTACACCATTTTCTTTTCATGTCACTGACTGACATGAACACTCTGCTATCTATAGTTTTGGATACAATTTATTGTTGTTTTGAACAATAAGTGTTTGTTTTGTGACAAAGCAGTGTGAGGTGAAGGTTAGACTCTAAGTCTCTTCTATGGGGAGAAATCATCATAACTGGTCTTCCAAAGTCTTTATTAGACATCTGAAATAGTTTCCACATATTTGTGAAACTTTCTATTACTTCAGGTACTATTTGACAGTTTTAGTGGGAATAAGGGACACTTGCTGAATTTCTGTTCCATGATAAAAATGTGGTCTAGTACGATTTGGTACTGGGAAAAAAGAATGCATCTTAAATTTTTTTTTTTTAAGATGCTATTTATCTTGAATGCTGGTCCCAAGCCAGACTCTTTGTGTTTGCAAATTTTACTTCAAGTTAGGGAAGAAAACTCTGGCAAAACGTGAGAAGTTGCTTTAATCTAATGTATTTGTTGTTTAGGGGTGGGTTCTTTTGTTTTTTAACTCTCATTATTTGAACCCATTAACTAAATGACCAAGTGACTCCAGCTCTCAGTTTATGAGCTAGATGATGGATGCTGCAATTATTCTGAAATAAAATGTTATAAGTTTAGAACCGGTGCTTTGTAAATGAAAAAATAGTTGCTGAACATCAGGAGCATGTTAATGGAAACAGGGGGAAGAGTAATCTACAGAAATTCAGAGGAGGACTTTTGAGGCTTTCTGAAATACCTGATGGAATGGATCTCATTGAAAGTCCCATGTTCACTTCCCCTGTGATCACTGGGTCCATCTGGACATTTAAGGCAGCTTTTACTCTTGTAGGAAAGACATGTTTTGACTCAGGTTATTATCTCAGTCCATTAAACTTAGCTGAAGAATAGCTTCTATGCAGGGGTGGATTTTGTAGTGTGGATTTTCTACTTTTATTTCATTTAAAGATCATGGTCTTCCCTTAACCTCATCAGAAGAAAGAAAAAATCCAGTTCATTTCTTCCTTAAATTTCTCTAGATTTCTTCATGTGTTAACATTCAAATTAACATGAATACAGACTAAGCAAGGCAAGCACTTTGAAAAGACTCTCCAAGAAATACAGCGTACTGCGTAAGCACTTGTTTGCTGCCAATAGATCAAGACACAGTAATGGAGACCATGTATAAGGCTCTAGAATAATTTTAAAGAACATGAAGAAAATTACAATGCAGGTCCCCTCACAAAAGTACAAATTCAGGACTAGTCCTACAGGACTATGTTAAAAATTAAATTATAATTTATACCTACATACATTGAATACTCAGTGTGGTTGAGTATTGCCATCCAGTACTTTATTAATTTTGTTTGTGTGTCTTTTTAAAAGAAAAGCCTAATGTGACAAATTTGTTAAGGTGGATGACTGCAAGTTGAATGAGATGGAAAGAATTATCCTTCAGAGAATCTGGTTTCATTGTACAGAGCAAACTTGGGAAACCCAAAGGGCATATTGTGCCTTGCCTGTCTCTCAAAATCAACAGAATTGTGTTAGATTGTAGATTGCTGTGGGAGGTTTTTTAAAGAAGATGTAACCTCCCAGCTTGCTTTGGAGAAGGAAGTAGAATGGAGTACTATTTGTTCAAGAAAGCAGCATTCCGTTTAAACAGTTTCTTGTAGTGATACCTTTGTCTACAGCTCCTTAGAGCTACACAAATCCATTGAGGAAAACAATAACAAGTGGCAAGTGGTCTCTGATGATAACAGGTTCTTGACAGAAAACTTCGAATGAAGAGCAGGTGAGCAGGCAGGAGGAGCAGTAACAAGAAGAAGATATTTTCTCTGTTAACCTTTGCCTGGGCAAGAGATAGACTCAGCCCTCCTTCACCTGAAAGTTTGTGGTCACAGCTGCTGCCTTGAGTAGGGTGAAAATACAGGTGATTTCCCTTGGCATGTGCAGGTAGCTGAAGGGTACTCCTGACCAAGAGGAGGGCACATAGGCTGCTGGCTGCTTGCTTGCAGGCCATTATGAGCTGTTTTCATACTCAGAGCCTTGTGACACTGCTGTCAGTGTTACAGCAGTTTCTTCTTATTTTAGACTGCTGAAAGGGCTTACTTAGTGGATTTGTTAGTTAGATTGATATCCTATTCTAAAATTGAAACCATATTTAGTTATGTCATGTTAATATTTGGTTTGGTAATTTCTCTTTTGCTTTATAAACTTCTAATTCAACACAGGAATACTGCATTTGGCTAAAAGTTTGTTGATTCCCTATGAACCAAAAAAATACAAAAAAAACTAGCTTATGTTGAATATTGCTCTCTTGTGTTCCAAATACCAGTATTTGCAACCACTAACTACTTGTGGTAAACCTCTGAAAATAGATGCATATAATGGAAGTCATGTTTTTTAAGTAAAAAGCAGATCTGTGATCTCTGTTACTGACTCCACAAAATATCAGGGACTAGTCTAGCAAGTGGGGCAAGACCTTGGCCTTAAAAAGAGACAAACTTGATACCTCATTGAAAATACTGAGATACCTTGGAGTAAACCATTTATTTTGGATAAATCACACAGAATCACAGAATATGCTGAGTTGGAAGGAACCCACAAGGATCATAGAGTTCAACTCCTGGACCTGCACAGGACACCCCAAAAACACATCATGTGCTGAAGTGCATTGTCCAAATGCTTCTTGAACTCTGTGACCACTTCTCTGGAGAGCCTGTTCCAGTGCTCAGACACCCTCTGGGTGAAGAACCCTTTCTTAACAGCCAGTTTAAACCTCCCCTCACACAGATTCAGGCCATTATCTCAGATCCTATCACTGGTTATCACAGAGAAGAGATCAGTGCCTGCCACACCTCTTCCCCTGACAAGGGAGTTGTTGACTGTGATGAGGTCTTCCCTCAGCCTCCTCTTCTCCAGGCTGAACAGACCCAGTGACATTGGCTGCTTCTCATATGCTTTCCTCTCTAGGCCCTTTATCATCTTTGTTGCCCTGCTTTGGGATGCTCTCTAATAACTCAATATCTTTCATCTCATTCCCCAGTCTGTACATACATCCAGAAATTCCCCATTCCAGGTGCACTTTCCCTTGTTGAATTTCATATGGTTGGTGATTGCTTAGCCCTCTGGTTTGTCAATGGCTCCCTGCAGGGCCTCCCTGCCTCCACAGGAATCAACAGCTCCTCCCTCAGATCCCCAACAATATCATCTGTCAACTTGCTCTGTGTCCCTTCCAGTTGTGCGTCCAAGTCATTTATGAAGATGTTGAAGAGCACAGGGCTGAGGATGGAGCCCTGTTGAACCCCCATGGGGCCAGATCCCCAGTCTGATGTCACCCCATTCCCTATAACTCTCTGCACCCAATCCAGTGAGCCAGTTTCTCACCTGTTGCATGATGTGTATATCCAGCTGTGGGCTGGACATTTTGTCCAGAAGGATCCTGTGAGAGACAATGTCCAAAGTTTTCCTGAAGTCCAAAAACATTGTATCCACTGGCTTTCCTACAGGGCAACAGGGTTGCCCTGTTGTAGAAGGAAATGAGGTTCAACAAGCAGGACTTTCCTCTCATGAAGCCATGCTGGCTGTGAGCGATGACTGTGTTGTCTTTCAGATGTTTTTCAATACCTCCCAGAATAATCTCCATAACTTTACCAGGCACTGAAGTGAGACTGACAGACCTGTAGTTTCCAGGGTCCTCCTTCTTGCCTTTCTTGAAAACTGGGACAACATTTGTCAGCTTCCTATCAGGTGGACCTCTCCAGATTCCCAAGACCACTTAAAAATCATGGAGAGAGGTTTTGTGATGATATCAACTAGCTTTTAGAGAATTCTTGGATTAATCCCATCAGGCTGCATAGATTTGTAGGGATCCAGCTGGAGCAGCAGCAGATTTGTCTGCTGGTGAACTTGGTCAATGGCAATAGCCCTAGAGCCATCTTGACCTCATGGAAACAAGTTGTCCTGAAATTAAACAATAAATCTTGCTGTCCTTCTTCTACCAGATAAACTTTGACTTCATTTTTTTTTTTTTACTTCGGCAATCCAAGCATGATTGGGTTGTAACCCAACTTAGAGGTGATAGCTGCTGGACCCCAAAGGGAAATCTCTGATTTTCTGAGTCTTCTAGATTTGCTAGAAAAACTCCTTCTGGCTAAATGTGTGTGTCATAGGGATTACAGAGCAAGTGTCGCTGAGCTTCACTGTGGATTCTGCCAGCATCCCTGCAGCAGGACACCACAGTGATCCTTGTCACAGCTGCAGGGATTCCTGTCACAGCCACAGTAGCGATCCTTGTCACATCCAGTGCTTTTGTCACAGTGTTGTGAAATAACTGTGGCAGCTGCACCCTCTGCCAGCTCCATCAAGGCCAAGCCTGCATGTGGAGAGGGAGCAAAAGCTCTGCCTCCTGCTGGTAAGGTCTAAAGTCATCACCTGCTTCATCAGTGTGTTGGTGTGAACATAACAGCAGGTACTGAGACCCAGATCATCCCCTTTGGCAGGAGAGAGGGCAGCTCTGCCTCCATGGACACTGTGAGTCTCACCTGTGCAGAAAGGTTTAATGACCTAGAGATTCAAACTTGTTACTAGGGAAAATGATAGCAGCATAATGGATTTGAAACATGGGAACAATTTGCCCTGCTGCTTTGTTCCCTCATGTATATATGCTACTTTTCAATTGGAAGCTTGCCCTAGTTTACCTGGGGCATTACTGGAGCACCTCTGTGCTTCTTCTTAATATTTCTACAACCTCTGTACTTCATACTTTCAAACTTCCTTTTGGCTCTGGCTAGGTAAAGGTGATATGAAGGGACAGCTATGAGGCTTCCTAATATTTTACAGGTATACTGTTTTTGATTCTAAATCCAGCTCTTGATTTATTTCAATCTTTAGAAATTGAAGAATGTGAAATTGGGTAAAACACATTTATGAATGTGTATGCCCAGTGCTATGTAACCTTTACAATTTGAATCTTTTTTGCCCCCACAGGATTGATTATAAAGTCTATTAGAAAGGCACTTGATGGTATGTTAAATTCTTGGGGCTTTAGGTAGTGACTTAAACTGTGAAAAGTATTACTAACTACAAAAGGCAGTCCATTTCCAATGTCATTGGTAGTAATTTCATTTACTGACTATGGTGTACTGTAAACAAGTTTCATTAACATCAAAAGTACATGTCCTTAATGTGTGCCTGCACTGGGTGGTTTATAGGGGTTGTGCAGGAAAGTGTGTTTGCCTGGCAGTGTCCTGCTTTTACCTGTACTTATCTCAGTCATGCAATGCACTGCTGGAATCCAGAATATCAAATAGCATCTCTAGAGTATTAGCAGCTGTTGTGGGGTAGCCACATTAGCCACAGTTTTCACTGCCTGGAAATGAACAATAAAAAGCAATCCTCTTGATAACAGTTGCTCAAGTGGCTTCTTTATCTAACTGGAAAAGATCTTTCTGCTTGATTCTGAGCTAGTATTTCTATATTTCTTTACCAAGAAAGATTCAAAGTATTTCTATTTTGCCCTTGAAAGTGATTTAAAAAAAAAGAAATAGAATACTAGCAAGCGGTATATGTATATTTACTGTAATTGTGGGGAAGTGAATCAATTTTTTCCCTGTATATGTTTAAATCTTATTTACTGGGGAATTCTTCTGATTCTTCTTCCAAAGGATATTTTCAGGTTGAACCTCCTCTTTTTCCTTACATGAGAGGCAGCCAGTACCGCTGTGTAAGTGAATGTTCAAGCTGCTCTGAATTAATCCTGTGTTCCCTGGCAACAATTTCCCATTTCTTTCCTTATCTTTTTGCAGTGCTATGAGGGTTTGATCTGAGGCACCATTAGTAGAACAGACATAACGATTGTATCAGTTGATTAGAGGCATCTAACGTTGTTTCTGGACGTCAGTTACTGCTCTGCAATGGGAATTGTTCAAGGGAATACTTCATGAGGTTTACAATTGACTAAGAAGCTAGAAATCTGTCATTTTGCTTACAGCATGTAGGTAATTTTTCCATCTCATCATTGTAGTGTGAAGGGTCCCTGGGGGAAGGTATCTTGTCTTCTGGATTAGCTTTACCCACATCTTTGGTGCACATTACTCAGCTTCCGAGGTATAGTCACCCTTTGGGTGCGCTGCAGTCAGGAATCTCCCTCCTCAGGTTACATTTGTCCTCCTTTGCCAGAGCTGTGAGCTGGTGTTTGCTGCCATGACTTAAGGGATATTGTATGTGGGAGTGGGAACTGGATCTGTGTGTCAGTGTGGCGAGTTCAGTACATGGTGTTTTCAAACTTCTTCACAGCTGTATTAGGATTTTCCCCCATTTTTGTTTGATTTTTTTTTTTCCTTTCTGTGGAGCTATATTAATTACCAAATTTTTTATTGTTATTATTTTAAAATTTGATGATGCTACTTTATTTTATTGCATCTATTTGATTCTTGTCAGAACCACTTATGAATAACAACAACATAATTTAGTAGAGGATATCAGCTCAGCTGCTCTATGAAAGCTTTATTTAAAGGGCTGCTCTTTGCATGCAGTGAATATTTAATCATTGCCTTTATTTTCTGCTCTCATTTTCAATTCAATTTTCAATTTATAGGTTTTAATTATGTAAAAAAACCAAAGATATGCTTTTCTTCTTTCTATTTAGTTTTCTTAAGAGAGTCTAATTTGAATTTGTCACTGAAAACTGCCTTTTGCTGTATTTAAGTTGGTTTTAGAGTTCTTCTGGAGTCCAAGAATTTATATTACATTTAGCATTTCTGGATCTAGAAAAATACTGGGTCAGGCTTTGTTGCTGTTAAATTCAATAGCCCTTTTGCCATTAACATTCATACTGCTAGGATTTGCACTTTTTTTTGGATAGTTTAGTAAGTTCACAATAATTTTTATTGCAAATGATGTCATGATAGTACTTGTGATTACTTCAGGTAGACTTTTAAAAGCCACAGTTAACTTAAGGATTACTAGCAAATAAAATTTCTTGCTTTAACAACTCAGGAATTTCAAATTCTGTTGGACACAATGTAGGTATAAAATGTATTTTTAATACCTCTCATCTCCTGCAAGTGGTTGGTACAATGTATGTATAACATTAGTAGTAAATAGGATACTTCCGAGTTTTTCTATTAACTGTTTTAAGAGCTGTCTTTTCTTTCTTTTGTTTCTTTTAAGGTCAAATTTTACTTCCAATTATGATTTTACTGAGAAGTCTCTGAGTTGTTAAATCAATAATATATGCAAGTTTGGGGTTTTGTTTCAGAAGTTAGAAGATTAAGTTCCTCTAGAAGGAGATAAGACGTCCAAGTTCACATAACCTTTTCTTCTGCAGTATGCTGGACCCTAACACCAGGTTCACAGCACTCTTTTGCCCTTTCATGACCTATTTAAATGTACAGGTAACAAATCAATAGCCTGAGATAGTAACATTTACTATCTAATTCCTAGTACTTCAACAGTGGAATACCACAGTTATGTCAATTATGTTTAGGAAATATCTTTCAGCCTTGTTTATTTGAACCTATTAATGTCCTGAGACAAGGTCAGGTTTCCTTCAATAGAATTGTTGCAGAATGATTTGATGATTCCAACACCTCTGTCTTACCAAAAAAAAAATTAAAAAAGAAAAAAAAGAATGTGTTATTATACAACCTGTAACACACTCCCTGGTTCCTGGATTCTTGTTGACTGCTGTTGTGGTCTGATGGGAACAGTTTAGTTTCTATCACACAGCTGCCATTAAGCTCTTGCTCTCAAGAAAGTTTTCTCCAAGACTTTTTTGTTATGCAGAAACCCACGGGAGGGATTGGAGCATCCTTTTGAAGACTCCAAAATAAGTACAAGTGTGCAGCCTTGAGTGAATAAAGTCCCAAAGAATTGGGATGGTACCTCTACAGTCCAATTAATTTAATTTTACCTGCTCTAGCAAGATTTAACACGGTGAATACTCCAGTTCATGACTGGAGTGTGTGAAAAGTACCATTCCCATCTGTTTAACTACAGCTTGAACTTTGGAAGATGGACATTTGTCTTGTCTCATGTGGGCTTTTCTTTTTTTGTAGGCCCTACTGTGGTTTTGTCTGGCCCTTTGAGTTAATTCATAGTACACTACTCTGCCTGTTCCTGTATGTAGGTGTGAAGCCATGACTTTATGCTACCTTCACATCCAAGAGACTAATGAAGCAGAGCACTGCTTACTATTTTTCTGACATAATAGGAGAGCTTAGAATGAGCAGAAATCATAATTTAACTTGTATTAGGTTTCTACATGCATTTTTCATTACCTGAAAAAAATTGTCTTCGCAAACTAACTTTTTAATGAGAAAGCTTCTAGTGTTGCTGGTAGCAATGATTAAGTGTCTAACTACCTATAGCACTTCTTGTTAGTTCATTAAAAGACTAGCCCTCCTAATTACATTTGCATGTCTTTCCATAATTTGTACAGACCTCAATAATTAAATGGGTGATAATCCGTCAGCAGAATTGCAAAAGACCTCGATCCTTACGTACGCAAACTCTCAGGCAGCATTTACAGTTATCTAAGAGTGTGTTGCCTTTCTTACTTGATTTTTAACTGAATAGAAGACACTGTTAATGATATTAGCTTCACAAATAGTCTGTTGTGGAATGGATGAAGACACTTTGGGATGGATATAGGCAATCTGTCCTCTTGCTCCCTAGTCATTGCAAAGACAGATCTCATTTTTGGTTTAGTTATTTGAAACTGTCTCTGTCTTTATTTCATGGATAAGTCATTTTAAAATCTGAACTGAATGTTGTTTTTTCATTATTTGAAGGCCAGATCTCTTTGTGATGCTTGGATGGCCAAAAGATGGTGACCAAAACACATATTAGGTACCTGCAGTGTAATTTCTAATGGTGCAGAGGTGAAGTTGGGGAATTGGTGCTCATCCTCTGAAGGTCAGAGCACAGACTGAGTTGCACGACTGGAAGTACTCAGTACTTTCAGTGCTGCTTTAAGTATATTTATATGTTTTCTCTTTTATTTGTTCTTCTCTTAAGACAGCTAAAAAAATAAGCCATCCCAATTTATTTATATTTTTTTTAATCTAGTCTTCAGGTTTAGTGTAAATTTACCTCTTTCATACTTATGTGAGTTAAATGCTTTATCTCTCTATTTCATCTGGGAAATTACTCCAAAAGCATCCATTTAAATATAGCAATTTTGGTGCATCACCCTCCGAATAATTTAGAAAGAAACTATCCATCATTAGATGAAATTTTGCACTCTTATCAGTTCAGTGCTCACTTTTTGATCACCTGAAAAGCTTTCAGACTCTTGCCCATGAGTTATACAGTCATCACTGCTCATTTTCTGCCAGGAGCCATGTCTGTGTGTGCTTCTGGCTCACCAGCTGCCCTCTTAGTCTTCCCTCAGAGCAACAGAGGGTGATTATCTTTCTAACTCACTTGGCTTATCACTAAAGACTGTACTTGAAGAGCAAGGTCTCAGCTTTACAACAGCGTCATTATTTTCTGAAATATTTTTAAAATGTGCCATTTTAGCACTATGTTATACATTCTGTCCTCAGAACAAGGGAGCAAAACTGGAACAGGGAGAAAGGAAAATGCCTGCTGTGTTTTGAGTTAGTGTTCCTACTGGGACATGTCTTTGAGGCAGGGTCAGGTGAAGGTAGTGCAAATGGTGCAGGAAGGCACTTTGCTGAGTTGGAATGAAATATCACAAGCTGAAAGAGTCGTTTCTGACCACCTGCCTGGACAAAGTGATTTCATCTGGGCTGCCATTGGAATTGTCACTGCATGGTGTGGCAACTGTTCGCAGCATCCTCTTTATATTGCTTCAGTCTGTGCATGTGTGAATAAAAAGAAACTAGGAGAAAATAAGAAGGAGTATTGTCTCTTCCAGAAAAGCTTTTTACCTATGGCAAATTCCTCTAAACATCACTCTTTTGCAAAGGGGCAATCATATGTTAAAAATAACAGACAGCAATGATAAAACACCTGAGAAAACTTAGATAAGAACATGTATTGAAAAAGTACAATTATTACGGTCTGATAGAGGGAAAAATCACGTACCTTATGAGTTCTACTATTTAACTTTTTAAATCACATTATTCTGATGAAGGGGGATATCTGTTGCTTATTTCACTTATCTGTCTATTTTGTGAGCTTTAGTGTTGCCCTGAGTTTCATGTTTATTATGTAGGACTGTCACTATATTTAAAAAACAGTCTCCATTTAAAAAACCCAAATCATTAATATATTAGCTGTTAACTGACTTAACAGAGGTCTTCTGCATCTCTCACAGGCCTTATGAATTCTTATGCTTGCAGTCCTTTCTGATATTTATTTATCTGCATTGAAGCAAATATATAATTTATCTGGTTTGGAGCTCCTTTTTTCCAGCACATTCAGAGCTTACCAGTATGACTAATAGAAAAGCAGAAAGAGATTTATCCCTTAATTTCTAAATATCTTGATAAATGAGCAACAGAACCTTCCAACCAGCTAAAATAACACGGTGTACAGACCATGATATTGAGTGTAAGAGATTGCTTTAGCAGGATTTTTGAGTAAAAGTCAAGTGACTTGTAAGGAGATGATACATTAAATATATAGCCTGCCTCAGTGTTTTCCCCAGTACTCACATGGAGGTGACAACAGAACTCCTGCTCTTCAGTTCAGGTGTTACATAAACTTGCTTATCTTCTTGATATCAAAACATTTCTGTGAAGAATTAAGATTGGGTGCCTGGGTGATGAGAGAATGAAAAGTATGGCTCTTCGAATGATGCTGAGATGATATTCAGTGGAGCAGAACCCTTGTTAAATGATTGGTTCAAAGAAAAACACAAGCTCAAAAGCATTAGCTTTTAAAAACCTGTTTTGCTGCTTGTGACTCCTCACATTGCTTCAGATATAATTCACAGTGAGGTTTTAGGATTTATCATTACCTAGAGCCCTGGCTTCCGTCAGTGTCATGCCTACAGTAATGATAGTCTTTGTATAAAATGCCTTCGTCCTCTCAAAGTTATACTTCCAGAAATTGCAGTAATATTAAATAAAATAATTTAAAGGCAAAAATTTATGGGATCACCTAACATTTTTCCCTGTGACTATAAAGAGGACGAAATGTGAATTTCGGCTTCCTTAATGCACTGTGTTGGCTAAGATGGATTTAGCTGCTTGACTGTGTCACGATAAAGATTAGAACTGTATAAATTAAGTACTAGGCATATGGTTAATATTTTTATAACTAGAAGGAACAGCTAAAAGGTTGGGGTGTGTACATCAAATTGACTTAAATTATACTGGATTTTGAAAATTGACCCATTTTTAATTATTTTTTTCTTGTTCCTCTTGTTTGGTGAGGCTTGCTTTATTTTTCCAGGTATCAGCTGAGTAACACTGGTGCAATATTCCTCCCTGGCACTGGTGTCCCTTGTTCAGTGACACTGTGTGTCCCGTGTGGTTAGTCCCACCAAGGCTGTTATTGTAACAATTGCACTAAGTGTATATTAGAATCTTTTTTTCTTCCCTAAAATTAGTCTAAGGCATTTCAAATACTTGTTCTTAAGGGCACAGCTGATTCATGTGGGAGCTTCTCGAGGTAAAAATGGTAGTAATGTGCCCAAATTCTGTTTTCCTCGTGTGGGAGAAGGGCACTGAAAGGACTCTGTGCCTTTGAAAATGCTTTGGAAACCAATTTATTTTGGTTTTTATTGCCTAAATACTGCCCATGAAATATTAGCCAGTTGTAGTGCTTGATTGAATTATGAGTAAGATGAGTTAAAAAGGATTGTTCTTCCATGTTTCTTTGTGTCATTCAATATCTCTGGTCTGATTTCTAAAATATAATTGGGCATTTTTCTCAGAGTTTCATGACATCATCACATCTGTATATTTAGGGGCCTGATGCAAATGATGATCTGATTCTGTAAAAATGATTAGTCTGCAAAAACATGAACTATTCTCTCCATCTCTTACATGGCTGAATAGATTCCAATATTTGATTTTTGTTATGGACTTCGTTTTGAATCACATTCTTTTGTTGAATGCATGAAGGTTATATGAAACTTTCTTTCAGTATATCATTATTGGGAACAGCTGGTCCTCCCTTCCTTAAGCACCTAATACTTCTCACAAACTTTTTGACTACTTAAAAGCATAGTACTTCTGGGTTTTGGCATCATTTTAGCATCATGTCGTTTGCCTGCACAAATAGAAATGAAAGGTGAGATAAAGTTATTTGGATTAATTAATTCCCATCAAAAATCATGGAGCTATTTACATATATATTATAGGTCAATATAGACTATCACTTTAATTCATGTCTTTATGTAACAACTTATTTACAGCCTGGCTGTTTACTGCCATGTGCTTCGCCTATGAGCTCTAGTAAGTATGACCCAGAGATGTTGCTTGGACTTTCATTTTCGTTTTAAGGGTAAAGGCTATTGTAGTCCCTACTGCCTAACAGTTGTGTTCAAAACTGTTTTATATATTCTTATTTTATTGTTTTTATATTTTCTTATAATTTTATCTGTCAAAACACTAGGCAGATAAAATTATCAGAAAACACCTTTACCATGCAGCCAAATATTTCATAAAATATGTATAGCTTTTACTCCTACTTTGGCACAGCATGTAAGAAATGATCTTAATTTGCTACCAGCATGCTGTGTCTCAAAAAAGTTGTGCTTTGAGTTCTAATCTAAAATCTTGGCTGAAATTGTGAGGGTGAGGGTCTTTATGGTTTGCTATATATAAGAGAATTTTGTTCTTTAGTAGAAAAGAAATCATCCAGTGATTCCATTGAAAATATTTAGTTTGAACACTTATACAGAAATATTGCACTGAAATATAAACAGATGATGTCAGAATGACTGTAGTAAATGTAATTATGTTTCAACCCACAGTAATTTTAAATGAAATATTTTATTAAATGTTAATAACTTTGGGGACTAGACTGATTTCTTCTTAGGTCTTTCAAGTAAGAGTTACTCTATGCAAAAAGATGCCTGAAATATAAAGAAGGTGGAATATGTACCAAGGGATGCTTCTGAGGGCTTAAAACCATTTGAGATTTATTAATTTTCTGGAGTTGAGTTAACATGGTTCCATGAATAGGCACAAGTCCTGGAGAGTGGGATTAGGAAGGTTTCCAGAGGCTCTGAACTCATGTCAAGCAAAACTGTCATGCCAAGCAGCTAAGTCAACTGAATAGGGAAAAGCCTTGGAAGTGCTTTATCAGTGCATAATGTTTGTAAATTTTATTCAATTAATTTACAGCTGCAGGGCTCATGAGGCTGAAATTAAAGTTTTGTAAAGTTTTGATAAGGAAGCAGCCAAAAACAAACAAAAAAGTTTGATTAGCTCTGGATGGTTTTTAACAAGTTGGCAGGGGAACAAAATTGCAAGCAAGTATTGCAGAGGAAGGTGCACCTATTCTTGGGAGGTATTGTAGTCAGCTGGATTGGTAGCAGAATCCCTGCCAGCACCCTGCATGAAGTGCCTGCCAGTATGCTTGACATTTGGTTTGCCTTCTGCCAGCAGGTGCCTCAAGGAAAAGCCACGTCCCAGAGAAAAGCTTCTGGAATTCAGTGCTGTCAAAAGTACTTACAAATAAGCATTAGGCTTTAAGTTCCTGTTACTTCTATGACAAGATTAAATGGAATTTATTTCAGACAAAACATGAGTGAAGAAGAAGACATGCCAGAAGATGCCCAAGGTGCTAACATGAGTGTAACACAAAATATCCATACCTCTGTTGCAGGCTTGAAAATTACTGTGTCTTGAGTTGATATTACCCATGCCACTTCTTATTTGTTTTAATTTTGTTGTTTGTTTGTTTGGGGATTTTTCTTTTATTGGGAGGATCAGGAAAACCCTCAACGACCCCAAGAGGCCTTTGGATATATTTCAGCAAGATCACAGTCAGGGCTGCCACCCCATTTCTCAGTTTCTTGTGGCTGAGTTAGGAGAAATGGTGTTGCCTATGGATATCTTACCTTAGTCCCTTATGTAGGCTCAGGGTAGACCAGAATTTTGGAACCTAGCTTAACCTGAGCCCTCCCTCTCATGTGCAACACATATTGCTGAGGTAGCAGTTTCTATTCCTTTTAGTTGCATGAATTCATTACCTCATAATTGCATTACTGAAAAGAACAGTGTTTTTGGTGTTTTCTTACATGCATTGTTAATTTTTAGACTTGAGTTCCCATTCCTCAGTATCGTTTCTTAAGAATAACCAAGTGAATTATCCTGGCAGCTTTTACACTTCCAGTGATTGTGAAATTTATACTTTATTTGCAACCTTCTGCCAGTATATCTACAATGAAAAAGGAAATTCCATTAAAATCAAATTATCACGTGGGAACCCCTCTGCCTTTGCTGAAATATTTTGATTTATTTGGGGAAAATCTAGCAAAATGCTTCAATTTCAGTCAGGTCACTTTGAAAGCAGGCAACTCAGTTTGTTAAGAGCATCTTTAAAGGGAGTGAGTGGTGTAGGTTTGATGCATCCCAGTCATGCCAAAGTTGTGGGAGATGTACCTAGAGAATTCTGATCTGTCTGCAAATGGGAGCTGGACAAAATGTAGGCTATCTTCTCTGGGAACAGAGCAGCATCTTGAGAGGACAAAAACAGCATCACCCTTGGTTGAATTCCTGCTGTCTGTCACTGAAGCTCTGTGATTTTGATAGAAACTAAGGACAGCAGGGGGTTGCTGCAGGTGGTGTTTGCTGTGGTGCCTTCCTGCCGAGGGCACAGCTCCCTGTGTGCCCTGGGGAAGCTGCTGTCCCACCACAAACCCTCTCGCCACGGGCCCAGCAGGCTAAGTAGAAGTTCACACCAAAGTAACTCTGATTGGATCTGGACATCTGTGAATTACTTCTAATTAGTTTCTGAAATTACAGCTGAGGATCTTTCCTGCAGTGCTACTGGTCTGGAAGAACTTGAAGGCTTTTTAAGTGTAAATCGTGCCATGCACTATGGTTATTTGACTTTGAACTCATTGTTCATGGTTGGATGCTACATGTGTTTTGCAATGCCATTTCCATAAAAGTTTGAAAAGAAGCAAGTTTTCCTTTATGAAGTAATGTTGCCTGCATAAATTCTGCTGACATTTTAGGATTGGAGGAAAAAATGGAGACAAGTAGCTTTCAGACTTCCTTCTATGTTAGAATGACACTGTGACCAAGCACCCAGACTTTCTGGTGAGGTTTGCATACCTTCCACTGAGTTATTTACACTGGGGCAGAAGGTGGAAGGCATCTGGGTTTGCACTGGGGGAGTTTATAGAAACTCTTAAGGGACATCTCATAAGGTTTTACTGAAACTTTCTTAATTTTTCTAATTTCCCCATCCCAAGTTCATGATTGTGAAATGTAATCTGTGGATGAGCATTCACTCCAGGCTACCTCTGCAGTACAGAGTTTATACCACAAGTTCATTTTCTTAGAGGTTTGGCATGACCATTTTTGATTCTGTGTGCTATATGCCCAGTTTAATTCTGGTTTTCCTTATTTCCTTCTTCAAATAGCTCTGTGGATTCTTCTAATGTAATTTAGAAATTGGCCGAGCATTGTCAGAAAACTGAAACCTGAAAGTTCTGGTACAGTGTGACATTTATCCATTGTTTTTCACTGTCATTAAGAGCAAAGCAGTCTTGCTGAGCTGTGAAGCTGCACACTTAAAATAGAGTGCTATATTTATGTGAAGTTTAGCACATTCAGTATCAAACTTTGCACAAGATTCAGATTTTTCTATCTTAACTTTGCGTGAAAGAAATTAAGCAGAAGCTTTCTCTGAAGTGTCTGAAAGTATTTGGGTTTGTACTCATTAATGTATGTGTTAATATATAGATAGCTTCTGCATTTTAAAAGCAGGCTCAAAACTCCCATATTTCTTTTGGGTGTTCAGAATGATCATGGTTTGTATCTCACTCAACAGACAATAAGTTTCTTAGAAGGCAGCCATGACATATTGACTCCTTAATCACAGCAGAAAATACAGATGATTTTTCAGTATATTGAGATCAGCTTATTTATTTCTGTGTCAGAAAAATAAATTATGTTTCTATATAGGACTCTTAAATTATGGTAGAAGAGAAAAGCAAAACTCTGCTGGGAGTTACATCTATTATTGACAATCTCAGAGCATTAAAAGCATCAGAATAATAACCTGTTGCAATAAAGCTATGATGTATCTAAGCCCTCTCTTCTTAAAGGGAACTTGATTCATCACTCAGGTGTAAATATATGTCACAGAAATCAGTTATTTGGCATGATACACAGTGTTTCTGTGAAATTAATAAAGCGTTAAAACAAAACGAAGATGTTTAAAGGAGCAAATGAAGCACTACTTGAAATGCTGGGAGTCATGGGAAAGATGGAATTGATCTCATAAACAGATCTGGACTTATAATGAAGCCATTTAATAGCAGAAACAAAGGAATATTCTACACTATTATTATGCTAAAGATATTATGAGATGAAAAATTTTCTGTGCCTACACAGCATACTTGCTTCCTGCCAGCAGCTGTAATTTGTTCATGTGGGTTCTATGCAGTCAGTCCATTTTTAAGTCTGTTTCATTATTCCCTATGTTACAAAATACCCATATGCTGTTAGCTTCTATTTTGAGGGAATAAAGTAAAAGCTGTTTCTGTGAAGTCTAGCCTTGAGACTTGGAAGGCTGTTTAAATTGATTGTATTTATCCATAGCATTCAGCATGGCCTAAAAAAATAAAATCAGGGAGGAGAGGGAGTGGGTTTCTCCACAACTTATCCTGAGCTATATGTCCTGGAGAATTTTAATTCAGTTGGAAGAAACGGATCTCATGACTGAGGGCTCTGAAGGTCTCTGATCGCAGTTCCTCCCAGTCTTAGGAGCAGCAAGTATTTGAGAAATACTCTCCATTTAAATGTTAAAGTCTGAGGGATGCAGATATGTTCAAGCAGGTACTATCTTTGTACAGCTGCACTTATCCTTTTGTTGTGCTCCCAGTTCCCTGTAGCCTCTGCACTGCCCTTAGGCACTGCTTTATGCCTGGCTCTGACTGTCCAATCATCCAAATACCTGAGGGTGTAAGAAAAGCCACTGTTAGTTCCAACCCACTGTTTGTGTCCGTGGTGTGTTTCTTGTCAGTGCAGCCAGGGCCACTTCCACTGACAGCCATGCTTGGAAGAGTTATGGGCTGTCAGGGGTCTGGTCTGACAGGGGTTTGTTTATGAGAAGATAGTGGGGGTGGACATTGGACACAGACACTGTTGACACCTTCATTTAGGAGTAAGAGCTGCGAGAACATTACTTGATAGAGAAAACAAACTTGCTTGGTGAGGAGGGGCTCAGTGAGACTTCCCATATGAGAAATGTCCATCCTAGGGGTAAACAAGAACATAACAAAATAAGCAGTTAGGCTGCTGTTTCAGGAAACTGGTTAAATGATTAATTATGGCAGCTAATACTCTAAATGCAGTAAAACTCTGGTGGGCCAAAAACAATATTTAGGAAAGCTGATCTTCTTAGGATTGACTGACACTTGGGGTTGAAGCCTGATTCTTGTTTCTGGTTGACTTACAGTTAAGACTTCACCCTGTTTTGTAGCTTGTCTAAAACACATTAAGTTTTTAAATGAGATTTCAGTAAATTACTGTGGTTTTCAGCTCTCCTTTTTACTTTCTGTGGCTTTGAAACCTACTAATAATATGCTCTTACAAAAAATAATTCCACAAATGTAGATAATGTGAGGGAGATATAGGGGCCTGTAAACTTTCTTCTAGAGAAATTTAACCTGAGTTCAAGGAAGTCTGAATGAGAAGAAGATAAGCTATGGTCAGAGGTATGTTTATGAGTACAGAGATCTTCCTGCTATGGGAGCACTTGACAAGAAACAGAGAAGGCATGTGAAGAGCTAAACATGCAGCAAGATTGTTTATATCTCCCTGACTACGTCTCTCCTCTGCCTGTGCAGAAGTTTCTGAATTTTCAGTCTTTATTCTTCTCCTTGATTTTATGTAGCTTAATCCAGGATTGCTTATGGCAATTTGCTCTTTATAGTGCAAATGTTTTAGTCTCTGTCTGTTATGAGACAAGTTTCCTCTACTAAATTATTTTCTTATGTCTGTGCAATCTTTGCCCTGCCTCAAGTGGGGACTAAAGGAACAGATATACTGCATATAATTTTCATGCCTACTGCAATATTTCCGTGTTATATTGCAGAGAACAACAGTGTTGTGGATCATTAGTTTAAACTTCTAGTAGTTTATCTTGCAAAGAAGAAAATAAATATTAACAAATGCTTTATTCTTGTTATTGTATAAGCGATCTAGATTTGTTAACTTTCACCTCAGCATTACTAGTTGTATCCTAACTACCATAAAATCTTTGGTTTCTTTTTAAAATACATCTTGTCTCCCCACTATGGAATAATTTGCACTACTTCCTTAGATATACTAGCCAAAAATCCCTGAAAGACAGCTTGGAATAAAGGTCATTTTTTGTAGTGGCAAGAGGCTACAGAAATTATCAGCATTCAGTCAACCAAAAATGACTTTCAGTTTATTGTGGGAAAGAGAAAAGTGCACAATCTTTGGCGAATCTTCCTGTTGCTAACTGATTTCTAAAACATGTTAATTAATGCGGTGAATTGTTACCCTTTCCATTTGATGGTTCAGTTGCAGAGGTCTGCTGTGCCCAGAGAGCAGAGCAGCTGTTGGCAAAGCAGTGTGTGCATGTGGTGCTCAGCAGACAGGAGGCTGGCCCGTGCAGGTGCCCACACCGTGCCAGCTGCGGGGTGTTCAGCAGAGCCACCGCGCACAGTGTGCGGGATGTGTGCTGTAACTCCTGCTGTTGCTGTGAGCAGCTAGATCACACTTAAAAGGCACAGTCATGGGCATGACAGAAAGCAAGCTAGCTTGGCATTCAAGAGGTTAATTAGGATGGGAAAGAGCAATTAAAGGGACGTGAGAAGTCTTCATAAAACTGTAATTGAGCGCTCTTCATTAAACGATCTCATTAAATGAGGCAGAGGATTTTTTGTCGTTGTTGAAATTCTGAACTTCCTATTAAGATTGTCTAATCAGCTTTCTGAAAGGGGAGTCATTACAATACCATAACTGTTGTTGTTCTCAAGATACTGCAAGGTATGTTTTATGTGGATGTATTTTCCTTGGCATCAAAATGGAGAAATGGAAGTAATAATATTCCTTGTGTATGAATGTCACAAGTCCATTATTTTTATTTGCCCCACCTATGAGACAAATGAAGGTTTAGCTCCTAGTTTCAGTAATTGCATCCTTGTATTATGTATATTGTGTGGTAGTGTGGCTACACATGCAGAATACAAATCAATACCTTAACTGCTAGTAACAGATGGATGGCTCCTGCAACAGAACTTTGTTGTCCATTTATTGATCACAGTTATGTTAACAGAGACATACCATAACTACCAGTGCCAAAATAAACATCAGTTTTAATAGTGGTCCAGTGAGAACAGGATTCTTGCTGGTTTACTTGATGAGTGCAGTCTTGTTAACTGGTAGACTGATTCTTAAATTCTCTGAATTTAAACAAAGAGTAGGGACTCAAGGAGACATTTGTGTTGTGTAATACATCTTAAATGTTGTAAAGAATTAAAGCATTTAAATCATAATGAATAAAACCTGTTATGGAAACATCATAATTAAAATGAGGCACATTGAAATGCTGCTGATTTAAAACCAACCAAAAGAGAAGTAACAGCTTTGCCTAATGTGATGTTGTTCATTTTCCTGCTGTTTATCATTGTCTCAATGATTTCTGTTGGTTTTCTTTTCTACCTCTGGATATAAGACCCACAGAACTGCAGGGGCACGTGGAGAGAGGACAGCATAATGCAGCATGCACCAAATACTGCTGTTGTAGAAAGTAAGCAAAATGAAAGCAGTTGGAAAAGCTTCATATCTCTCTAATTCCCTTACCATGGCCCTGGGTACTGTGTGCTCTATTGGTAAACACCCACGCAGTGATTAGGTTACAAATTATTTTTGAAGTTATTGATGTCCTTCCAAAATCTTCTGAAGTGATTTACACGTGTGAGTGTGTGACATGCATTTTGTGGATATGTTTATGCTCTCATTTTGTCTTGGTCTCTGTTGTGCACCGTGGCCCCAACTCTGTGATTGTCCAGTGTCAGTTGTCTTCTGGCCTCCTCTTGGCACAAAAACAACTTGTTCTCTTTTGAAGGAAACCCTGGCTGCTGAACACAGATATATTGACATATTTTCCACATATCCGCTGGGGCCTGCTTTCTACAGAGCAGTGTAAATATAACCAACCTGGAACAGCGTGGATGCAAGCCAATATATGCCTTTTGCTGCCAGTTTTTCTTCTATATTGTAAAAGCAGTTTAGAGGCATCCACAATATACACTTACTGTAAACAGCATTACTCTGATTAGTCATAGTAATAAAAGTCCATTTTTTTAAAATGGCCCTTCAGTGAAGTACTAATTAATTCCAAGGATTTGGGAATTCACATTGTGTAGCTTGTGCTTTTTATTTCTAACATACATAATTTATTGAAAAATAATAAAAAAAAACATGATTGGAAGAAGAGGAAGACACATAACATTTTAAAAGTGACAGGGAAGGTAGTAGTCTTTAGTCTCAGACAACCTCCCAGACATAAACAAGGAAGGACCCTGTAGGAAATGTGGCTTTTTGCCTCCTGTCAGTAGGAGATTTTGAGAGTGCACTGCCTGTGTTTGCTTTTGCCTTTTGCTCTTGAAGTTCAGCAGATACCATTACCCAGTCCTGGCTGCTGCACTGGCTGCATTTGTATCCTCAGAGTTTTGGGAATATGGGATTATAGGGGGAAAAAGTGGCTCAGAAATAGAGCAAGAGTTTTCTTTCCTCTTTTAGCATTTATACCAATTACCTATTTTCTTTAAGTAAATTACTGAAGAAACTATCTATATATTTGCCCAGTTCATCCATGTGTTCTGCAAAGCAGCTGTGGCAAAGTCAAACAAAAGGCATGGCACATCAGTTCATACCCCTTCCCCTGAACTTGGCTGCTTTTTTTTTTCAGTGGTTGAATCCTGTAGTTCCTTTAAGGATCAGAAAGGTCTGAAAAGCCTTCAAACCAGTGTCTTGCTTTTGTTCCTTTCCATGTAGGGAGAGCACAGAACATCGCCCTGCCATGTTGGTTGCTGTCCCTTAGATCATACATGGAAATAATGAGACCCACTGCTTCTGACAGCCTGCGGGATTTTTTGGGAGGGTGGGGGGGGAGAAGATGGAGGGAGCAGCATGTTCTTTCTGTAGATGTAGAGGTGTGTCAGGAAGCTCAAAGAAAATGCAACGGTTTGCATAATTTAGCATATGGAGAAGATACCCAGAATTCAGCCTGACGTATAGGTCACATCTGTGAGAGGAAAGAGAAGCAAAACCCAGACTATGATTTGCATCATCACTACTTTCTGTTGTGAATTATGCTCATAACTGGCTGAATTTGACTTAGAAATGAGACTGACATTGCACATACACTTTGGCCCTTTTTTATCTTCTGCTGAGGAGGAGAGAAACATCCACTCTGTCCTTATACAGGGATCTTGGCTAGGGAGCCAGAAGCACACAGCACATAGAAATTGCATGATTGTACTAAAAAGAATTTGGTACTTTTTTTTCTGAATGCCCTTGTCAGACAGTCTTTCCTTATACTTGCCAGCTAATTAGCATCTAGTGATAGTTATTTCTTTTCAGGGAGATAGCAAAACTTAATTTGTGCTGTTAATTACTTTTCATCAATTTTCCCATCTTTGAATGGACAGTATATGTATCTATACTATTACTGAACTGAAAAAAACCCTCCTAGATGAAGTGAAAAAAAAATAGTAACTTGTCTTCCCTCAATAATTTTAATGATTTTTAAGAGAATGAGATTGGATTATGATACATTACATTTTAAGTGTAAATGCTAATTAAAATTAGACTTTAATTTCTGGCAAAATCGTAAAGGCAGCATGCAACTCAGAGAATTGTATTCAAATTAATTTCTGGAATCTTTCTAGATGCAATCAAAATGTTTTTAAACATTAATATGTTTGGTTACATAAAGAATTTTTACTTTGTCATTAACCAGAAAAACAAATGGGATCTTTATAATATGACCTATTAATGCTGTCTAATGGAAGGAATTGAGGAGACAGCATAATGTAGCTATGCAATGAATTCTCTGAAATATATGTTCTGAAAGCCGATGAGGTGACAAGCTGGATAAAATTGCTGTGTAAACACAAATTGGCTATGGAGTGCAGACAACAGTTCCTTTAATTGTAGATTTTGATTTAGTGGGACTCATATCTTATCTGTGCTTTTGCTTTCTGATCGATGGAAATGTAGCACTTTGAGAACATTTCTGTTTTGTTAAGGTCTGTCTCACTTCTTTGCTGACAGAAAGTGAGGAGTTTGGTTTAACTGGGGAATGGAGGAAGACTACCAAAGTGACTTTTGCTAGTGGAATTGTTAAAACTTTATGGAGTCTTCTATTAAGTTGTTTCCAGGACAGTTACTTAAGTCTATTTATTTTGGGCTGTGTAGCTGTGGGAGTTTGTGTCATTCAGAAGCTGGGGGCCCCCTCCTGTGCTTTCTTATCACTGTATTGGCAAAATTGTTCTGCAGCTCCACACCTGCAGGGATGCTGATTTCTGTGAAGGGTGAAGAGTCCTGTCTATAGTTTACACTTATACTCACCAGCACACTCCCTCCTGAGGAGCACAATCCGTCAGACACCAGAGGTGCACAGATGTGGTGTGTCCCCTCTCTTCCTGCCTGCCATCAGTGCAAGTGCACGGGGCACATCACCCAGGAGGGTGCTTGCTGTGTGTGCCAAGGGGAGAACCAGGCTGTTCACCCATGGCTGGATGCTTTGGACACTGTCACCAAGAGCTCACAGCATGGCGTGGTACCCCTTCAGACTCCTGGTAAAAGCTCCTCCCTCGATTTCAGACACCTCTGAACCAGACCCTTAGAGCAGAGTGCTTGTTTTTTACAGGTACACTTAGTATTGCTATCATCTGGGTCTAATTTTCCCAACTCTGTGAAAAACACATGTAACCAGAATTGTCTATCTGTTTACATTGCAAGGACCAAAGTTAAATAAATAACAGCACAGCATTCAAACTTGGCAAAAAGCAAAGCAGGATCTGTCAGTGGGTACAGATTTTGTCTTCCTGATCCATGTGGCAATAGAGGAAAGAGGGCCTTAATGTTCTTATGGTATAACTGTTTTATTAGAACAAGGCAAGCTATTCCTAACACTCATTCACTGGATTTGTCTCTGAGAAAGAGATTATGATTATCACAGGAAGGGTGCCACTGCCTTGATAGGTGACAGAAGTGTCCCTGTACAAGCTGTCTGGGTCCTGGTGCTCTCTCAGTGGCTGGTAGAGCTCATGACACCTGTTCTAGAGGAAGGTGGGAAACCCTAGGCAAGGGCATGATGCCTCAGTGATCCTGCAGGAAGTATTTTGGATGAGTAATTTGGATTGTTTTGCCATTACTTGTCTAATTTGGCCAAAACTAGTTGAGGAGAGAGTAGGACTTTAGACTTCAGTGGTATTTATCCTTCCTAAGAGTGTTACAGCTATTGAATATTGGTAAAGGATTCATGCTTAAATTTGCAGGTGATAAATGCAGAGCAAAACGGAGCTGCCAGTTCTCTACGTCATGTGTTGTTAATCAGTGGAAATCCTTGCTGCAGGCTGTTGTGCACATTAAAACATCACGCAAATTCCTGGCAGTGTTCTCTGGAGAATCAGTTAATGAATGAAAGCATGCTTGGCTTAAGAAAAGCTGTGCCTGTAAAGTTTTGGAAAGTCTTTGAAGGAAGTGTAGTTTCTTCTCTTCAGATGCCCATTCCTGAGGCTTTTGCTTAGCCGCTGTCATGGTTTAACCCCAGCCAGCAGCCAAGCCCCAGGCAGCTGCTTGCTCTCTCCCCCACCAGTGGGACTGGGGAGAGAATGGGAAGGGTAAAAGTGAGAAAACTCGTGGGTTGAGATAAAAACAGTTTAACAGGGAAAGCAAAACAAGGAATGAATTCAATGCTTCCCATAGGCAGGCAGGTGTTCAGCTGTGTCCCCTCCCAACCTCCCATGCACTCCCAGCCTCCTCACCAGTGTGGTTGTAGGAGAAGCAGCAAAGGCCTTGGCTCTGTGTAAGCCCTGCTCAGCAATAACAAAAACATCCCTATATTATCATCACCATGTTCAGCACGAATCCAAAACACAACTCCATACGAGCCACTGTGAAGGAAACCAACTGTACTGCTGCCAAAACCAGCAGAGTAATGTTCCTCATGGCTCTATTCTTGTGGTTTTGTTGAATGCTTTGCCTGATGGATTGCTTGCAGTCTTTTTCCTGTATATATCTTTGCTTACAGTGTCATGTGTCTGTGTATTCAATGATTTCTTCAGCTTGAGAAGATGGCTGGTTTTTATTTGTTTGAGTAGGATAATTCCAGAAAGTAATTTCCACACTGTTGGAGAGACTAAAGAGTTTGGAAGACTGCTATCAGCATATACTCTAGACAAGAAAAGTAATATTAAGAGAATATGAAAGCACTAATTTTTTTTTTTCATGTTGGAAGAGGGAAGCTGGGACAGAGAGCAGTCAAGACCTTCTACAAATACTCTTATGCTATTCTTGCTTTTACTCTTGCCACAATCTTACCTGCAATATAAAACTGAACAAAGAGAATTTTCAAATTAATCAAACTAGAAAGCCTTTTTGAAGTATTTTGCAAGATATCTTGGCCATGCCCTATCACTTGAAAATAGGCCTTAATTTCACCCTATATTATAATAGAACTATGTCAGAAATACTTCCAGGAAGGAAACAGAAATTGTTACCACCTGGAGCCAGGTAACTATTATTTCACATTCCTCAAGTAGAGTTTATTGTAATTATTTTTTATCTAATTTATCTGTAGTTTCCCTCAATTTCACTTATGTTTATGGGTCTATATTAAATATTTTTGAGGAGGAAGATCTCTTTGCTCTCTGTGCATATCTTGTGAATGGAGCCATCCAAAAAAATACAGCCGTTTTCCTCTTAAAAAAAACCAACTGAACAAAACAACCCACTCACATTGTAAAATACACTTAAAATTGTCCTAGCAAAAACTCTTAAAATTTAGAGTTTCTACCTTTTTAGCCCTACTTACATTTTTTAGGCTGGTGACTTAAGTTCACATCCAGACTGATTCATTTTACCTTTTCTTCTGATACAGCGAAGGTAAAATGAATAGCACCTTACATTTAAGTGCTTTATGGCCAGAGGTAGAGCTAAGATCTTCAGTGATAACCTTTATAATATTGGACAACAAACCACAACAATAGTTGCTATGTCAGGCCCATGAATAACGTGTCTGAGTTATAACACATCCTTAATAGTTAGCTAGCTTTGATTTCAAGACATCAGGCAAAGGTAAGGCCTCTGCATTTCAGTGTGGTGTTGCAGTGATTAAACTTCTAGCCTGAATTTGGTAAGCTTCAGCTTCCACTGATGTGAATTGTTGTGAGTTTGTCTGAGGAAAAAGCAAAGACTGTCTTCCACATTGAGACTATGCACTAACTACCTCCTTATCACATGTTAAATAAACTGAACAGATTGTTTAATGTAGTAGTTTCCAACATCAGCAGTCAGATTAAGATAATTCAAGCTTTCCTGGGGAAAAGATACACACCTTGCCTGTGCACAAGTCAGTGCTTGCCTGCTGCTGACTGGAAAATACGCAGAACACGTGTCCCATTTTCTTAGACACTTCCATGGATTAAGAGTGCTCTTAAGTTGCAAGTTGCAAGTGTGACTTAATGGTGTCCAAGACCTGTAAAGATGAAAGGAGCTTCCCAAGAAAACAATTTTCCTCTAGATTTTTTGGTGCTGGAGTTATTAGCAGCTGTTTTCAGCAAAGGAGGAGATTGTCGTACTGCAGGACTCAGTCACTGTGATGGTGTGAGACTGAAAGATGTGTGAAAATTTTCTCCCTGGATATTGGCCGTAGTCAATATGTTGACCTCCTGTGTGATCCACTTGATTTTCCATTTCCTCTCTGTTTTCTTAGCAGTTTCCTAATTACTTTTGCAATATTCATCCAGACCTTATTGACTGTGCTCATAGCTGGTCCTGTGACAATGCAGCTGAGCAGAAATGGTTAAAACCATGCCTTTTGCTATTCATGTGCTTCATCCTCATAACCATCTTGTGCTGGGAACAAACTGGAAGAGTTGTTTATTAGGCTTTCTTCAAGTCAGGTGCAATTTCTGCAGCAAATGTGATTTTTTCTTATGCAATCCTTATCCTGCTCCTTCGCTGCTGTGTGTTTCTAAAGCAGAATGGGCAATGCCCCCTCTGCTGTCCTAGCTCACATCCTAGCCAGTTGCACTTGCTACCATAAGCAGCTCTACTGATGTCAGTGAGAATATGTTGCAAGAAGCAAATGTCTATTTAGTTATTGCTATCTACTACTTTATAGTCATTACCTAATGCATCTAACTTTGAGGGATGGCTCCTGATTATCAGCTTTGGGGATATTACATTGGATCTGTGTCTAAGAAGCGGTTCAGGCAGTTTTGCTTTGGCCTTGGTCTTGATATAAGGAAAGAGAAACTTAGATTTCCATTTGTTATTTGGAAAAACAATGCCAATTTGGTCATATTGAACAGTCAGATTTTTGAATCTGTTAAACAAAGTATGCTGCTTCTGAACTTTCGAAGTGTAACTGATTTTGGGGTCACAGTGATTTAATCTTAATAATTTTTCATGTGTACCATGGAATTGCTGATGAATTTGTTTAGTTCGTACTGCCTGGAGAAAGAAGAGAAAATGATCTCCTGAAGCTGATGTGAAGGGAGCTGGGAGTGAATGATGTTCCCTCTCACTAACCAGTCAGCTTGAGGGAAGACAAGTAGCTGTCCCTGCTTCTTGCAGGTCTTTTTAGTGACCCAAGTGCCTCTCATTGGGTGGATGTACCTGTCCTTTAGGGCTGTATCTCTTCCCTGCTGCCTATTGTCTGGAAGGGAAGAAGTGGTTCTCCAGTGTTGTTTCGCCCAGCTAGACTGTCACTGCACACCACTTCAGCAAAAATCAGCACTGACCTGTGCCCACGTGTGTGTTTTCACTCAGTTCACTGTACAATGTGTAGCATAATGTGTGTGGTGTGGAAACTGGGGCACATCTGGTGCAATTGGGTGTCTGCAGACACTGCTGCAGTGCCAGGAGCTTCTGTAACTTTACAGGATTTTACTCAGCTTGATCTGCACTTGCTCAGATCAGCTCTAAGTTTGTGCAAAATTTTTGTTTATTGTTTTTCCAAATGATATATTTAATTTATATATACTCAGTGGAGCCTTGACTTGTATGAATGTTTATCCCACAGGCAGTGTTAAGTGTCTTGCAAACAGATCTGTCTGTGCTTTTCATGGTGTTCATTTATCTACATAGCCCACTCAAGGCTGAGTTTCAGCACAGGAAATGCTGAAAATGCACAGGGCTTCAACAGTGTATGAGCTGTTTATCTTCAGACGTGCTTTTCAGGGTCTGGTTTGTGTGGCAGGCTGAAGAAAACAGATCAAAGTGACATATCCTGTAATTTCATTACCTTTGTCTTACAAATTTCATTTGGGCCTGTTCTCAATAGAATAGCACTGGGACCAAAACAGATATTTGGAAAGTCTTTGAAGTTTGGAACATATGGGAGGTAGAACAGACTTGTGACAGTAGATTCTGCTTGAAAGCTGAACTGGTAATTTAATGTACTGAATGCATTATGGAAACTGTTCATGCTTAAAAGCACCAACAAAGCATCAGTTCCTAAAGAAAACCAAACTCTGTCTTAGATTTGCACGAATGCTCAGTTCTGGTGTTGGCAGTGAAACATATTTATCCCAGAACCAATTTTTGGTGTTCCTTCGTGCTTTACATCCTATGTAGTTATTAGCAGCAAACTTCATATAAAGCAGCTGAGGAATGTTGCCAGGCCAGAAACTAAACTGTGTGTTATATCCTTTTGAATATGTCTAAACAACAGACAAATAAAATAGCTTCCAGCTAAGGTATGTAGTGCCTTATGTAATTATACTGAGTTCTCACAAAGCACAACCGAGTACTCAATGTAATAAGGAATCCTGAAAAGGAGATTTCTCTGCTTTTAATTCTCCTTGAAATCAGGAATAGGCATTAATGATAAAGTCTTCAGCTGAGTCTGGGTTTTCTTGGAAGATGAGATCCTTAAATTTTTGATGAGATTGTTATTCCCAAATTTTCAAATGTTTTACTTCAGTTTCTCTGAAAAACAGGTTAAATATAAATCATAAAATAGCTTATTATTTTTTTTCTAAGTGTTGAAATGGGTATTTGTTGTTTAAAAGTGCAGATTTATACTTTAAAATTCCTAAGGGCATGATAATTTTTGTGTGCGTCTCCTGAATGTTTTTTCAGAGTCAGTGTAGACCAAACTGTAAAAATCATAAATGAAACTTCACTTTGTATAGGAATAGATGAAAGTGTTACGAAAAAGAAATGGAAGTTTTCTATTTCTAATAATCTTCAGAAATAACTCTTCATGGATCAATATTTGGTCCATGGCAAAATGTGTGATGCTCTTGATTTATCCAGCCAGTTTTGCTTAAATTGAATAGCCTACATTCATTCTTAAAGCTCAGAGAAAATGTGACTGAAGATGAGAAATGAGTTAAAAGAAGAATTTGAAAATAATCCTTCACTAGCAAGGACTAAGTCCTCTGTTTGGTTCAAGGTAAAAATTTATATTCCGCTCTGTCTGAGTCATTGCAGTGAAAGCTCTGTATGTCCAGGAAAACCCTGAAAGGTTTGATTGAAAAGCAGTGTTGGCCAGAATATAATTTGCCATGCATGTTCCTTTTAAATTTAGGAAAAGTAAACATTTTCGTTTTGAACATTTTAAACCTGAAAACAGACGTAACATGGGAAATGTGACCCTTATTCTGATCATATTTCAGATTTCTTTAAAATTAACTATAATACCATGCTTTAGCTGGTGGTATGTTTTGAAAAGAACAGTTTATGACAAGTATGTTTTCCCATTTTGGTGTTTCTGAAGATAGTGATATGGCAATCAGGAAATTAGATGTTACATACTTTCAAGCAAGAAAACTAAATTTTATGTAGCCTTCCTAATTGCAAGGAATTCCCTCTCCATGTACCATGGGAAAATCTAGTTCAGTTGATGATTATGGCTATGGAAAGAAATATTCGTGGAAAAATTCGTGAAAAATGTGGAAAGGTTGTGCTTCACTTAGGATTTAGAGTGATCTATTTTCCTTTCCCTTGGTGCTTACAGGCCTTAACTTGCAAATCTTACTTGACTGAGTCCCTGGATCTGTCTTCAGGAGCCGAATGAGGAGATGTGCTCAGGCTCCTCAGTTCTCATCTCAGGTTGGTCAGCTGGCCAAACTTCTCAGTGCCATCTCTAAGGCTGCATCAGACTCCCTCCTCCCTACTCTTGTCCTCTCTTACCTCCTGTCCCTGCTGTGTAGGGAGGGGACACTTCTCACCCATGTGGGCTTGCTGTGAAGGTCAGTGTTTTGCAGACTGGTGCCCTCGAATATCAGAGAAATCAGGGAAGTAATGAAGCATAGAAAGCAATCTTTTATTATACAGATGTTGGCATCCATTCCTCATGATTTTTTTTTCTTTTTTTTTTCTCTACACATCTTGCCTGTATTTTTGATACATCCCCTATGCCTGCTCCCAAAGATTGTGTGCTGGAAAGAAGTGACGCTGCTGCTTGTTGTCAGGGGCCTGACTCTTCCTGCACAACAGGATGATACTATGATCAACATCACAGCATCAGCTTCCTTTCTCAATTCTTTAGTTGTTTCAGAAATTTATAAAATGCAGGAATCCACCTTAAAGTCATAAATACCTATACATTGACACTGTTTTCATGTCACTGAATGTGTTTTTGAGTGCACTCGTGTGTGTGAATATTGTCAATACCCACATGCACATCTTAATTTTTAGTGGCATTCATACACATAATGTCCAACAGTGTGGACCTCTGTGTACATAAAGTTCTGTGCTTGTCACCTGCACAGCAAAAAATGTGCATATGATTTTTTCCAGATGCTCAGATTTGTTTACTTTGTAAATTCTGTTTCTATCTAAGCTTTTAGTTATAGCTTGATTTTGATCTCCTAGGCCACTCCACTGCTTCCATCACAGTGAGATTTTGATGCTGAAATGTGACATTTCCATGCATCTGAATTTCAGGATGGCAAAATGTATGCACTCTGGAGGTATGGAGACTGTTTAAAGATTCCTTATGTCCTCTGGGGCCTGAGTTTTGGCAGCAGTTTTGTCCTCCGACAGTAAAGCTGGAAAAAAGGAAAACAGAGTTGATCAGATAAACCTGAAGGAGCTCTTTGTGAGCACTGACTTTAGCTCAGTCGGGATGATCTCCATCAACTCCATCTGTACTCAGTGGAGGAGAGGGCATTTGTCCTCCACAAAGGGACTCAGCAGTCAGATTAGGCTTCGCTGGTGAAAGTTTTTCTCTCCATTGACTGGAGACTGTTTAGACACATTAGCTACACTTGATTAAATTAGCCTTGATGAGTATTCTTTCTGATGGACTAATCTAAGAACTGAGTTCCAGTCATTAGGAAAGCTGATATGTGAATGGTATATCTGTATTTTGGGCAACTTACCCTAAAGATGGGCAAATTAAGCAGCATTATGGAGTTCTTTGTAGATCATTTTGCATTAGGGTTGTGTAATTCTGAGTGGACTTTGATCTGTATTACCGTAGACAGGACAGTTTAATGAACACAGGGGAAAAGAGAAATTAGCATTAAGGGTGGGGAGATGGAAGGAAAACAGTCTTATTTGAACCACTGGATTTCTGACATGAGATCTTCAATTTGTATTTATTCCTCATTAAAACAGAGATGCATATAATTTTCATTTACTGAGTGAAAATGGAAATGTGGAAAAAGCAATCTGATAACTGAAGGAGATGTTCATGGTACGAAAACTACCTAACACTCACAGATGGAAAATCTTCAGATGGCAATGGTTCAATATCTGAAAGTACTGACCTTGTGTGGCCTTGTAGATTACGAGAGAGTTTTTAGGAATTAGCCTGAGTTAGAGTGCTGGGTACTAAGGGAACATTAAATACAAAAGGTTGGCTCAGGCAGTGTTGTGATTGCAAGTAGAAAGACAAATTGGAAAATAAAGTACAAACTCATTCACAGTATACCTATTACATTTTATTTACACAAGTACTGCTGGTGATGTTTGCTTTTTTCTAATCATTTTCAGGGGTGGCAGAAGAAATATTTATATCTATCTGTATTTTCTTCTTGTGAAGATTTATCAGTTACATGTAGCATTGTAGGAAAATGAAAGCGTGACTGACTCGCTGTTTTTCATTTTGCTGTAAAGAAACTGAAGTTCTGTTATTTTACTTGATATGGTGCTGTAACATCCTTTCATGTGGAGAACAACTTCTGTTATGCAAGATGGCAGACCTTTCTTGAAGGTGTTATAGGAACCACATTCCTAGGGTATTCCCTAGAGACACTCTGTTGTTGAAAAAGCGTAGTCTTGTTGGGGAGCCTGTGGGCTGACTTTTTAGTGGATCTTAGAGAAATCACAGCAACAAGCTTGGAAAAAGCAATTTCTTTTTAAGTGTCTTGAGTTGTAACACTTCTCCATTTCTAAAGGGAACATTTGCAGGTTCCCAGGAGAAGAATGTAAATATGAGAAAGATGTTTTGGTAAGGTGTTTCCCTTGGACAATGGAA
>VZTN01007184.1:0-21858 GCA_013400515.1 Erpornis zantholeuca | reverse complement strand
TCCTGGAATACAATGCATGAACTGGTGTATTTGGTTTGTGTGGCCAGGTTATAGTAGCAGGTGGGCTACAGGGGTGGCTTCTATGAGAAGTTGCCAGAAACTTCTCCCATGTCCAACAGAGTCAGTGCCAGCTGGCTCCAAGATGGAGCCACCACTGGTCAGGGCTGAGGCCATCAGTGACAGTGGTAGTGCCTCTGGGATAACAGTCAAGAAGCAGGGGATAAAAATCTGTGCAATGTCAACAAGAGAGAGGTATAAGAACAGCTCCATTTCTCACTGTCCCTAGTCTGATGTGACTTAGTAAGTTAAAGTAATTTCCCTATGTCTCACCTGTTTTGCCCGTGACAGTAACTGGTCAGTGATCCCTCCCTGTCCCTATCTTGACTCACGAGCCTTTCATTGAATTTTCTCTCCCCTGCCCAGCAAAGGAGGCAAATGATAGAGTGGTGGGCACCAGGTGTACAGCCAGTGTCACCCACCACAACTGTCTGCTTGAGATCTTGTGAAAGCAAGAGTGGTTGAAAGAGCACTGCCAGCCTTCCCTGGGAGTGCTTATGCAGGGCTGTCTCCTACAACAGGTAAAACTGTGTCTGTTCTCTCCTGTCCCCAAAGAGGCAGGGTAACAGGGAAAATTAAAACTGACTTGAGATAAATTATTTAGATTGGTTAAAGAAATAAATATTAACCGTTGTCAGTTTGGGATTTGCAATTACTCAGTATTAATTAGGAGAGTTCACATTTAAAAGTGGTTTGGAGTTTGTCTGATACAAATATCAGAAATATATTTACTCAGAAGAGGGAAATCTTCTTCTTGCTCTTTGAGTGTGTATGTATACATATATTTATAGGAGGGTGTTTGCAATTCAGTGTCCTTAAGACTTAGTGAGGCACATGCAGAGCACTCTAATGCTCTTTCAGCTGCACCCTGAACTGTGTGCTTGTGTTTCTGCTGAGATTGTAGTATGAGCTGAGATTGTAGCATGAGCATTCAACACTTTGCAGAATAAAGATTTCTTTTTTTAGATGTTTATATAATAGGATAGCCAATTTTTACTGCTGGGGAGGGTGTAGGGGGCTATATGTGGTTTATAGTCTTTATGTGAGATGCCTTGAAGATCATCTGAATAAGATCCATTGGCTCTAAAAAGGATCAGTGGGATTTAATCTCTGTCATGCTTCTCTTCTATTGCTAAACATCTATATTCTATCAGTTCCACAATATTCATGTGACTGAATACCCCTTTTAAACAATGACTTTATATATTTTGATTAAAAACCAGAAAGACAGGAAATGAGAGGAGAGACACAGATTTCAGCTCTCACTTTGAGGAGAATGTTTCTTGTTTAAGAAAGGACTGCTTTCAGGTTTAAAATATTATGCCAAGACAACTGATTCAGAAGGGATAAATATATTAGCAGATTTATGTAATCAAATGCAGTTCTCTCCCATTTCCCTCAAAGAAGTCACTAATGCTGATGAAGAAATTTCTTTTAAAAAGCTTAAAGAAAGCAGAAATGCTTTAAAGCTTCTTTTAATGTCAGTTCAGCTCACACGATTAATTTCTCATAATGGTTTATAAGATCATGGTAAGTAAGCAAGTAAATATTAAATAAGTATTTAAAATTGCTTCCTGTGTAAATTTCATGTTAATGAATTGAAACAATATTTTGATTAAGGGATTAACAATATTTAGTCTTTGCAACAATGATTTATTGGATAGTACTAGTCAAAGTACAAGACACTTCAGGATGGAAACAGTGACATTCAGAAAATATCTTAAGCTTTTATAATTACATTCTGATTAATTCTACAGTAGCATCTAAAAGCTTGAATTTGGAGTAATGTGGAACTGCCCAAACACATTACATGAAGTAGTCTCTGTCTCGAATATATAATGGTAACAGCTAAAGCAACTGGGAAAAAATGCAGTGAAGTGCAGGAAGGTGGAGAAACTTGCTGAGGGTCACTGGGAAGTGAATCCAGGATTTATAACATAGATTCCATGCTCAGTCCATTACCATATTCCAGCCACTCTGATTCCTATCTCTTGTGGGAGTTCAGTGTTTATGACAAGAAACTTGATGTCAGCTCAAAATAAAATTAAGAACTTAAGATCTAGTTGTAGAAAAACTTTAAAATAATCTGATTGCTTCACTGTGGACAACTCAAAACTTAAGGCAGGCACAGCAGTTCAGCTGAGGTGCCAACATTTCAGTTTAGCCAATGGTAATTTTCTCAAACATCTATCACCTCAATATATATTAGGTTCTTTCAGACTCAGCTGCATTTAAACAGCATTATTGCAGTAAAATTCCCTGAAATTATACAACTGTGTAAGTGTGTGCAGCCAAGACACAGTGTTTGTATTATTTTGGTGAGTATGTGTAAGTTCTTACTAATCAGACCACTGGCTTTTTTTCAACCATATCCAGTGTGCTATGAAAGAAATACATGCATTTATTCCTTTTATGATCTGTGTGAATAATATCTGAAAAGTTTCTAGTTTTCATCCATCTCACTTTGATTTGGTGTAAATGTAATTGGATGAATGATTTGAAAGCCTTTTTATTGCCCATCCCCTACTTCCAACAGTTCCCATTCAAAATCAGGTCTGTGTTTCTTCCCATCAGCAGACATTACATTGAGATATGCAGATTCTTCCAAATCAGAATGTTAATAGGAATGTGTGTATTTTTTCTTCTATCGAGAGCATTTCTTTCTGAATTTTGTATTATAATGTACATAGTGTAAAAACAAATTTATACTGTCTTCATAGCATGATAGACCAATTAAATTTGAAATGAAAATGCTGATAGTGCTAAAAATGAATCTATGAAAAAGTGTTGAGATCTCCAACCTGTCTTAATTACTTGAGAAAGAACAAAAAGAAAGGACTGAAAAAACAATATTTCACAACATTCTGTGTGTTTAGAACAGGTCAGTTTTCACATGCCAGCACTTGAAGTGAATTAATTCAGAATTTGTCTACAGTACATTAAACCCTTAATAACACCTTAAGAATTCAAATTCATGTTCCATTTCTTAGAATATTTGCAGATATAGATATATGATATTTGCACTTAGGATATATGAATAAAAATGTAACTGCATATTTAGAACCAGATTTATTCTTTATTTACTATTCTGAATTTTAGGAAAAAAATGTTGCAAGCTTTTAACATTTTTTTTTCAATAAAGAGCACGTTAAGGAAGCTAGAATGTGAGTGTTTATGCTATTTTCCGTAGAGTTTCTTACTTCTAGAATTTGACTTCTTCAATAATGGTTAAAATAACCCCTTAATTCTGTATTTCTTAGCCATTGAGACAGTTCTGCTTATTACGTGAGGCTACCAAGTACCCAGTGCTGTGGCCCCTGCCATCAGTGTTAGAAGTCAGGTTACGTGAGGGCTGCTGGCAGTCACGAGGCTTGCAAGCTGATGTCAGTTCCATGCCACATGTGCGAGAAAAGGTTTAAAAATGAATCATGACCTGAACCTGTGCCCACTTTCCCAAAGCAAGTTGCTGCAGCCAGTGGGAAGCCTCTTTGGGATGTAAAGTGACTTGTATATTGTAAAAGTTTTCCAGGGCATATCAGGAAGGAATTGAGTCATGGACGGTGATGGACTTGAAGAGAGTGGGTCTGGCTCCTGACCTCTGCACTGAAAAGGCAGGATGATAGCAAAGCTCATTTTCTCTTCTGCTGTTCTTCATCATCCACTCAAAGCCTATTCCTAGGTGCTCACAGGTCTTCATCAGTTTTGGATGCCAATCAAAGCCAAGTAAAAGGAGAGTTCCAACAGACATCTACAGGTCCAGCACTATACCTAAATTATCTTTTTTTAATATCTTATTTTGAAATTATGTTGTATTTCTTCTGGCTTTTCTTAACATAACTTTTTTTAACTTTGCAGCCTATGGTTTACTATGAAAAATATTGAAATTGTCTGCAATATTAATTATCTTTAAAAATAACAACCTAAAACCAGTCTGATCTTATTTTCCCAAACCTAAATAGCAGTACTTCCAAAACCCTCCAAAACTATGTGTGCTATATTTCAGAATCAGCTTATAGAATGACTCCTGTCTCTGTACTATTATAGTTGTTAGCATGCTGCTCTTGAAGTTGCAGCATAAAATTACATGTTAAGTACTGATTTAGATTTTCTTGTTGTTATTCATGAATATGTGAGTCTGTAGTTGAAAGACATTATGGTTAATCTCTGAATTTAATCCTTTGCAAGAATAAAAAGAAGGGACTCAGCATTATTTGGCTTACTTCTGCCAGATGACAAGTACTTGAGTGTTCCTGCACAGAAACAGGCTGCCAGATATGCTTTTAGATCTTCCTTTTCTAAAAAATTGAGTGGACAGTGAATAAATATTTGAAGCAGTTCCTCTTTTTGTGTTTCAAAACATCCAGCAGAATAAAAGCATAGTACTGGAAAATCTTTAGCCTTTTTAAATTCTAGATCAGATGCAACATTAGTAAAACTTTTTATTTAAACAAAGAAAGCCAGCTGCTATGTTATCTGCCAAGCAAGTTGCATAAGGCCTTCTCTTACAGTATTTTTTTACAATGAAGTATGGGTGTGGTATTCCCCTGCTGGTCCCTCCCTTGTTGCTCAGGTCTCCTTCCTCCTCCCACAGTAATGCAATAACATGCACTACTAAAGTTAGATAAAGTCTCCCAGATGCTGATCTTCAGTAGAGGAAAAGGTAGGCTTATAATCCATCAAGTGCTAGGCTGTCTTCAGGTACTGTGCACTGTATTTACCCAAGCTCTCTTGAGATGTTTTTTCTATTTATTTTAAATACTTGTCTAATGTCTCTGCATTTTGGAGTCTTGTGCTTTTCTCTGGCAACTTAGAATTTGGAAGAAATCTTTTTGTTTCAGTATGTTGTGTTATTTTTAATAACAGTTATTCTTTTAACTAGGATCTCAAAGTATCTCTCATACTATCCTAATCTTTTGGCATAGGTTATTGCTCTTTAAAATGAGTCAGTTGGAATTGCTCCAAATAAATCTTCTCTTCTCTTAGCTTTGACTGGGAAAAGGAAGCATGTTGTATAGATGAGGAATTAGCATTTCAGAGCTGAGCTCCTTCCTGAGCTCCTCCAGAATGTGAGGCACAGTCTGGAACATCACCTAGTCAAAAGGTGTTCTCTTCTAGGGACAGTAAATCCTTGTTACATGCAAGATGAAGTCAATGCTGTTTGGGCAGTATTTCATGGCATATCTTCCTCCAATTTTTGCTTTCTGAAACCTCATCTTAATTATGGTGCATGTTCTGAGTCTGCTGAATTACAGTCACAAATTCACACTGAACTCATGGAAGATCTGCTGTCATATCTGTAGGAATTTAATCCCATTTTGTCACCCAGTGAGCTTTTAGAGGAATAGAGAGATTTTGAGGCTGCTGGTCCTCAGGTAGCAGGATAGTACACACTGTGTACCTATAGGTACACACTGTGCAATATATGTGACTTTTTCAGGAAAGACAGGTGAAGAATTTGGTGTAACGTTTTGATAGGACTTATTTTCACATTCTGAAGTCAAGCTTCCTTATTATTGGCATTGCTAATTGTATCTGTAGGCATACTACAGACTTACCACTTCAAAACTCTTCACTTGAGTTTAGAATTTTAAATTTAATTAAATTTAAATTTAATTTATTAATTTAATAAATTTAGGATCCAGATATATTGTTTGGATATGCAGTCAAACATTTTGTTCACATTTCAGCCAGACCTTTCTGAGTGTTAAGTGTGATGAGAAGTATAAAACTGCAGTTTAAAAAAATATAAACATCCAAATTTTGGACATACTGGGATACTCATCTCTGCTAGAAGAGAATAAGTAATGAGAAATTAAAGGGGAAAATATTTACCCACAATGCACATCATAAATTCTACCACCTCAAATCATTGAGTATGCATGATGGGTTTCTCATAAGATGAATCTGCCTGTATAAGGCTAAGCTGTGCCACAATACACAAATCCTGTTAGAGAAAAAAAGGCTAAGAGAAGATCATGGCATTTTTATGACTGTCATGCTCCTTATTTTTCAAGGACTAAAGTCAAAAGCATTGTTGCATAACTTAGAGATTTTTTTTCCAGAACTGAGCTTTCCTGGGTTAAAAGAGGCTTCATTAAAGTATGCCAAAGACTAGGATGAGCTGAGCTTCCATGAAACAGCTAAAGCTGTCAAATATGTTGCTATTTAGAGTAAACTTTTACACACCATAATGGGCCTTGCCTTACAAGTGGAATCTATCCTGTGAAGTTTTTTTTTTTTTTAAGATGGGTATCTATTTCAAAGCAGATTGCTTGGGCTGGTTTGCAGTCAGAGGTTAAAAAGTAAGATGGGATGAAATTCATCAAATTTAAACCAGACAACATCTTTAAAATAAGATAACTCATGATCTAGAAAAGGCTTTCTATCTATAGTGGTTCTAAAGCAAAACTGAACAGCTGTCTGGGATGTATGTCTAGAATTTGATTGACTAATCTTAGCCTGGATTATTAATTACTCATGTTAATTCCATGTGTGTATGTGACTTCAATGAAGAAATCCCCCATTAGATTGTTTTGTCTTTCTTATCTGTAGCTCTAGCTTTGATCTCCTCATGTCTCATAGTCAGACAGTGAATACTATAAAACCACCTACTCTTTTGTAAAACTTCTGATGTTTCATTTTTTGTCAGTCCCATGATCTGTAACTTGCAAACAAACTATGAAAAGTAGGAAATAAGACAATGTTACCACACCAAGTGTTTAGAAGTCCTGAATTTAATGCCAGTGATTGAATCACTGATCCAGTTGGTTCACGTCTGTTCTTGTGTTCACATCTTGAGCATATACATTCAAGGGTTGCTGTTCAGATAATTATTTTTTTAGCTTTGTAGTACCTGTAGTGTATAATCTGAGTTCTCCACACCATGTGGTTCACATGAGAGTAAGAACGCTGGAGTTCATTCCTCATTTTACATCCCTTGCTGTTTGTGTTATACTTTCTGTTTGCTCCCCACTGTTTAGATGCATCACAACCCTTTAAATTTTTAATTTTCATTTGCTTTACCTACTTTTTTAATACTTTTGGGTATTTTTGCTATTTTATTTTTTTATTTTATAACTTTGGTGCTGGGTTTCCCCATCTCGTTCCTAAATCTCACACTGTAGTGTCTGACTTGGCCCAGAAAGCATTTGGTTATGATCTCCCCTGGCATCAAGGGCTGTGGTAGAGAATTTTTGGTCTCTAATGGGCCTACCCAGTTGTCATTCCTGTCTGGAAAAATAAAACACCACAGTTAAATATCCTGCATGGTGCTTAAATAAAGAGCTAAAAAGAAATGAAGTGGGATATCCCCAACTACTTGATACATTTACATACAAAGGTCTGCAGCTTTTCCTTCTTCAGCAGTACTAGAATCAGCTGGAAATAAATTTAAAAAAAGCCTAGTTAAAAACACCCCTGGTTCCAGGGCTGCTTTCTGGCACAGGTTCCTTGAGATACAGAAGGTTTTGCTCTTGTCAGCTGAGCTCCAAAACCAGACAAAACCAGGGTCTTCAGGAGAATCCTGTCAGCACGAGAATTGCTGGCAGTTTCTGGTTTACTGTATTGGTAGGACACAACCTTTTAGAGGATCACTCACCTTTGCGTGACTTCAACAGAAGTGTCAAACAAGCTCCTNAAAAAAAAAAAAAAGAAAAATCACCACAGTGGAATTCTTACAAGGTCAAGGAACATTCTTAAATCTCAGATGCGATTACCCTCTTCCCTGAGGGCCAGACAGGCAAACTCAAGGTTTCTTCATTGCTCCATGTCTGAGCAGCTGGCAGGACAGCTGCTGGGAGCAGCAGCTGGAGTTGTGCTCTGTGTCACTGTTGGTGTTCTAGGAGCAATGCTGCCCTTGGCAGGGGCTGTGCTTCAGTTTTTGTTCACGTCATGGCTTTTCACACTACTGTGCCTCCCCTGTCTGGAGTCATGGGGTCTCAGCTGAAGCCATCCACAGAATGACTGTACTTACACACATCCCAAGGAGATGGGCGTACTCACCTGGATATCACAGGGATACTCACTTGTGTCCCTCTTTGAAATGTGCCACTAGTGTGTACATTTCCAACCTTTTCTCCTGTTCCAGTTCCCCTGTTGAAAGGTTTGATCTCATCTCTGAACTTTTTGGCTGAGAGAAAGGACCCCTCTCTGCCCCTTTTCTGGCTGCATGAAGGGAAGGTGGCTGGCAGCGTGCCCTCTGCATTTACTGCTAGGATGGAGACTCCTCTGGTGACAGCAGACATCCTGCCTGTGAGTTCCATATGGCACCACGTCTCAAAGGAACAGTTAAAGGTCAGCAGCATGTCTTTTACCTAGGAACTTACCTTTACTGTGACAGTCCCATCCTGACATCTTCTGGGCAGGAGCTTTTGTGTGGGTATGAACTCAGCAGCCTGAGTTGTCAGTTCCCCTGTAAAATCCCATAACTATAGGAGGGGTGAGGGGGAATATGTTTAGAGAAGAAATTTTCTGTATTTACATGACATTAGTAACCCAGACAGCTGCCTGGGATTCATTCTACTTAATTTCAGAAAGCAAAATCGCCATCCTGTGTGTCACCAAATATTTCACAGAAATGGATAAAGAATAATTTAACTAAGAAGCACTGTCAAGCTAGCTGAAATTTGAAACTCTGAACTTGTGAGGTGTGGAGGTTTATAACACTGTGGTCTTGCTCTCACAAATGTGACCAGGCACATACACACACACACACATACATATGTCCACATGTACTCGCAGTTTCCCAGAATAGCATATATTTACAGAAAATGCTTGCCTGCAGGAATGCTGTGGAAGGATTCACACCCTGTACTTTATACCTGAGAGTGGGCAGTTTACAACCTTTGCTAAACATAACAGCATTTTAAGGAAAGAATATGCAGGAACATTTGGCTTTCCATCCCACAATATACTTCGACCCTTTTTCGAACATTTTTTATATATAGGACAATTGCTAAAATCACAGTTGCTTCCTATTTACTTTGTTGAAGTTTGTTATGTACATATGTTTTTTGATTCAGATGGCTTGATAAAGGCTGGTTTAAATCATGCTGTTTTTTTTTATTTTCTTGTTAATGGAAATTATCTCCTTTAAGGAGTTTCATGGCTAACAGCAATGTCACCTTTGTTTAGTGTATTTGGGGGCTCATTCCTTTTTCAGATGCCTAGAAGGCCTCAGCACAGAAAAATGTTCCCTAATCTTCAACAGAACTCAGAAGTCTTGCTGAGAAGTTGAAACAGGATTAGAAAACTCAGTATCTGATCCTTTGAGGACAGCTGCTTCAAAGGAGCTATACAAAGCTGGAGGAGAAAAAAGAGTGAATGAACAAGCTTGAACCCTTTGAAATATTTACTGTTCAATGAATTTGGAAAGGAGAGGGGATCATGGTGAGGCATTCCCACTCCTGAAGGGTGATAGTATCCTCTTGTTTTATTAACAGGAAAAGTATGATATTACTACTTCAACATTCTTTTGTTTGACAGAAGCTGGAGACAATGATTTAAGTATTATACTTGATATATATGTATATATATAAAAATGTATATACAAACATGCATATGTGAAAGTAGTAGAAAAAAGCTTAGAAAGTTCAACTTATTTCTCTATATTATCTTTTTTTCGGGAATACTTCAATTCCTTGTAAAACACATTCAATAACTGGATCAATAGCCATCATATAATCATTAAGAATCATCCTTTTACATGGTTTATGCTATCACTCAATGTCCTGGTAACACAATTCCTCTCAATTTCAAAGCAATTGTGGTGCTTGAGTTCTTGTTTTGTCTCTCTGCATCAGATGGAGGTGTGTATGTCCTGATAAAAATTCAGACTTGGCAGGGAACTGTTCCCTTGTCACACAGTGTGTACCTATCCTGTGACTGAATTTATTTACCCAGCCACTATTTGCAAACTCCTGTGCAGTTCTCCAGTTTGCTCCAGTTTCTTCTCTCCATTTTTATTTTTTTTAGTTTTGTTTTGGTTTTTGTGGTTTTGTTTTTTTATTTGGGGTTTTTTTTTTTTTTTTGGTTGAAACACAGGCTTCAGGTTTTTGTTGATCAGCTATAGTTTCATAAAAATGGTTGGGCTTGAATCTCTCCAGGTAACCATTTTGTCACCAAGACAATATGATCCAAAGGACACAGCATAGCACACCTTAGATGCCAAGGGACTCAGCCAGTGTTATTCATGCAGTTTATATGAGCTCCTAAATGCCAGGGAAGTTTTCAAACATAAACCAAACATAGCTGTTAATATTTTATTTGGTGACTTCATTGAGTTGCTGTACAGAGCCAGTAAAACTCAATGTGGAGGACCAGCTCTGGCCAGCCCAACCTGAGACTGAGGATCCCAGTAACCAGGCATATGCCCTTCCTGTGTGCATGGTATTGGGTTTATAATTGCATTTAGTGCAAAGGTAATAAGAGCTTGCTAATAGATTTAGAAAAAGTAATAGTTGAAAACAAAACCCAGCCTTGAGTCAAAAGTTCATTGGTTTTGAGAGGATTGTAAAAATATTTCAGGGGAGGCCTTAAATTCTTCAGTGGATTGCTATTTATCTATGGTCACGCACATGCTAAATAATGATATTAAATAAATTACTCTCCTGTTGTGTTTTATAATAGAGCAAAGCCTTCCAGCTATATAAACAACACTTTATTTTTCCAGCATTATGGAATAAAATGGAGAGATGGCCTTGTGGGTTGACTATTTGAGTTCATGACTGAATAGCAATTTCCAAAGTTGAGCCTAACTGTGATGATAAGTTATGCCTTTTGTAATGCTCACTCATGCAAATTAAGGCATCTTTTGAACAACCTGTGCACATTAAATTTCATATTTGGTAAATCTTATGTATTTCCCATCACGCTGGAAGGAACTGCCAGTGTTTTAAAAAAGCAATTTATTTTGTCATCTTTGAAGTAGCTTGTGCATTAGTAACCCTGCCACCTTTGAAATTAAACAGGATTTTGTCTGCAGTTTGAACACTCTGAAGTGTTCTTCTATTTTTAAATCTCATATGTGTATTTGAAATGCCTTCAGCTCTCCTGCAAATGGGTTTTGTTTAATGATTGTTGTTGTCTCTAAATGGGTCTTGGCATTTTTATTCTGTTTATGATGAAGCAATTATTTTTGCTAATTGAATATACAGGGAATGACTTGAGACAGGAGCAAACAACATCACATAGTCATGGGCACTTTAGGATTGAGAAGGTCATCCCAAATATGGCATAGCAGCCTTTGTATTACATCTTATAACTCTCCCAATATATGAGTAATTTTAATATCTGTGATCCAAAGGCTTTATTACTTCCTCAAAGTAGAAGTGAAATATTCACTTTACATGTGGGCAGCTTGCCAAAGAAGTGTCCTGAGTGATTGCCAAAGCACGCTGGTTTTGGTACACTGCTTGTTATCATTAACTGCTCAAGTACTGTGCTGGTGAGAACAATTAATAGAAAGATAGATGTGCTGGCAGATCCTTCTGCTTACCTGAGATATTTCACCACAGAATCAGAGCAAAGGAAGGAAAGACAGCTTTGAGCCAGACCTGCAGGTCTCAGGTGGTTGCAACAAGAGTGGATGATCCATGCCGGGAAGGTAGAAATGTCCCAGTCTTTTCTCTCCCAGTCCTTTGCTGACTATGGCTTAGAGCCCTGCAAAAAGTACCTTACTGTCACTCCTTCAGTGCTGATCATCACCCAACATGACAATAAATAAGTTTCAGGCTAAAATCACCATTTAATTTCTCCAAAGAGTCTTGAAAACATACTGGTTTCTACTGAACTGTATTGATGAAAAAAGCAAAGAAAGAAGGGAGCTTACTAATTTCACAGCAATTGAGCACTGAGACAGGAAACCTTTGGAAGAGGATGAAGTTAACAAGAAAAAACTGAGCTACATTTTAGAGCCCTGTTCAATGCACATCTGTTGCTAAGAAAGGAAACCAAACCAGTTTTACTGAGACTGACAAAATAAGTAACATTTGAAAATACCATATGGATAACATTAGTCACGTGGTACTGGACAAGGTGAACTATGGGGTTAATCTAGTATGGAAAATCCCATTGATACGTTGGCATGTGCTTCACAAAATTGGCTGTCCATGGAACATGGGAGACAAAAAAAAACCAAATTGTTTTTTTACTCAGTGACACAATAGACCCAAAGCAGTCAAAAATCCAGTGACTGAAAGATAGTACACACCAGACAGGAGGTATTTGCTAAAATTGCATGTGCTGGACGTTGCTGCCCTAATTTCCCTGTATAATTGCTGGATTTGCATTGTAGTGCATGCATCACTAAATTTCCTAAAACTGTGAAGCAATTTGATCAGCTCTGTTAAAGAGATTTTTGTGTCAAACTTTGTACTGATTGTGAAAGAACCATGAAAGAGAAAGCCACAGAATCCCTTTAAAAAGTGTCAAACAAACCAAGAAAGGACAAAAATTAGAGGACAAAAATCGCATGTATTTTTGTGAACAGGCAAAAAAGAAATTTTCCTGAAAGCTTAGCCATGCTTTGCCATCACTTAGCACCACTATTGCTGCACCATTATTGTAGCAGAACTCTTTTTGTCAATGTATTTCTGTTAATTTGACAGCCTTTGGTAACATTCAGATCTCTCTTGGGATGTTAATATGTCCTGGGCTGAAATGAAGAGAGTGTGCAGTAATGGTTTACAGCTCATTTTAAAATTATTTTCTTCTTCAGGAGATTAAAGAAACCCAAATGCATGGTTTGAACTCCCCCCTTCCCCTGTGATGGGGAATGGAACACAAGATTGGTCAGCATCTAGAAATCTCAGTGTGCAGTTGCACTGTGTCTGGCCCTGGGAGGGCTGTATTGATTTGACTGCAGTGCCCTGTCAGAGGAGAAATCCTCCACTCAGAGTCAGGTGAGGTGTCCCTAGAGCTGTGGCACAGCGTATCTGCCACCTACAGATGTTGAGCAACGCCCAAATCCTTGGAGGTTGAGTGTGTGTCTAACAGCTGCTTTGAAAACATCAGGGGCTAAAGGGGCAAACAACTCATTGTGCTCTTAAGTAAGACATTACGGTCAGGGTTTTTTTTGTCTTCCATGTGACAATCATGGTCTTGTTAGATTTCCACATTCCCATGGAAATGAAGTTAGGATGTGCACAGAAATACTGCCATTCATTTTATATTCTTTCCAGTGCACTTTTCATCTACACATCATGGAGCAGAAAATGAGAGGCTTGCACTCCCCTAATTCTCACGGGGGATGATTAGGATTCCCCACTGTTGTCTAATCATGTGCTGTCCCATTGATGTGTAGTCAATTGATGGGTAATTGTGTTTTATGCAGTAGATCTCGCTTGAGTAAAGCAGTGTGTTGGCTTTAGTTACGAGAAACTGGTATGGATTTTAAGCTCTTAAATGAACAACAGATCATTCTGTGCTTCACAAAGTATAAGCACTAAGTATAGAGGGAATAATGGGAAAAGGAACACTTAAAATTTATGTTTGCACAAAGACTTTTGTATGGAAGAAGTATATCAGATGCATGGCAGATTATTTTTTAATTTTTGAAATGCTGGAAGGAGTTTATAAATAGGACTGCCAGTGCATTAGAGGGACTGCCTTCGCCACTGGAGTGTGCCTGTCATAACACACTGGATTGAAGTTCCTGCGAGGTCTGAGCAACACCAGGGAGAGCAAATGAGCGGTGTAGAGGAAAAAAGTTCTCTTCAGATTCTTCCTTTATTGTGTGTGCCTCATGCTCTGAGCTGCAGCCATTAGCCCACTGTGGGTGAGCAGGGTAGGGCTGTGGCTGAAGCCATGCTGGGTACCCATGCCTCTGGATAATACTGCAGAGTGTTTGCTGCAGTTTGGGGCAGTGAAGGACCCTGCAGTCCAATTTTCAGATACATATTAGGAAAAGAATCTCTCAGCATCAGGGCAGTTATGGTGAGCCCCACAATGTCTCATGGACATAGGCCATTATTTATGAAACAAAACCTTACTTATAAAACAAAACCTCTTCCCCACAAAGCTATAGACAGGCTGGGTGGAGGGAAGGCTGATTTCCCCATCATCTTTGTTTTGTACGGTCTGGCTGGTTGGACAGAAAGTGCTTCTGTCTTCAAGGGTTTTTGCAGGAGGGAGTCCTGCCTGTCCCAGGCAGCCAGTGGGGTCATCTGCTGGGAGAGGCACTTTGGGCTGTCTGTCCTGGCTTGGCTTCTGCTTTGTTCCCACCTCTATGGGATATGCTGGGCTATTTTGAAGCTAGTGATATTATTAGGCTGAATGACATTAAACCAGGAACCTTGATGAGCATGTGGGAATGCCTCTCTGGTGCTGCAGGGCAGTATTGATTATTCTCAGTGTGAATCTGAGAGTGGCAGCACAGGAAAGGTTACTTAATATTATTTTGTGGCAGCATATGTTTTGCAAAGGGCTGTTTTGAAGGTCAGCATGTACCGCTTTTCCCAGTTCCCTGTCTGCCTTCAGCTCACAGCCAGGCTGGTTTTTACTTACAGTCATTTTTGAGGTTGTGTTTGACACGAAGACAAGAGGTAGGGCAGATTATCAGTGGTAGCTGACGAGGTTGTTATGATGAGACGTTAGGTAGGGGTGGGAGAAAAGGGAGAAGATAATGCACTCGCTTGCCTGCCTGATAATGGTGTGGCAGCTTCTGTTTGTGCACATACATCACTGGTAATTCGGTGTTTTGAGAACCACTAATAGAGGGTTGTAAAGCCTGCAGAGTTGTTCCAGCTGCTGCTTTATACAGATGCACCACACTATGAAACGATGAAATCTGCTTGTAGCAAGTTTTGCTTCCTCTTATTTTAATACGCCTTGTATACTAATGTGTTCTATTATAAAGCATTTTCAGTGACCCATAGATTTTTTTTTTAATAGGCACCAGCTCTCTCAGACAAGGCAGGTACAATTTTTTAACAAATTTTTCATCAAAATCAATGAAAAAGGGTGTATTATGATGAATTTTGTATATATAGGTACATCAGAAAATAAACAGAATTAAGACTTAATCCTTTGCTCTATATTTTTTGTTTCTTTTCTTTCTTATATAATTTCTATATCCTTCTTTCCTAATCCTTGTCTAAAGATTGGAAAATTCGTAGTAAAAGATATATGCCATCACAATCTGATCTTTACTGTGTAGGCAAAATCTCCTGACCTTCAAATGCAGAATTCTTTCAGATTACTGACTCCACTGATTAAAAAACTCTTAGGAAAGATGGGGTGGAACTGTAAATGTTCAGTAAGATGAAGAGGTTCGAAAAGGTTGAACTGAAACCAAATCCTTAATTTTGCCACTAAAGTTGAATTAATAATTCCTGAATTAATAATTAATTCCTGAATTAATAATTAATATTTTTACTGCTGTAAGGTAAAGAAGTACTAAATATTACTGTAGCATCACTGTTTATAAAAGTGGAAGTAAAAGCTGAGTATTCATGCTTTATGAGAAGGCAGAGGAGCAGTACAAGAGGTTGTAAATATTATGTCATTTTTATTCCTTGACAGACAGCTGCTAACACCTAGTATTAAAAAATTCGGGTATATATGCCAAATAAAATTAGTTCCACACTGTTCATTTTGGCATTTTCAAGACATCCACTAGATGTCTGTTCTACTCACCACTCTTTTATTGCCTGCAGAGAGCTTTGCTGATACTTGACCAATCATCATTTGATGTCTGCATTTAAAGAAAATAAATGCTTATTTGATGTGAACAGGGCTCTTGCCATGAAGAAAACTTAGGGGTTTGCATGTTTGTCACAAGTTGCACAATATGACAGCTTGTGTTATCTTCACAATATGGCTTTAGATGTTAGAAGGATGAAGAATGCAGTATATTCCCACCTCTTAACAGATATCAGGACTATCCTGTTCACAGGGATGGATGTGTTTTTGAGGTAGCCACCATGCTTATTACTGCTTCCTCCACTTGGGAATTCCAGCTTGCTCATTAAACCAGAAATACCAAAGTCAACAACAGTCTGGCATTTAGTATTTTCATATTACCATCTTCACTGTTAGCAGTATGTTTTTTTAAGTCGTATTTTACATGACCAGTTGCAAACAAGAGTTGGTTTTCAGTGTAGGAACAGCTGGTAACAGCAGATTGGGAATGCTGGAAAGCAGAGATGAATTGCCCAGGCCTATCAGTTGCACACCAGAGGGGTGTAGGAATTGAAATGCCAGTGTTTTGGAGAAGAGCTGATCAATGTAGGTTTGAAGCTTGTCTCTGCCTCACTTCAAGTGACAAAATACTCCTGACATCAGCTTTAGGAGCAACACTTACATTACCTATGAATTGGTTAGGGACTGCCTTGCGAGAAGAACCTTTTGATATATTATCAACTGAAATTTTCATATGTTTCATAGGAGAATTGCAGTATTTTTGAAACAAACACAACCAAGACTCATCGTTTCACAGCAAGGACAGGAAAATAGAAATCTCAGTGGCAGACTGACATTGAAGGAGAGTAACTAAAAGGTACCAAGCCTACCTCACTCCAAAGACAAAGGTTGTAAGAGCATCTCCTTTACACCTCAGTGCAGAAGCTTGGTGGCCATCTGCTGACCAGAAAAAGAAAAAGAGAGTGGGAAGTGTTTTGCTTGGCATACTGTAATGTCAACTACCCATATCTGCAATTTAAGATTATACTACATTGGGAAATAAAGCAAAAATAACCCCAAAATATCTCCAGCCCTTTCAAACTAACTGTTATCTAGGCCAATTCTTTTACATATTGTATATGTAGAATTAAGTATTTAAAAATTAATAAATACTAATTTTTGATTACCCTAATTAAAAAGCAGCAGTTCTTTTATTTCCCTGCTAAATGTTATTGTAATCAAGATTTTGTTCTTCTGTTAGTAAAATTAGGAATATGTAAACTTGAGCCTAGATATGTCTCCTGTTGGATCTATATATTCACTAGAAGGACAAGGGTCAGCGAGGGTAGGAATCACCAACCTATTCCATGCATATCATTGAATATTCCTTGTAGAGGATAGCTGTGAGTCTTTTGTGAGTTTCTGTGTCCATCAGTACAACTGGCTCTTCTAGGGGTTGGGCTCAGGCTGGAGTCATGTCCCGAAACACCTCATGCACATCCGTGGATAAATGGCCGAACGTAGATTTGAACATATAATGCAAATCTGAAAATAAAAAATAAACACAAACATGTATGAAGATTTGATATTATCAGTAACCTGGTAAGCAGAGTCTAGAAAAAGAAAGAGGCCTTTGTTCAGCATATTGCCAGCTTTTCTGTTGTGTCAAATTATTTGTACCAGTAACATTTCTCAAGGAATTTCTGCATGAGCAAGGCTGCAAAATATGGTTCTACTAGTGTCAGTACCTTTTGAGGTGTATGGCTGCTTCATTCTGTGGAAATTTATACTGATGGGTAGTTCTCCAGAAGCCAGCTGAAATATGTACCCATATGAATTTATGTTAGTTGTAAAATTACATGACAGAAATGAAGTATTTCCTGTGAATTATTACTGTAAGCCTTCCTAAGTCTCTTGTCTTACATTACATTTCCTAAACTCACAGCAAAAATGTTGTACTTTTTGGGCATGTATTTCAAAGGTCAACATGGCATTATATCTCAATTCATATATAAGAAAGGAAAATAAGAATTGCAAGGAAGTGTTGCTATTCATTGGCTTTTCAATAAGTCTTCTTGGTTTTACTTCATTTGCAGCATATGATTTCAGGGAGTGAAGCCAAAGTGGGCTTTAGCGCCAGCTAGTCTCAGTTGCATATAGCAACTCCTTAATTATCACTTAGCTTCTCCTTTATTATGCTCTGTGCTCCTTAGTTTATAAGGATTTCTTTCAGTAAGAGAGTTAAAGTCAATATAAATGTGCTTGTAGATTAATACCTTGCCTGTTATTTTGTTTCCAGCTTCTCATCTTTGTTAAAATGTACAGGAAGGAATCAGGTAGGAATCTGAATATACTTAGTTTTGGCTTTTAGCTGACAGTTCTTGATGCCTAGCAAGAGTGTGGAACCATAAAAGACATCTGTCAATAGGGAAGAAAAAAACGTAAATATTATTTGAATGCTAATTGTACTTCAGGTTTTTTAAGACATCTTGCTAGAAGCCTTATTAGTCTTTTATGTTCTTGCATTTCTGGGCTGGTATGACCTGAACAGAGAGAATGAGTTCGTAATTTCCCTTCTGCTGGAGGCGAATATAATTTATTTTTGTTATTATTGTTGGACTCTCTTAACAGGAATTAAGACTCATTGCTTTAAAGACACATGCATTTAATAACAGGGATGTGATTTGTGCTGATCTCAGTGCCCATATGTAGTCTCCTACAGATCAGAAGCAGTGCACAGCTGCAGATATTTGTGCACATGAAGTGCCTTACAGGACCACTGCCTAACTACATGCATTTTACATGCTTTTCTTCTGATAGGGATCTAAAGCTGCCAACAACAGCGTGGGAGCAGCAAAAATTAAAAGGAAAGGGAAGGAATGTTTCCAATAAAACTTTGCCTCCCTTGCATAGTCTAAGTGACAGCAAGCGTTCCAGCTTTGAGAGCTTTCAGTTGGCATTGTATGAAAATATCTTTCAAAGTGGGGACAGAAAGATGACTATAAAGAGGGGGAGGAAAGGCCTGCGGTACCACTGGGCTTCATTTAGATTTGCAGCCAAGGCTGCGGAGAGGGAAGCGATGACAACTGTGCAGTTGTATGTGCGTAAGAGCAAAGTTTCCCACACGTGTTCTCATCAGTATCACAGTTTGGGGTGCTTGGTAATGGAGGTTTGGGCTTTAGCCAGTAGGGAGGCAAGGCCAACCACAAAGTTCAGATGTGGATCCAAATGCCTGTGTGTTTGGGAGTAGTTATCCCTCTGGTTTGAGATTTTACTCAGCCATGCACAAAAATAAGTAAGAAACATGAACAAAGATGATTTTCAAGTTGCAGCTGTAATACTTTAAGTATATAAGGCCTTTAGCAGTTTTGATTAGCCAGGGGATTATATGAGATTTTCTGTGCCATTTACTTTATTTTAGCAAATTTATGTATGACAAGTACTTTGTCATTTGTACTGAAGATCATAAATGAGTCTGAAATCAAGTTTGGAGTAAATACCACTTGTGCCTCCCTATTAGATCTTGTGCTTTAGGGAGCACCTAGTTATCTGCAGGAGACAGAGTGAGCTCCTACCCTACTCTAAAACCAGCTCTTCAACCATTCTAAGGGAGAAGAGATGGGAGCCACCATGCTGGCAGTGATGTGGCAGCCACCAGCCAATGGTGGGCAGAAAAACAAAACCGTGGGCAGAAATGGCCACAATGAGTTGCACTTGCTGTAGGACATCACTGCATTTTGATAAACAGCCCTATTTTCTGCTTCGAAGACCTGATCTCTACCCCGTTTCTGGGGACTCTGCTGCTACAAGTATAAAAATAGACATCCTGTGCTCATCTTCCTGACCTAATTGAATGGGTTAGAATATACAGAAGATGCTGGATGTTGCTTAACTTATTTGAACTTGAGAAGAAGGCCTTGGTTGCTGGAGTTGGTGTGGCAGGAGCCTACAACCTTCTCCTTTTTCTCTTGCACTTCTGTTGTAGCAGGAGCTCCTTAATTCTTGAAGGTGCTAGAGAATCCCTGTTGCTTGTCTTTGCTATAGTTTCACCACCTGAAATCCTAAAAGGCACTTTCTCTGCACACAGGAGTTCTGCCTGAGCTGGGGTCCAAAGCACATCCAGAAGCTGCTTTGGAACAAGAGAGACTGGAATTGTTTCAATAATTTTTCATTTTATTCCATTTCAACCATAGAGAAAACCAACACCAATACAATTAAACAATCTTGCATATATTGATCAGATTATGAAATTTGCATTTAACACTACAGCTACAGTGGCTCGTGACATATTGTGTAGAATAGACAGGTTTTGAAGGGAATATTCGCTTTGTTGGTGGTGGGTTTGTAAAAAAAGAAGCTAGTGGCCCTTTGTAAAAGCTCAGTAACTCAGGGTCTCTTAAATAATAAATGTCTGTCTTGAAAGTAGGGCTGTCCCATACTGCATTATGTCCTGGTGGTTAGGTCACATGAAGTAGACACCTGAGCAAGCACACTGCATAAGTCTGATAATAGATAGGTCCTTGGAGCAGTTGTCCATGCTTTAGCAGTTCTTTTAAAAGGGCATAATAATTCTAATGTAAACCAAAGGTGTTTATTTTTCCTTGGCCATACAAAAATAACACATCTAAGCAGTCCTCATGCCTCTTCTAATTATACAAGCTACTGATTCTGGATTAATGTAGCTCATTGCAATTCACACTGTTCCTGTTAAGATGCAGTTGGCATCAAAATGATCCTATCTTATGACTACTACTGTATATGATATAATTAAGGAGCAATCCCTTTCAAAATTGGTCATTAGCATTAGCTAGCAATTTGCTAAATTTGCTTCAAAAGGTTAATGCTACAACTATGGTAAACAATAACTAATTTCATGGGGATTTATTGCTGTTAAAAAATATTATCAGTTTCTAATAGCAATACTTATTTTTTTAAAAAAACGGTAGCTTGGTTCAGTGCACTCAGATTGCTTTACAGTAGATATCTTCCTGGCAGATGAGTAATCCTCAGCTAGTAATTTCAGTTCTGAGTTCTCAGATTTAGCACTTCAATTATGCATTCTTCGTTTGTTTTATTAATTGTTTGGTTCTATTTGACGATGCTGAACTATACATGCATGCATAATATATGACATATTATTCATGAAATATTGCAATGTGACAGGCTCTGGTTACTCATGAGTAATACAGTAACTGTCACACAATAAATAAAGTGACTTTATGTAAGCTTGTTCTAAGTTCTTAAACATAATTATCTGAATTGTTGAAAGGAAATAAGTGTTGAAATTACCATGATGCATGATGTAGTAATTTGAGGAAATAAATTCTTATGCAACAGGTAGAATTCTTCTAAAGATGTTTATGGCAGAAACAAAATAAATGGAGATGTTCTGTACTTAATACCAAGGTTGAAGGTGGCTGAGATTGTCATTCTAACTCTTGCTGTAAATTTCTGCCACTTTATTAACTGCAGAAGAACGGGATATAATTGCATAGGCATAGGATTTAGCAGTGAAGAAGTATTGCAGCTGTGTGGAGCTGAAGTTCTTGCAAGACTGGCCCTGCATGGTAGGAAACACACGACTGATGAATTCTGTGAGTTGCAGTATGTTGGAAAGCCTGGTTTCATGTCTCTTCTGGTCATAAAACACGATAACCTCAGCTCCCTCTCAGTGCCTTCAGATGCAAATATTCTGCCATGGAAATATAAGGAAACCTGTTGTCTTTGGTTTGAATCAAACAAAATTAAAACAGTTTGTTGACTTGCAAAGGTCTCATTTCAGATGACTCGGAGGTCTGTGTGGCAGGTGTGTGCTGCCCTGGTATCTTGTGGGAGCTGTGTGTGGGTGTGCTCTTCCCTCTCTCCTTGTGCACAGAGATATTCCTGAATTTGGCAAAAGGCTGAGAGTCTGACCACAGACTTTGTAGGTGATGGAGAAGGTGAAGTGACAGCCACTGAAACTACAGGTCCCACAATTCTCCAGTGCTTGAGGATTGCAGATTTTGCACTGAAGCTGACTTTCTTGAAAAGTAACATTACATAAGGACTCAGGGACTATACAGTGCTTCCTTTAAATGTTTTGGGGCTTTAGTTTCAAAGTACTTTTGTTTGTATTGAAAATACCAGGGGAAAAAATTTTAAAAAATTTTAATTAAAATTAAATTTAAAAAAACAAACCAAAAC
>VZTN01007182.1:16592-58738 GCA_013400515.1 Erpornis zantholeuca | reverse complement strand
AAAAAAACCCAACCAAAAACCCCCATAACAACAACAAAAACCCCCAAAAAACCCAACAACAACAAAAATCACCTTTCCTGAGCTTCTTAGATGTCTTCTAAAGATGGGGAGGGGTAGGGAGCTAACTAGTGGCTCTTGATTTTGGGTAGAAAGTAGCTACATTTGATGGATTACAAGGATTTTCTTTGTCTGTTTTAAACTCCCCAACCACATTTCTTCTTTTATATTTTTTTGATCTAGTTTCTCAGAATTCTGAATTGAACTTATTTATATCATAGCAGAAATTTGTTTGAAGTTTTTGTGGGCTTTTTATTGATATTGTTGATACCAAGACAAATCATCTTTTGTTCAATTTTTAATGAAATGAGCACTCCCAAGCCAACTTATGCATTGTCTTTTTCTTTTCTAGTAACCTCCAAGGCTTTCCCTTTCTGTCTTGGCTTAATGTTGTTCCATGCTTATTTCATAAGTATAATTTGCCTTACAGTTATGCTTGAGCATACAGAGAGACAGTAACAATAACCTGGAGAGTTTCTATAACCAGCATCTAATTCTGGCACTTGAATGGAGTTCCATGTATCATTTTTTTTTCTGTCTATAAATTAAGGTTCCTCCAGTTTCTCTCTGCATAAACTATCCCATCCTGTATGAATATTTAGCTCCATCAGAATTTCCCTCAATTTATATGTCATCTGTGGTTTTGAAAATTTAGACACAACTTCATTTTGCCCAAGTTTAGCAATGTTTCAGCTAAGTATCTGGTTTGTTTTGTCATGCAAGAAACTGTGCATAAGGAAAGATTATTTTGGCATCATGATGACCTAGAAGTGTATATATTAGCCTTGTTAGCTGACTCTTTTTTATATACTTGCCCTCAGATGCTATCCCTTTTCATGGCTGTTGAAATAAAGAATAAAAATGTTAGACAGCAGAACACCAGAAACCCTTAAAACTCCCCAGCTGCATGACCTGCAGCAGATATTTTCAGTGTCGCCACTAATATTGCTAAGGATTGCAAAATGTAATTCCCAAAATGGAATGCTGAGAAACTCTGTGTCCCCTAAGATGAACCCGCACAATGGCAGATGTTCACCAGCTGGAGGACATGATTTTGACATGTATCTGTTGAAAAAAATAAGAAAGTGGATTTTTTTCTAGCGTGATATTAATGAACATGGAGAGCTGAAGCAGTTGATGACAAGGATTAAAAAACTGTATCTTATAATTTTTGTCACTTTTTTTTCCAGTTTCAAAGTGATTAAAAATGATCATTCAGACATTAATATTTTTTCAGCACAATACATATATACACATAAACACAATATTTACTTTTTCAGAGAATTTAACTGGGCTAAGAACAGTTTTTAATGGTATGTAGCTTAAAGAAATTAAACAACATTTGGCCCAAATTCTTAAATACATTAATAACAATTTCCCATTCATTACTAGTGGAGAAAAGCATTTCTTTTGGTTTTTTTTGTCTCTTGACTCTTCAAGTCCTTTTCATCAGACTGTCCTCTACAACTCTGTGAAGAAAGCAGGGTACCTCACTTTCAAAGAGATACCCAAAGTCTTGAAAAGCAGTTTCTTCCTGTAAGGTGTCTGATAGTTCAGAAACAATTTGCATTATTCAGCTGGTTGAATTAAAAAGATCACTCTTGCTCACAGTTTGACCATGACTAACAGATGCATCATTCTCTCTCTGTTAATATTGTGTACGTGTGAATTTTCCAACCTGTGTTATTCCGTTTAGTTTATGAACTCAGTATATTTTTTAGCCAGCATTAATTTTTTCTAATTCAAATTTACTATAATAAATTAAGAAGCCTCAAGCCAAATTCTGGTGCCCTTTGAGGCTCAGTATAGGATAGATTATGGTTTAATTCAGCACTTAAAGGGGCAACTCTTTTTAAGAAGCCACAGCTGATCATATAAACACTATAGAAGAGCAGGAAGATGATATGTATCCATAAATGAGTGAAGTGGAGGGTTTAAATAAAAGCTCTACTGAGGAATTTTAAGCTAGCATGCCTTATCTTTGCAAATGTATGCACAGATAGCTAAAGTGCCTTAAATTTTAAGTAATAACTTATTATGCTGCTCTAGCTTGACTGCAGTTCATCATATGTTAATAACTTTCTTCATGCCGAAAGGCACAATGTCAACGTTATATATTACTGAAATGGCTGTACTTGCCACAATCTCTAATATGAAGGGGCCAAGCTCCCTGTATTCTGCTCAAAATTCTGAAGAAAATCCATTTCCTCAAGGTTTATCTTTTTTGTTTTGTTTTTTTCTTCACATTTCTTACATGAATGGATTTGGGAAACTTTATCAACCGGCCACTTCAGTGAAAATTAGATACTAATTTATAGCTGGATTCGTCTACTAGATTTATGCTAAAGAAAAGCTGAACAGCACAACCCTTAGTGTTCTACTAGGACAAAGAGATCCAATATGATTCTGTTTACTGCACAATATTTTGTTCTTATTTTCTGTTTTATCCCCTTACAAACTCTTGGCTTTCATAAGTTAAAGATGCATAGGAACTGCAATGAGTGAAGAAGGCAAAATGCATTTCCTTTGTACTCTTTACATATTGAATCTGCCTTCTGATTGCTCAACAAACTGTCTTGATGAATAAATCAGAAAAAAAGATAAAAGTGCTCTGTGAACGCTGAGAGAGGATGGCTGTTCTAACCACTTGTCATTTTAATACCAGCTTATCTTCCTTATCGGGATGGCTCTCTGGGATTCCAAATAACCAACAAGACTTTTGTCTGTGCTATGATTTTATCTTCCAAATGTGGATACAATCAAAATTTACTAAGCTCACTTGCCCAAATGATGTTTAAAACAGTTAATCACTCTAATCCCTAGAAATATCTTTTCTATCAAGATTGGTTGTCAAATGCAATTATCTCATTTTGCCTTATTTGCTACACTCAAAATATAAAACATAAAGCCTAGAAGGAATTCTGAAATGTAAATCTGATTTACATTTTACTATTTGGAGAATCATAGTACAAGTCACAGCAAATATTCATTTGGGCCAATATGCTGTCTCTGGCAGTGTCTACTATCAGGTGTAGGTGTATCCCTAGTGAATGAGCATCCCTTGGTACACTTTTTAAGGTCTTGGCAGGCAGTGATTTATCTTAGAGGTTCTCTGGGTTACTGTACTTAACACTCCCAGTGGATATGTCCTCTGGCATTTGATTGATGTGTTTTGAATCTGTTTATAGATTTTGTCCTCACTATTCCTGCAACAATGAGTTCCTCTGCTAAAAGGTGATGTGTAAAAAAAGCTGTATAAGTACACAGCTGATTTATTCCAGTGTTACCCCAAAAATGTTTATATCTATGAAAAGCTACTTCAATAAATGTTTATGACTTTCTTAATTGCCTTTTTACATTCCAACTCGATAAAGTTTGAAGCTTTTTTTGAAAAAAAAGACTTTTATATAAACACACACAATTTGTGCTTTCTGAGACCTTTTTTGAATATTTTCTTCAGTTCTTTAGCTAGTATGGATTTTCCAGATGCAGAATTGCTTTTTTACCAATGACCTACATTTCTCAAAACAGTCCTCATACCACCAGAAGCTGTTGTTTTTTATTAGTGTTTTACTTTTTCTGCTTTTTCTCTTTTTCCTTGATAAATGTTATAGCTAAATAATGGCTGAATAGAGCCATTTTGTGGAGAAGGAGAAGGGAAATGCTATAATGAAGTTAGGTGATATTGAGCTTAATTGAGATGCAAAGTCAATTTTTCATTCTGTATCCCTTTCAACACTTGTCTTTTTCATAGGTTAATTCAGAGCCATGGTGTTCTATACTTTATACAACTTAATTCCATATTTTAACGGATTAACACTGTGGAAAATAGAATTGTATGGACTCCTGTGATTCATTTTAAAGTACATTTTCATTATGAGAGCAAGTGGGCTTTTGATGGCTTGGGATATCAGAAAACAAGGTAGATAATGGAGCCTTAATACTTTTCAATAGGATCCTTATTTACACTTCTAATGTCCATCTGTGATTTGTCTTAACTGACATCAGTTAAAAAGGGACCAAAACCAGAGGAAACAATGAGAGCATTTCCACATTAATTTCCTGGTATTAAATTTATGCAACCACTGTGTTTTCATACTTATGTGCAACTTTTTTATGTCCAAACTCAGAAATCTGGTAATTAATTCAATTAATGTAGAACACAAAATGAGAAGAGTTTTACTATCATAAACCTGAAATTTAAGTTTCCACTGCATTTTTAAGATGCCACATTTTTAAGGTCTAATGGAATAGATCCTAAATATGTACAAGCTCTCTCTATATTATTCTAGGCACTTAAAATTCAGTGGTGTTAAAGTGAACACGGGGAAAAAGTCCTGAAGGATCAGTGGTTCATTGGCAGTGAAAACTTTAAGAGGGTTAAAAAATGTGCACATGCTTATGTTAACTCACAAAGATTTGGACATAAAGATAATGTATTGTGTTGAATTTTCATGTAGTTCACTGTGCTGTTGAAAACCCTTTTTTTCTAAAGAAATATCCTTTAAAGAGCAGGAGTGTGTGACCTGTGAGAGAGATAAAGTAAAGATTGAAGGGAAGAGACCGCCTGCCCTGCTCTCAGCCTTATTGGCCAGTTCTTCATAAGTGACTAATGATTTGAAGGAACCTTTGTGATTTTAGGAGGTCTGTGGCTCAGTATTACTAGAAACCATACATGATTGAATATGTACATGACCAAACTGCAGCAAATTAACAAAGCTTGTCCTTTAACTATTCCCTACAGATTATATGTAGCCTAGGCTTGAGAAGCAGGAAAGACCTTCAACACACACAACTGAATCACAATTTGGAAGTTTTCCAAAGCGCCCATCCTATGACCCTGCAGCAGGTCTGTGGACTTCTGTGGAGCTGGGCAACCATAGTTTCAGACAAGGCAGGGGACTAAAAGTGCATTGCTGCACAGCACTCACCAGGGGTGCAGAGTGCATCTTCCCTCCTAGGGAAGTGTCCCTTCCATGGAGAAAGCCTGCTTAGCCACAAGGGCACGGGTGTACAGTGCAAGGATACAGTACAGTACAAGCTTTCCTGAATGCTGTGCCTCAACTTGGTTTTGAAAGATTTCAGGAAGTTTAACTGAGATATGACATGAAATGTTTTAGAAATGAAGCTACAATATGCAAAGTTCTACTGACCTCTCAGCTGGGACTTGCTGACAGGGTAAATACTATACCATCCACTGTGGCATATGCTTTGCACTTAGATGAAGTCATGAAGTCCACAAGTCCTTTTGGTAGGACTATGACTATATTTGGCCCTGTTCACCCTCACCTGCAAACCCACAGTTTTCCCAGATGAGGTAAAAAATAAAATAAAACTTTTCACTTTTAAGTACAAACTAGTTTCTCTAATAAGACAATTTCAAACTGGGGAGTCTGATTTTTCCCTCATTACTCAAATCTCACTCTGGGGCAGACATTTTTGAGTTCTGAGGAGCTATTATTGATTCACATACTGGCATATATGAAAAAAAAGCTAGGCCCAGAGATTGTTCTTTGCCAATGTCAGATAACATTTGAGCACTGCCACCAACTAATAATATGTGCTCACAAAAAGGTTCAGGCTGCTGGAATAATAGATAATTACAGCCACAATTGTCCAAGCAAAGACATATCCAAATCTCCTGTAGGAAACCATGAATACACTGGGACCCATGAGTACAAAATTAAATGCCTGGCTTCAATAAATATGGAAAGAAAACTTCTTAAAAGTTTAGAACGTCATTAGCGTGGGATCTTTTGAAAGATTTTTTTCCTTCTACTTTCTCCAAAGCACACCTATTTAAGGCTCAGAACAATCCAGGGGACTGCTGCTACAGTGTGTGGGTAGAGTTCAAAATGCAAAAGCTCTCTTAATTTTACAATGAAAGTGGAAAATAGAATTTCTGATGATTTTTCAAACATAGCACTTTCTTTAGGACAATGTCTAAAGGTGAAAATATTACTTCAGCAGCTTCCTATTTTTTTAAAAAACTTTTTAAATAGCCATGAAAAAGAATAATAATGGCTTCTACTTTCAAGGTGAATTGCATATAATCTTTTTGTTTTGTATCATAGTTCAAATAGATCTGTTCATTATTTTAGTCTTCCTCAGGGCTCCTGAAGTGATGTTTAACACCATCAAAAGAATAGCAAAAAGGGGGAGAAAAATGCAAAAAAGAGGTATAGAATCATAGAATAGAATCACAGAAGATCCTGTGCCAAAAGGGACCTACGAAGATCATCAAGTCCAACTCCTGATTTCACACAGAGCAACCTAAAAGTTGCATCTTACAGCATTGTCTAAATGCTTCTTGAACACTGACAAGCTTGAAGCCATTACCACTTACTTGGGAAGCCCATGCTGGAGCAGGGTCCTGGCAGGGAACTTTGTACCCATGGAAAGAGGGGCCCAGGCCAGAGCTGTTTTCTCTGGCAGGACTTGTGACCCTGTGGGTGACTCACACTGGAGCCGGCTGTTTTTGAAGGACTGCATCCTGTGAAAAGGACCCTTATTAGAGCTCATGAAGTACTGCAGCCCATGGGAAGGACTCCATGGTGAAGTTTGTGGAGAACTGTCTCCAATGGGAGGGACCCAACACTGGAGCAGGGGAAGGACTCCTTTCCCTGAGCAGCAACATAAATGACCTGTGGTGAACTGACCATAACCCCCATTCCCCATGTCCCTGTGCTCCCAGTGGGAAGGAGATAGAGACTGGAAAGGATGGCAGGCTGGGGGAAAGGTGTTTTTAAGATTTGGTTCACTTGTCAGTACTACACTCTGATTTGATTGGTGATAAATTCAGTTAATTACCCCAAGTTGAGTCTGTTTTGCCTGTGACAATCCTTGTCCCTTAATCAATGTATGATCTCTCCCTGCCCTCATCTCAACTCATCAATCTTTCATTATATTTTCTCATCCCTGTCCAGTTTCAGGGGGAGTGATAGAGCTATTTTGGTGGGTACATGGCATCCAGCCAGGGTCAAGCCCCCCACAGTCACTGCTCTACCACTGTCCCACTAGGACCATCACCTCCTCATAGCATGGCTCATGTTGTTCCCAGCATAATTTATCCTTGACAAAGCTGAGTTGGCTAGTCACTGATGTCACCTTGTTTTTTGTGTGCTTCCAAGCAATCTTCTGGCAGATGAGAAGGGCAAGAGTTTATTCCTGGAAACCTGCCACAATGTTGCAGTTCAGGAGGTGCTTCTGATTCTTCCAAAAATATGTGAGAAGTCTTCCTTTCAGAATGGTAAAGAAAAAGACCAGTAAAGTTATGAGAAGCATTGCTCTTTTAAGCAGGGCGCACCTCAGATTGAACCACCACCACCTCCACACTCCGGGGTCCTCTCTCCATGGCCTCCAACAGGGTCCTTGCAACATGCTGGCACAGCACCCAAAGGATGCCAGGCCCTCCCCTTCCCGCTGTGCAGAAGAACTCCAGGGACAGGGGCAGGGGACAGGGAAGAAGAGTCTGTGCAACACTTAGCAATAGGCAGTTCTTTTATGGAGTGCTGGCAGAGACCTTGTGCAGGCTGACTGAGGGTCCTTTTCCTGTCAGTGGGATGTATGGATGGATGCATGACTCTCCCAGCCACTGTCCAGTGCAGATGGGTGTGCCCCTTGCAGGGGTGCCAGGTAAGAGCAGAGGGTCATTGAGGAACCCAGCCCTTCCGGAAGGTTGTTACTACCATCTTGTCTAGGGCATGGGATAAGGAGAAGGCTAGAGTCCAGGGCTTATGAGGGAAGGTGGAACACAGTCCCTGTGCCCATGGGCTGTGGGATAACAGAAAGGTAGTTCCTGGGAGAAGCACAAAGGAGCAAGCCACTTCCAAGGAAAGGAAAGTGGAATCGGAGGAGGAGGAACACCACCCTCCTCCAATTAGCATGAGAATATTTGTGATTGCTCATGGGACCAGTGCTGTGCAGTAAATGAATGTAGCTCTACTGGACAGCAGCATGGGGGCTCAGGGTTTTTAGTATGCCAGAGGATTGAAGGAGGAGAAGCACCATCCATGTGAGTGATTGCCGTGTGACTGATGGTGTGGAGACGATGAATACGGATCCACCGAGGAACAGGGAGGGGCCCTGTTGTGTCAAACGATGAAGGAGTTGTGTGAGGCCCATGCATATCAACCCACCAAAGAATGGCGAGTCCAGAAGTGCCAATCTGACATAAAAGGATATGGAGCCCACAGGGGCTGAAGATGAAGAACTGGTGGATGTGGACCTGTGACAGGGCTGATCTTTCATGACCCTAGCACACCTGGGCTATTTTCTGTGAGATCACATGAATGGCTGTCAGAGCAGTGCCCAGCCAGTTCCCCAACATCAGAGCCACCTCCGCACCCAACATTAGTTGGGAGAGGACAAACTCTGTGGACACAAGCTCACCCTCAAGATCTCCAAGCAGTAAACAATTCATTTGACAAATTTAAAGGGTTGTGTGGGCTCTTCTTTCTCATCTCCATCACCCTCTGTATGAAGGTTGTTTAGTTATACTGTACTTAATGTGCCCCAGGATTTGGTTTATCACTTTGAACATCAGGCCACATTGATTCATATTGAACTTAGAATCAATCACCAGATTCCTTTCTGTAAGGCTGCACTCAGCTTCTTGTTCTCAGTCTATACATACATGCTGCATTACACTGTCGCCCAAGAGCAAAATCTAGCATTTGTTCATGTTAAATTTCATATGGTTGGTGATTGCCCACTTTGGTAGCTTTTCCCCTCCTTACCTGGAGACTCTCAACCATCCCCAACTGCAAGTGCTGTACAGTCCAACCCCTCCTTTATGTACAACATTTCCTCTCCACCTCATCAAGCCTGCCAATCTTTCCTGAAGAACCTATAACCATCCATCATAGTACTGCAGACATGGGATTTTTTTCCCTTGAAATATCACTTATGTGCACTGTTCCATTCTGCCCCCTTGAGCCTTAGTCAGACATTGGTCCACACTGAAATGGCAGTGGCTGACTTCACAGCCTGCCCCAAAACGGCTGATTGACCTCTTGGTAAGCCCCAAAATACCAGCAGCCAACCTTGGGGGTCCCGTGGGACACATTAAAGAGCAGACATGAGCCTGTGGGGAAGACTCAGTGGACCAGAGCAGATAAGATAAAAGGACAGTGACACGTGCCGAGTGGTATGCTCAGCTACCCCGGATTTAAAAGCATCTGAGACCACACTGGGTCTTAGGGTGGTAACTATATATCTTTTTTCTTATTTTCCTTTCTCTTCTTCTCTTTCCTAACTACTTTTCTCAAAATATTTTGTAAGTCAGACTAAAACTCTTCCAGTCAATGCCTTACTAAGTGCCTTATTGTATCTGGATAAGTTAAAGTTTGCTACATTATAATTTGTGAAGAGCCTTTCTTTGTCTCAAAGTTGTTTTAAAATAAACGAAGTAGCTTGTTCTATTTTAATGCTCTGAAGTTTGCAAGTAAAACTTTTGTTGTTGAGCCTCCTGAGAATTTTTTCCTGAGTTTTTTCTCCTGCACACCAGCCAGTGTAAATGAAACTGCCTTCCCCTGAACTCACCAAACAGGCCAGGACATTACAAGAACTAAGAGCAAAAAGCTCTTAAGAGAGATAAATTATCCTCTTTGTCCTAAAATATTTATCTCTTGATCTGGCATGTGGGAAATATGTTTTACATGTCTATTATTATCGCTACTAATGTGTTTACATGTCTATTATCTTCGGTACATGGTCTTGAGTCTGGTATCAGATTTTGAGAGTTAAGAGATTGATGCAGTAACATCTTTGGGTTTTGTCTGTGGCAATGGAAATAGGCAGGGATGCAGGTTTAAGACTTAAAATAGTTTGCCTGTCCCAGGGTTGTCTAGACTTCTGTGATAAATGTTTAATTTGAAGCTGAACCAGAAAGCTTCTGGCTTGGTAACTGTTTCAGATCAGTTCTAACTTGCTTATAAATCTCTTTAAATCTAAGTGGTAAGGACTCATCTGAACTTTTTTCAATGTAATTTTTCAAGTATTTTCAAATAAATTTTAAAGGAATATGTAAAACCATTACCAGAAAATAAGTTATTTCATTTCAAAGCAATCATTTTGGTAAAAGTTTCTTAACTGAGTTATCAATGTTTATTAAAGGTAAAAGAGATTTTTTGAGATAGTAACATATTTTCTACAAGGAACAGCTATAAAAAGTAACTGAGTTAGTATGTAATTGAGTTAATGCAGAGATGAAGATTCATTTTAAGCAAAAATATATTGCAGAATTATATGCTGAAAACTAATCAACTTATTATTAAAAAGTTGCTTCCATGGCATTTCTACAGTGATAGGGGGTTTGCTTGTCTATTTATTTTGCTTTGGGTTTGGTTTCTTTTCACTATTAATTTTTATTACTATGTAGAATGAAAAGATTATGTTAGATTGTTTTAGAGACAGCTATTCTGCAATGACTGGGTGAAATTGTATGACATCACTCTGATATCTGTGGGATATCTGTGCTGAATGCTTGCTGGTGAGGAGGCAGTGTGGATCCCTGAGTGGGAGCTAGTTGCGCAGGGACTGCCAAGCTTTTTCCCATCCGAAGCTATTAGCTGTATCTATGTGCAGCTACAGATTTTATTTCTCTATGACTTTCTGTAACTTGTTTATGTAAGAAAAAGGAACTTCTTTACTTTATTGCCAGAATTCTTTTTTAATGATACCAGCACAAATCAAGCTCTCAAGTTTGCAAAAGGGAAAAATTGAAACAACATTAGAAAAAATCCTCTGTTTGAAGGTAGTTGGTAGATACTTAGTATGGTTTATTTAATTTTTTTATATAACAGAAATTAAGAATTAATTAATTAACAGAAATACATATATTTTGTATATAACAGAAATTAAGAAATTAAGAATTCTGCACTAGGTGAAAATGATTTTTCTCCTCCACATCTTAAATAACCCACAGTTTTCATCAAAACAAAAAACCTAGGAAGTGCTCAGGGCACTTGAACTGGGATCTTTCATGCAACAGTGCACAACACTCTTAGAATCAGGTAAATGGTTTATGGCTTTTGAGAATGCCTTTGTTATTCTTTTAGATACCTTTGGCAGTTTAGATTCTGTTCTGAAAATAGATATTTCTAGATGAAGTGAATAGAGTCAGAGGCTGATTCTCGTTCTTCCAGGTTAAGTGGATTCATTTTCAGGTGTCCATTTTTTCCATCATTTTTAGAGGCAAATAGACAGTCTTATACTTGTTCTCACTATACTTTTGTCTTTTTACACAGCTGCCCATTGATCAAGTTGTGCTTGCACTCAATTTCAGTAAATGAGATTTTCTATATGTTGACCTATTTTTACACTGCCATCTTTCTAGTTACACACTGTGGCTTGAGGAAAATTGAATAGGATGGAGATGGAAGAACTGATTTTAGCATTTGTTGTAAAAATTGCTACTCTCCAATAGTACCTTCTCAAATTTTTTCTTGAAGTTGTCTGAAAAAAACATTTCTCTTGAGCGTGTTCTCTCAGACACCATTGCAATAAAATAGCAAACACCATCAGAATGGTCAATACAAATTTCAAATGTGGCTCCCCGGACACTGACAGGATCGCTGTCAAACAAACTAAGGAAAGGGAAGGCTGTGCACATGACTGCATGCAGTAAATAGTACCAGTTTTCTTGCCCTTCCTGCCCATCCCAAAAGAAAGCACCACAGGACATCCTGAAATGCATTCCCAGGTGTAAGGCATCATTGTGTGAAAGCATTCAAATTGTCTCAAAGCAGATATAATATTGTGATTGTTATTCTTATTTTATTGTTATTATGATTCAATTATGATTTTGAAGCAGTTTGCACTCAATTATGAAGTAATGGATAGAAGGAAGATTAATTTTTCATCGGTGTAGACACACTGGGGTGTTTTAAGTAATCTCGGCATAGAGATAACCTCTGTATATGAGTCTCTGTGTAGAAAGACACACAGAGTAATGATTGCTGGATATGTATAATTTTGTTATTGCTACCTCTTCGTTTTCTATCTGGAAAATACAAAGGGAAGAAGAAGATCCCTTGCTTCTGCAGAGACTATCTCTCTCATTCTCCTGAAAGGTACAAAAGAATAATGAAAATGTATATATTAGTTCATAGAGTAAAGGATTTAATAATGAAAAATAAGCAAGCACCCAGCTCCAAGAGGATGCCCGTGGCAAAGGTTCAAAGGGCAGAAAGAAAAATACTGAGGAGTCCTCCAGTGCTCTCAAAGAAGATGACTAAGAAAGAAGAGGTTTGACTTATTTCCTCCTGTCCCACCAAGTATGTGATAAGTTGACCTTTTCCAGTCTTGTCAGGGCTGGAGGAGGGATTTGTTGTTTAAGCTCTTACATGACATATGTGTCAAAAGCCTGGAGCTTTTGGGAAGAAGAACATCCTGAAGGGGCAAGAAAGAGGCTGATATCTGAAGTTCTGTTCAGGGATGCCTGTGCCAGTTCCGATGGCTTCATAAGTTTAAGATGGAAGAAAAAATGGATTAATTAATATAACGAAGTAAGTTCAGTAACTTCCCCTGGGGTACTCTCAGGTTTAGACTCCATTTTTGAATCTTTTTTCCCCTCATTCATTCAACAGTCAAGAGACTTGGATCCTTCTCACCACTCTATCATCTCTTGCTATAAAACAAAAGATTCTTTGAAAGAATAAGCTTATTCTGATATGAAATAGAGAGGAAAGAAGAAGACATCTACCTGCTTTTCTTTCAAACTAATCTCAGGTCAGAAAACATCAAGATTTACAGAGTATGAAGCAAATACTCTGCAGGTTCTTTTGCAAGAAGGAGGTTCCACAAGAAGACATTTCTTATCATAACATGGGGAATGAATTTCTTGATTTAAAATAAGCTCAGTATTTTTAAAGTTATTCTATTAAACCTTGTAATTTCTTCAGTGTGGGGTACCCATGAAATGAAGAATTTCAGAAGAAGCCAAGAATGGCTTGCCGAGTCAGACCAAAGCCTGTCATTGTATCTCTAACTCTGGCCAAGAATGAAAGTTTACTAAGAGAATAGGGCAAGTAGACAGTGATATGGTCCAAAGAAATTCCAATTCAAGGATCAATGTAAAAGTACTTTTATAGGTAAAATTATGTTGCTGTATTTTACAGCCTTCACAAGGGCTTTTTTGTTCATATCTTTATTCTTTCACTGACTAACCAAAAAATATCTGGTAAGAATAGTTCATTTGTAAGAAGTATTTTTATTATGGAGAAACATAGATCTAGCTGATGTTTTTCTACTCATTTTTTGTATGGTTTTGAAAAAGAAGAAAGGTGACTGTGTTTACAAATGCAGTCTGATTTCAGAATATCTTGAGTAATTTCTTAATATTTCTCTTTGGGGAAGTTGATCTCAGAAGACATCTTGTACTCCGATCAAGAATTTTACTCACTGTAGGTTAGCTACATCACTGGTAAACTCAATTTTGATAGCCTTATTCTCTGAAAGGGTCAAATTTAAAGGAATAGTAAAACCTGCTGTTTGTTAGAGGGAAGCACCCTAGTCTGGAAAGTTGTTATAGTGGATAAATGAAGGAAATAATGAAAGGTTCACTTCTAGAAATATATGTACAGTTACATTTTATACATAACAATATTTTGGGATCAACATAGCAAGACATTAAAATATTTCATTTATAGTGTTTTTCGACTAGTAGCAGTCAGAACTTGAAAGTGGTTTTCTTTCTTTGCTAATTACACAACTATATTCTCAAAGCTAAGTAGGTTTATTTTTTGATGAATGCATTAGGGACAAATAATGCATTGTTTCATTGTAGCTGGATAGGTTTTAGGCCTTATTTTCTAAGGGAGTAAGCCCTTTGCTGCAATATAATTTTTATGTCCCCAAACCTGAGCTAGAATTTTATTTGTAGATGCAGCATATCCTCTGGATGCTTTTTATAAAATATTTATTTTCATTCCTTCAAAAAAGCTCTGATAGAGATTTGATGATGCCTGTGTTTATTCAGCAGTTTGGATTCTTACTTATATTTTCATAAGTTTCTTCTTGAAGGAACTCAGTTTTATAGATTTGCAATTTCTGTTGTGTAGATTAACCCATGAATTTGATGTCATATTAAGATACAGTTGGACAAATGTAGTTAATTTATGTGAACTGTTTGTGTGACTGCAAGTGGTGTGTGGGAACTGCATATTTTTCCACTGCACATCTAAACAATAGATCTGTGATATAAGACACAGGAAGTGTTGGACATCTATGATACATTTGGAGCCAAAGTTCCTAGGCTTTGTTTTTATCTTCCCGGCATTCCCAGCTGCTGGTGCTTGCTCTCAAGCAGTGCAGGTACCACAACATGGGGCATGAATCTTGGGCTCAGAAAGGGAACCGTTCATCAAGATTTCATTTATATCTATTCTTCACAAAATAATTTCACCAGCAGGGGTTACATGAATGGATTCTCAGAATCAGATGAGTTGACAGATAACAGTGAAGGACCCTAACTGCACATACATAGCAAAACAATGAAAATCTTAGTTTAGACTCCTTAAAATAAGTTGGGTTTTGTGCAATGAAACAGAACTAGGATGAGTTAGACTTAGACAAAACAGAGGAGATGGTTCTTCACACAGTGGGTGGTAGAGCTGTAGAGCTCATTGCCAGAGAGTGCTATAGATAGTGAAAGGATACCTAGACCCAGAAATTACTGGACAAAAGCATGATAGATAAAATCATTTAAGGATATTAAACATTAATTGATACCATGTATTTCATAGAAGTACTAAATATACATCCTACTGAGTCAGTGCATCATACAGATTATATTTGACAGGGCATACATATAAATGTGAAATGTCCTCCACTGGTTCTGGTTCTTTCCTGTTTTAACCGTCTGCTTGTGACCAGCATTTGAGACAGAATACCAAGCCAGCTAGACCTCTGTCTGGTCTAGTGCATCTTTTGATGTGAAAACACCAAAGTTAGCTATTTGCTTCGTTGAAGTATAAAGATCTGTGGCTGAGTGTATAAAGATCTGTGGCCATCTGCAATATTTTCAGGTGTGCAGAGGTATAAGGCTTTTGTAGGCTATAGCGAGTGAGGAGGACCCAAAGCCCTTATATTTATGGGTTAACTTGAAAGTTTGCAGGTCTTTTTCTCTTTTTCCTTTTTCTTTTTTCCAGAGGGGTTTGGTGTTGAAGACTGAGGGATAGGGTAACAAAATAATCTTGTTGGTAACTTGGGTTTTTGTTTAATTTTTACTGTAAAAATTATATAGCATCAACTCATCAAGCATTCAGAAAATACAGCACTGTCTGGTAGAAGAGTTAAATTCTTGTTGAGGTATGTGAATTTACATTTGTATGTTCAATTTGGGAAAATAATATTCCCATCACTTTGGAGATGTGTCTGCTATTTCAATAGGAATGACTGACAGAAAGGTCTGGAAAGCAAGTGGAAGCATCTCAAGTATGTATGTCTAAGCAGACATTTGAAAGTCTTGACAGAGTATACTAGTTAAGAATACTTGGCTGGGGTGAGTAAATCCCAACAGCATGTATGCTTTCTGTCCGGATCCATGAAAATTACTCAAGAATGAGGGGCAAGGAAAAAATGTAGAGCATCTTATCAGTATGAAAGGTAATGATTTTGATGCAGCAAAAATATATTTTTAGAAACCAGGAGACTGAATGACTCAGAAGGTAACTAGAGGTGGGGAAAAACTCAGAGCCACTTTTGCAGACTCTTTGCACACGTACTTATGTCTTAGGTTACTGGTAGGACAGAATGCTGTCAGAAAGTCAGAGTGAGGACATAAGGTAACTACCTTATGAAGGTGTGATTTTGAATGCCTACCAGCATGAACACAGCTGTGAAAGACAGACTCCCACTGACACCATGCAAATGGCAGAATTGCAGTCTTTGCTAATGAACCTCCTGGACCCAGAAGGTTGCACTTCATAAAGAAATGCATTTATTGTCTTTGATTAAGAATACTGAGTCCATGCAGAAATGAAGAAGTCCAGTATTTCTAGTGGTATACTAAAATTTTTTCACAGCAGTAGTGGATTTTCTAGCAAAGAGCAAGTGTATTCCAAAGCCCATATATTCATGGAAAAGAGAAAAACCACCCCAAACCCTATAATAACACTACCACTGAGACAGCTAATATCTTCACACCTTAGAATACCATGGACTGCCAAGGAGCAGAGGCAGAGAGAGCCCCAGATGCTCCACCATATGCTCCTGGGGCATGCCTCAGGGAGGGCTGATAAACAGAGAGTAAACCAGTTGTACATTTTTCCTCAGTCCTAACAGGAACAGACCAGGATGTTCATGTGTGGGCCTAAAGACAGAAGAAAAGGAAGACAGAGAAATTGCAAAGCTCACTCACAGTGGGATGGGGGAGGGGAAAGAAGATGGGTGGGGAACAAATTGTCCAGAGAAATATTCCACAAAATATAACATCACACCCAGCTATAAATCAGGCTAAGGAGGGGTTTTGTCTTACAATATGTCCATTTCTCAGAGACTGACTGGCCATCAGTCTGCATGTGGGAGGGATTTTTCCTTTGCAAGCCCACCCACCATCTTTCCAACATTTGTAAATTACTTTTTTTAGTCCCACAAGTTTTTCTGCTTTCTCTCATCCTGTTCTCTCCCCTGTCCTGCTGGAGCAAATGGAGTAGTGAGAAAGTGGCAGTAGCGATGTCTAGTTTCTGGCTGGGGTCAACACATCACAATCTAATGTAGTTATTTACTATCATATGAATGGGCACTATCAGCGACTTTATAGTTAAATATATACCCATGTTTTCATATAATAAAGACAGTGCTTGTGCCAAAAAATATGTGCCAAGATTCACAGCTTTTGGATTTTTGCTTATTCTGTAATAGAGTCTTGCTATTTTGTCTTTAACTCCCATAAAGGTACAAATGTATCTTATTTTTTAAATATTAGTTTCTAGAATGGAGTTAAGACTCCTTGAGACATATTAGCAAAAAGACAAAAAAACCAAAAAAAAATTAGAAATTATAGTAATCCTTAGGCTGACTGGAATTAAGTTATGTCCTATCTGGGAAATACTGAATTTTTCACTCTTCCTTCTCCAGTTCAAGCAGTTTTCTGCATTCATCCATCAATTAGGCTCAAATCTCTATATTTAAATAGAAAAAACCTCCTACAGACTAAATATTTTTAAAGTATAATCACAACTAATGAAATACAGCCTTTGCAGTGCTATAGAGGTCCTGTTTTAAAGAAGGTCTATTAGGGAAGATTTTTAAAGGTAAAGTCTTGTATTAGAATTACTACAATTATATATTTTATTGAAAATTATTTATGTGAACATTTGAGTTTATGAATTAATATGTTTACATATCTCTGACCAAAGAAAAGCCTGCACCTTATCAAGTAGCAACACATTAAATAGTTATTCCTTTATGTTCCTGTCTCCTTAGCTTTAAAAGATACACATCAACAGAATTTCTGTTAATGTTTTCTTCAAAATGCTGCTGAAGAATATAACAGGGACTTTGATTTTGAATCAGTGCGGGAAATAAAAGAGAATATCTAATTGCTTCTTTATCCACTAAACCAACCTAACTTATTTTGGTAACTTTAGCGTGTAAATTCTGTTCCTCTTCTCCATGGCTGTATTTTTTTTTTTTTTAGCCCAAAGTATTTTGCAAAAAAATGAAGTTCTAACAGAGCATATCACAGAATTTGCCCATAGTCTTTTTAGTTCTGGTGCATTTGTATTAATGCAATGAACCGATACAATAGATACCAGATATTCAACCATAAGTGATTTCTGAGGATTTTTTGAGCCCAAGAGTATTGTGTTATCTGGCATACATATGGTTCAAAGATGAAACATGTTCTTGTTTTCTTAAAGATTATATAATTAAGTGATAATTATTCTCTTTTCCTCCACAGCTCTAAGCAGCCCTTGCAAACATTAAACAGCTTGTGAAAGTAATTAAACATTGTTTCTCCAATCCCTAATCTTGTCAAGTTGTGTGGTAAGAGATGTGGAAGGCTCATTAACAAAGGAGGAAATAATCCCTTATTTTATTACAAATTTTAAACAGCCAAACTGTTTACAAAAACAAAGCTCCAAAGTCACCTGTAAGTTTATAGAGTGCTAAGTGTTGGCTTACAAAAGCAGTGCATTCACCTGAGCTGAAAGTCTTCTAAATTAATTCTCTTTGTTATTTTTATGTTGTCCATTTCTAGTCAACAGCAAACAGAAAGATTCCTTAGAGTCTTTTTTTTTTTTTTATAACATACATTGTCAAGCTCTAGCACAGAGATTCTGTGCTTGACAGAGGGTCTTTGTCTCCTTTTTCCAACTATGTAGGAAAAATGTTATCTCTTTTCTCATATTTTGCTGTTTATATCTCCAAGTCAGGGTAGTTATGTTAATGTTACAGAGAAAACCAAAACCGAATCAAAAAACGCTACCATAGTTAATTTTGCAGTACTGTAGGCACATTTTATGTCAAACCTCTCTATTTAATATATTTTAAAGTCTTTTATAATGAGAGTTTTTAAGATGACCTCTGGCCATTTGATCAGCCACGAGAAAGACAAGGCCTGAACAGCAAAGCAGGCTCACAGTCACTTAAAACCATTTGGCAACATTCCTAAGAAGAGAACCTGCAGTAATATGTTTGGCCTCTAAGGAATAAAGCTATATGAAGAATGAACAGGAGAGTCAAGAATACATATTACAGTGCCATATCTCAACTGTATTCCCCAGTGCATTTCATTTGCCAGGGCATATTCTGCAAGAAGTAAGTACCTAGTTAAGAAATCTTCAAAAGCAGAAATATTTAACTAAACTGCAAGTATGATTACTAAATTGCAAGGGTCTACTTGAGTCTAAAGTTATTCTAGGTTACATTGGTTTTAAGAGTGAAATAAAAATTTCTAAGTCTCCTAAGTCTTTGTGCTTATCCAACAAACACAGTTTATACAAATTTCACAAGTCACTGGCTGGCTAAACTTGCTGGCTTTAGGCTCTTAAAGTGTTGAAGTTAAGGATCCCTTGCACTGCCAACCAGAGCAAAAGTTTAGACTTTTGTGAAAAATGAGGTTCAATCCTGCTAAAATCTTAAAGGTTTAGTAAGGGGTTTAATAAAAGGACAATAGGAGACAGAAATAAAGCAAAGGGTTAATGCGGCCAGATGCCTGGCAGGCTGCCAGGAGCACACCTTAGCTAACAGACCTCTTCAGTTAAATGCCCAAGTCTGATACATATTCATAGATTTCTATGCATCATTCAAATATTCCTTTTTTGGTGTTCTTTCAGTTTCAAGCGTCCCCCATCCTGCCTTTGTAGGTCTGTTTAAAATTCGACAATCCGTTGTGGTCCAGTTCTGCTGACCAGATCCTCTGGTTATCCTGCGTTCCACTCCCTGATCAATAAGTACTTCCTTCCAGGATCTGAGGCCTGTCATTGTTATTTTCATCCAGACAATCCAGGAATGTGGGGAACTTCCTTGCTTATCTTTGCTATTCTCTGAGTTAGTTACATGAACGAAAAGGAGCGTTCTACATATCATACTATAATCCTAAGAAATCACACTACTATTTCTAAGAAACTATACCTATGCAGAAAAGTTTTCTAACATTACACATATGACATTCATTTTAATATTTGTGAAAAGCCAATAATACAATATGTATTTATAACAGACTCGCCTGTAGAGATTGATGAGGAAAGATCGTAGATGCTTTTCTTTGCCTCTAGAGAGGACAGAGACACAGGAAGCTCAGCACCTTGTCTGGTGATAACATTCCTCTGTCAGCCTGGGAGTTGCATGTCTGCTGTACATCATGGGTTCACTTGCAATGAGGGGAAATTGATTTCCCCGAGCATTTTTTTATGTTCATATGAGCAGGCAGAACAGGGGAAGGTATCTTGATGGACTGTAGCAGGAACAAGACCCAAGTTAGTTCTGGTGCTACTTTTGTGCCTGCCTACTGTTAGGATCCAATTATTATTAAGCTTCTTTAGAAATTCCTCTGCCCAAATTAAGGTGCAAACAAGACCATATGCCAGTGACAATAATATGGATTTTATTTTATAGTAGATATGAGAGAAAGAGGATATGGATTTTATTGTATAGTTAACATGAGAGAAAGAAAAGGAGTAGAAAATAGGTGGTGGGGAGGGACAGAAAGAGTGACAGTGACAGAATAAGGAAAACATCACCACTCTGTGGATCCCAACTATGTTCCGTTGATCATCTCCAGCTGCTCTGCTTGGTGGTGAAGGTCCCCCCAAAAGGTGTGGAATCCCATGGGTTTATATCCCCTCGAGCCAGGTGGCAATGTCCAGGCATGTCCCCTGGGGAGGGGACAGTCTCTCACAGCAGACTCTGGGTCTGTTCCATCACGTGCAGCCCTGGGGTGCAAGGCCCAGCACTTTGGGGGTCTTTGATGGATTGTGACTCCTCCTCAGCTGCCTCTCATGTGAGAGTCCTGTGGATGTGACCTGTGGGGTTGGGGGTGCCACAGCTGGGCCAGTTTGTGTAAGGGAGGATGAGTGTTCAGTGCCTCTGGCCAGAGGTTACACCACACACCCAAAACCTCCTCCTCCTCCTCCTCCCTCGGCTGGGGGGAGTATGTGTAAACCTGGCTTGTGTGAGCTGTGCTCTGCCCTCACCCCAAACCTGGCTTGTGTGAGCTGTGCTCTGCCCCACCCCAAACCTGGCTTCTGTGAGCTGTGCTCTCCCCCACCCCAAACTCAGCAGAGGATGATCCTCAGCACAGCTGGTGGCTTCGGCCTTTTGGTGATGCAAACCTTTCCTTCTGCCTGAGATGACTGAACAATGGGTTTCTCTTTATCTAATAAGCAGTTTGACTTTCCAGTTCAAAATCCCAGGCTTCAGGGAGGCTTCTTGGTTGTAGGTTCTTTATAATGAGCAAAACCTTATATCAATGTTTGAGGCACAAACTATTTTCAGTCTCTGACACCTACATGTAGCTATAGCCTGAGTGAAGAACCCCATTTCCCCCTGCTAATCCTCTGCTACTACAGTGTCATAGTGCAACGCCCATGCATGTTTCCTCAGTATATCTTTAAAGAACTGTAATTTACTGGAAAATATATTCCTAAATATTACTGTAATAACCCTCTCGAGTCTCTTATATCACTGGGCGCAATCGAAAGGGCAGACCTTGAGCTACTGTAAATCACGCTGGCTCCATTGATTTCAGTAGAGCTCTATTGATTTACTGCTGCAGAGGATCTGGTCTGAAATATTTCTGTGGTATTGTGTGCATTTAGAGTTAGAAGATTTACAGGCTCTATAATAAAGCCAAGAAGCCTCAGCATAACTATTCTCAATGGCTGATGCATTTCTTTGTCTTAGTGTATAAACAATTAACATCACCAATCCGAGTAGTGTAACACAGGAAAATTAATATCTGGGATAGGGCAATGATACTGGCTGCTAGGAAACTTCTTAATCAATGCTAATAGGAAAACATTTCCTCATATATGTGCCTTTTACTGACATATGCGGGGTATAGGGTCATGCTGCAAATGTCTGACTCTCAGAATTGGAAGGAAAAAGACACTTGGGACTGACATGCCTTCTAATCAGCTGTATAGAATTTTACACTTCAGAGTAAATGTTTTTAGTGATAATTAGCAAAGTTATTTGTAGAAAAAAGAAAGAAGATGAAAAACAAGGATGTGCCAGATGTAGTGAGAGAAATGAACTTGAAATGTTGATAACTGGTTCACTAAAGATTTTCAAAGGTCATTTCAACTACCATAATGAATTCTGCTTAAAAGCTTGTCTGAATGTATCCCTTTCTTTTTCTCTGCAGATGGAAAGAATGATAATCTTTGTTGTAGGAAACAGCAGTGCACCAGACTGCTTTATCAGTACTTTAAAACAATTGCAGTGTAGATAAGAAGATAAGTGTTAGTTAAGTCACAGTTACCAAAAACCACAAGTGCAAGTGTCTTAATTTTAGATACACCAAATAGTTGCAATTGCCATTGTCTTTGTTTGGACAAGACCTGGATGACTTTTATATGCATGTACGTAGGGTGCTGAGACAAGGAAAGCTTAACCAGTGTAAAAACTTCTCTACACAACCAGTAGAACTGCGTTACGTCCTGCTCTTTCCTTCCCAACCCTGACCAAATAGTCTTCTTGCCTTTGCACATTTTTTCTTTACAGCTCCTTTATGCTTCTGGAGTACTTAATATGCATGCCAGTTTATCTCACTAAGCTGACAGTGGGTGGGAGGAGGAGAGCAAATAAATTTCTTTAGGTTTACTTGAGGCATCAGAAGAAGAGCCAAAGTAGTAAAAATGTGTGGGAAAAATGACAAAGCTGGGAAGCAAGACAAGGCCCCACTTCTATAAACGAAACTGCCTAACAAGCTCAGTTGTTTTATCTAAATGTGGCATCCTTAGGCAGTATAACCTAAAAATCCTAGGCTGAACACTGAGAAAGCACTAGAATCTCTGAGTATGCACACATTTCAACACTCAATAATGTTTCTGTACTTGCAGAAATAAATTTAAAATATCTAGCACTAGAAATAAAGATTGTCAGAACTGGAATTCATGTTCTTCCACGTGCTGTGTTTCATAAGAGCATAAGAAACATCTCTAGGTAGGCATCATAAGCAATGATGACCCTTGCTAGCTGTTATAATACAAGGGTCCAAAGAACAGGAATTCAGTCCTTTTCTTACATTCATAGAAATTTGGAACTCAAATAGTTCACTTTAACTTCAGCATTGCTAGTTTGAAAGTGAAAAACATTTCAGTTTTATCACCTGAAATGATCTCTGCTGATCCCACTTGCTCATTAGAATTCAATTACCTTTCTCCTGAAATTTAACTACCGTAGATTGTCCTACTGTACAAAGCATGTCAGTGAAGACCTGCTGAAGGGAGGACAAAGAAGAAAATGCAAAAGTAATCTGAATGTCAGGAGGAAATGGAGAATTTTCTAGGGGGTCATAAGGTAATCCTTTGCAAAATATAAAAGAAAATTACAAAACTTCCATATGTGATCTCAGAGCATTGTACCTCTGAACAGATGAACTATATAAATGGCTGTGACAGGTCAGATAAGCTCCCCTCCAAACTAGCAAAAAGTAACTAGAGCTTCCAAGATATTGAGATGATTGCCTGTACTGTCATGCAGTGTATTGTCATTTTGATTGTAGTAAGAGTGACAACTCAGATGCAGCACTTTGTTGATTTGTTTTATTTATTAGAACAAGATATGTCTTGTTGCTAATAACTTGAATAATAATGTCCTTAGGAAATGTGAATAGCAATGAGTACATTTCTGGATAATGTTTATGTAAAAAGCCCATTTAAAGATTCTACAATCTATAGAATGTTTTGGGTTGGAAGGGACATGAAAGAACATCTACTTCTAATCCCTCTGCCATGGGCACAGGCATCTTCCACTACACCAGGGTGCTCAAAAGCCCCATTCAACCTGGCATTGAACACTTCCAGGGATAGGACATCCACAACTTCTCTGGGCAACCTGTTCCAGTGCCTTACATCCTTCACAGTAAAGAATTGCTTCATAATATCAAATCTAAATATACTCTCAGATTAAAGCAAATCCCTTTTCCCTATCACCTATAGGCTCTGGTAAAAAGTCCTTCTCTATCCTTTTAGCCCTTTCAGGTACTGGAAGTGTGCAATAAGGTCTCCCCAGAGCCTTGTCTTCTTCATTCTGAACAGCTCAACTCCAGATGTCCCTCATTTGTGATCATTTTTGTTGCCTCCTCTAGACTCCCTCCAAGAGGTCTATCCTGTACAGAGGACCCCAGAGCTGGATGCAGCACTCCAGGTGGGACCAGGATGGAATAGAGGGTCAGAATCCCAATCCTCAACCTTCTGGCCAATTGCTTTGGATGCAGCCCAGGACAAGATTGTCTTTCTGGGCTGGGAGTGCATATTGCTGGGTCATGTTGAGCTTCTTTTGAACCAACACACCAGAGTCATTTTTCTCAGGCCTTCCTTCAGATAATGGATTTGGGTTAAGAGTATGATACCACGTGTCCTCATCAGAGACTGAAATATTATCATTTATGAGTTAAACATTTTCATGAAGGACTCTTAAAACTGTAGTAGAAAAGCTGCAGAGAAGACTACCACACCCTGAATGGGGCTCTGAGGGGCCCTAGACCCACTCACTGATGAAGATAAGATAAAATAAAGACTCAGGGCTGGGGACATTCACAAAGCATAAGCTGAACACCTCCAAGGCGGAGGCCACAGCCCCAGGGCTCTCAGCTGCCAGGCTGGCACAGACCCTGGCACCAAAGGGTGAGGGGAGAGAGGCTTTGGGTGTGTGGTCAGAGGCGCAGTGCCCGCCCAGCCTCCCCTGTGCAGAGGAGCCTGGCTGAGGGCCTTCACCCGGGGGAGAAGCTGATCTGCAGCAGAGGGGGTGACACGGCCATCAAAGGCCCTCAAAGGGGTCCCCAGGCCCTGCCCAGAGCTCCAGAGGTGGTGCCACAGACCTTCAGTGCTGCGAGGGACAGGGTCACACTGGCCCCTGCAAGGGAGACAAGTGGTCGTGCCCGCCTGCCCAAAGTGTGTATTAATCCGTGGGATTCTGTACTCTGCGGCCTGTGGCGGCGTGTCAGGCCGTGTCAGGCCATGCTGGGCCGTGTGTTGGGCCATGTCGGGGCCTGTGACGGCAGTGACAAGGGACCCTCACCACTAGCAGAGCAGATGGAGGTGAGCAATGAGACCTTATTGGGACCCCTGAATGGGTGATGTGCTCCCACCTAACCCCTTACACCTCTCCCCTATCCCCCATGCACACTTCTTTCTCTATGTCTTTGTTTCTTTCTTTTCTTTTTCCTTCACTTTGCCTCTTTTACTAATAAATAAAATACATCCATTTTTTTGGCACCAACATCTAACCTCGTTGGGTTTTAATCTCATTTTTGGGAATATTTTGAACGGTCTCAAGTGCTTTCCGGTTTATACACAGAGACTTAGTTTTCTTTGCTTTTCTGGATTTAAACCAGATCGCAACAGTCCTGCAAATTGAATTTTAATTGCATATGTACTGAGAAAATGTGCAATAAGGAAGGCAAGGAAAATGAACGAGTTATTGTTGATCACAAAGGCACAAAATACAGTAAGATAACAATTTAGAACAGAACAGAACCAGGTTTTCTATTTTTTGAAACATTCTGCAATTTCAAATTTAATTTATACTTTTAAAATGCAACCAAAATTAAAGAAAACAGGAAAAATATCTGAATTGCTTTAAGCTAACAGTAATAAATGTGGTAAAACTAAGAATTCTCATTCTCAGTAGCATTTTTATTTTTGTCTTTTTATATACATATAAATATATATTTATGTGTGCATATGTGTGCATGTATATTTAAAAACGCCTATTTTCTTAAAATGTTTAATAACTTCAGAAATTGAAACTATTCTTTCTGGAAGGTCACTAACCAATATGAATGAAATATGTCAATAGTATTAGAAACAATTCAGAAAAGCAGTTAATGATTCAAGTTTTTCCAAAATACATTAGGAAAAAGTAGAATTTTGGATATTTTGAGTAATGGTAAATTGAAGAAATGTGCTCATCATGGAGCACGCTTGCCCCTATTTTTCCCCCCCTTGCTGACCTCCCAAACACAGAATCATAGAATATACTGAGTTGGAAGGGACCCACAAGGGTCCTTGAAGTCAACTCCTGGCCCTGCTTAGGACACCACAAGGGTCACATCATGTGCTTGAGAACACTGTCCTAACACTTGTTGAACTCTGTCCGGCTGGTGCTGTGATTACTGTCCTGTGGAGCCTCTTCCAGTGCCTGTCCAGCCTCTGGGTGAAGAATCTATTCTTAATACCTAACCTAAACCTCTCCAGACTCTTATGTATCATATATCTGTTAATACAATCTGGTATAAAGATGATAACATGCAGAAATTTTGAAAGATAGCACATTAAACTTAAAAACTGTGTTATACTTGTCACCTGAGTCACAGATTCATCTGAAGCAAGTAAGTATCACTTTTATTTTTTTTGGTTCTTTCATAGAGTACTTTTTAACCAATAGCACTCCATGGAAGGGACAACCCATACAATTCCATGGATCCACAAAGTATGTAAGACCTCGTCTTTTTACTACAGCCTGGTTTGGAAAAGCTCCAACCAATTCCTCATTTTCACAGATACCCTTCCACCCTAAACTACTTTTCTTTGAGAGCTTAATTTGTCCACGGCACTGCAATTTTGCTGTGAGAAAGTGCTGGGACAGCTGTTTGGTGTATAAAACATTCTTTGTAAAGACTGTGCATCAAATTTAGGAAGGTGTTGGTGGTTTTTTTCCCCCAAGGAAGAAGTGGGAATATATAGGACTTTGCAGAAATTTCATGCTGTGTTGTTGTTTTAGTCCCATCTTTGAACAAATAAATAACTTCCAGAACTATAAAATGCATTTTCTGAAGCTGGACAAAAAAAATGAGATTTTTACATTAAACATGAAAGTAATGAATTCTGTAAATATTGGCTATCTGCCATGTACTGATATCTTTCACTACCTCCTTGCACAGTGAGTTAAGACTGCTAATGTGTGCTGGTCCTAATCCTATGCTGCTGAAGAAAAGAGATCTAAACTGAGGCCTAAAGGAATTGGAAAAAAAACTTTTTGAAAGTTTCCCTTTAAAGCTACCATCAATATTATCTTCATCCTTGTTTTTTCATTATAATATTAGCCTGAATTGGGCTTAAAACAGGCTTTTCTCTTGACTTCTAAATTCTGTTCAACACAGTAATTCCCAAACTTTCATCTTTGTGATTCATATTGCCATGCAAAGTGGCCTAGCTGGCTTATGAAGTCTAAAAGGAAAATCTGCAAACTGTCAGTGTCAGTGCATGTGTTGATGTAGCAAGAAGGATGGGTGTTTGAAAATCATTCTGTGGTTGGAAAATAGGAGAGCTGCTAGATTAAAAGTCAGGAATAAAAAAAATGCATAGAAAACTAGGCTAAAAATTTCAATATATCAAGCAAACATTTCATTCCTTACCAGAAACAATGGTGCAAGAATCTCTCAGGTGCCTGTAAAAACATTCATGATGGCACTGCTGAATATCTTCAGAATAAAAATCATTTATTTCTTTTTTGGGGAGGAAGGAAGTTTTGGGGAGAGGGAAAGGGGCAACTGCAGTATAATCTAACAACATTTTTTTGAGCTCAAAGTAATTTTTTCTTTCTTCAATTCTGCATCTGAGAGCTGGCATTTTATCATTTCAGCATGTCACACTGTTACACTATGCAATGTGGTTATGCACTGAAATGTCAGTTTCACCTAAAAATGGAAAGATGTGCCACACACTCATTTTCAGCTAATAAGACATCCGTTAGCTCATGTAACAGATTTCCAAGGCAATAGGAAGAGATGAGCTTAGCTGAGTACTCTTATATATTACTCACATATCTAAAAATACAGAATGTTTACCCTCATAAGTTTTGAATTCCACATTTTCTAGAGTAAAAACGTATTTAATGTATTAAAAAATATTTTGTCTTTGTTTAGAATAAATGAGGGTTTTTCTGTGGCTTCATACTCCACAGCCTAGTAAACAGGAATATGCCTTGCTACTTAGTATATTTATTTCCCAGCACTGCTTAATAAATGTAGAAGGTGACATTTTGTGATTATGTCTCATCCAATTCTGTCTCATCAAATTCTGTGCTTGATGGAAACAAGATCTTAAGATGAAAAATTCTTTCCCTGGCAGCCTCCATCTTCCTTGCTCCTTTTTCCTTTCCCTAGGACTGAGCTGTGTGAGGGTGCATAAGGAATTGGATCAGCCTCAACCATTTCTCACTAAAATATTCAGAGTCAATAATGAAATAAACCTGTGGCAGTTTTGCTAAAAGGGAGGATGTAAAGTATGAAAGTTTCATCTGTACGTCTTCATGTTCTTAACAATTTCTAAACTCATCCAAGGAAGAGTTCACAGTTACAAATAAAGCTGTACCTTTCCTCACCGTTTTTATTAGACTCAGTGTTAAGAATGTGTCAGTTTTGTGGATCCGCTTTGATCTAGGCTTTGGAATAAACGGTAAGATTATTTAATGTCTATGAAAATGATTGTGTAATTTCCTTGTAAATATTCAGTGTGAGTATGGGTTATGAGTATTGAAATAACTAAACCAATCCCAAAATCTCCAAGAATCCATATTTTGGTGCTGTAATACAGAGGGCAGGGAGAGGGAATGGAGATTTTAACACAGCTCAAAAAGTAGATAAAAAGTTATAGAACTTCTCTGAAGGCTGATGGAAGCCTTGCATTTTCTCCTTGCCTTTGTGAGTAACTTTCATGATCTTTCTTTTCCTCAAATAGTGTCCTCTTTGTTGCAGTGAAGGAATAAATTAATTTCCTTAAGATGGTAACACTGAATTGAAGTAGAATGGCTTGGTGCACCTAGGTTCTTTTAGATAAAGGTCTCTTGCGTTTTGCTTGTGATCAATGAAAATTGTTTCTTCCACCAACTGTGACCACTGGGGTTTTTTTGGGTGGTAGCAGTGGGAGGGGGTTCAGGCAGAAAGAAGATAAGACCTAATACTTGCATGGGGTGTTTCTTACTGCTTAAGAATGTCATGTTGCAGAAACACAAAACTTCTATTATATTCTAGTCTGCATTCCGTTCTCCTTTTTTTAACCCTGGAAGGAGCCATGCATAATTCAATGTTAAATACATACACTTACCAGTATGGTTGGGTATCTTCACCACTGTAGAAGGAAACTCAGCCACATCAGTCAGTAGAATTGTCACCTTATGGTGAGGGTTTTTTTCAAAATCACATACATAATGTATATATATGTATATATAGACTGAGACTACTGAGAGCTCATTTTGCATGCCTTTGATACATAGGTAAGATTCTGAAGACTTAATTTGAAGAAAAGGCTTTCTACACAAACATCAGAACCCCTTTTTATGTTGCACCCTCTTTCCATCTCAGGTTTAATCTGAGATCTTTGGAGCTTTAATTTTATTACTTTAATTTCTTTTTTTCTTTTCTTTGAAGCAGGAGAGCGCACTCACAGGTTATTCATTATTGTGTCTTGCACATTGCCTTCCCATAAAGAGATGTAGAATATGGACCCTCATATTCTATTTCAACCTAGTGTTATTCCAAAGGAGGTTTTACTGAACTTCGCATGGACTAGGATACTACTGAAAATGGAAGAGCACTCCGGTCTGTTTCTGTGCTGTTTAGTCTTCAGTCAGAGCTGATGAGAGGAAACAGGGAATTGGCCTTTTATAGGCAATGCTGAGCTGTGGAGTCTTTGGTTTGTTTTACGTTGGAATTAAATGTCAGCACTGTGCAATCTCTGGCAAAGGCTAACAGTCCATTTTGGCCCATCTCTCTGTTGGAGATCCCAAACACCAGATGGGTGCCTGTGCATCTGGGGGGCTGGAGAGCAAGCTCAAGCCTTTCTATCCACCAGCCGGACAGACAGAGCTCAGAACCGCGACAAATCAAGCAGCCAGCAAGAGGATAAGGCATTTGGCTGGAGGAGAAAGGTGGAAGCTGTCAGAAAGGCAGGAGCTGGGCAGCAGGCAAGCTGGGGAGGAGCCACCCGTGTTCTTGGCCAGCTGGCCAGAATCTCTACTTGCCGGCTTGGTATCTCTCCAGATGATGGCTTGTCATCTGCAAAGTCATAAGGCCATTTTGCAGTTTAGGAAAACTGGGGGGAAACAGGTTTTATTTTGTGCTATTTCTTTTATTTGTCCTGAAAGGCTAAACAGGTAATTTTCCAGATTTTCCTCAACACTAGGAAATTTAGGGGTTTGCTAACTTTTTAAAAATGGCAATTAAGAGTATGATACAGGCCCAGAGCCACAACCTTAAGGAATCATCTGCCTTTAAGTCTTGTAGAACTGGGAAGATTTAAATAAATTTTTTTGTACGTTAGTTCATTTTGCAGACTTACCTGAAAAATAGCTTGAAAATATAACCACAGAAAATAGCTCATAATCATTTGTCTAAATACTTTCTGCTTCTAAATTCTGAATATGGGCTGAATATAAATTTGAAAACTGTCATGATATCAGAAAATAAAAGGTTGCTTGAAAATTCATGTAATATTTTAATCTTTTTCTTCTTTCTTTTGACAAGTTTGAGGTCTGGAAATATTTACATAAACTCGTTCATTGGGAAATATTGTAAGTGGTAGCTTTTTTAATTATACCTAATGGACAGAGTGAGGAAAAAAGGCTCTTAAGTCCTTCTTGAGGTCTAAATTAGAATCAGTAAACTTCAAAGATAAACACAATTTTAAATCCATTATCCAGCATGATTCAGGATAAGCATTTATTGACTAGTCAGCACTCCATATTCAGCTGCTTGAACATTTGTGAGAACATACTGGAAAGCTGCAAACTCAGCTAAAGCAAAATCACATACACTTCCTATCTGCAAAATAGTTTTGGTAGCACTTGGCAAATTTCATTAAAGTGTTTTCTTATAGTATTAGGTTTAAACTCAGCCTTGTGCCTGGAGACAGCAGCTACGAGTCTACCCAGATCATTCTGTATGCAAAGGAAAGGTTAGAGTGAGACAGATGGAGATTTCTTTGGAGTATACGGCCCAAATCTAAGAGAGCTGTGGCAAGTTTGATTAATCACTCTGCATCCTACTTCATAACTATTACTTATGGTTTAAGAATAACTGCTTCCCTCTGTCCCTGCTGTAGACTGGAATATAAAGATATGTGGTGGTGCATGCTGTGCATGCAAGGACAGTTTCTGTTTTAACCCTTCACATGTACCTGCAGGTTCTCTTTAATATGTGATAACCTGAAGAAGAGGCTGCTTCCAGACACTGAAGCTTTTCTGCAGGGATACCAGGAACACATAGGTTCAATATTGTTTTATTTTATGATCTACTTTTTTTCAATTTTATTATTATAGTGGTGTGTAAATTTAGTAACAGGTTTACTTGTAGACAATTTATGATAGTTAGATTTTTTAATATCCTTCACATGAAACACGTAGAAAGGAAATCTAAGCCAGTTTAAATCCAGAGTCCAGTTATGCAGGTCAGTCATGTGCAGCTGGCAATTCAATACAAGTCCACAGCTCCAGCATGAATAGTGATAATCCTTTTGTCCAGTTTGGTAGGTGCGATAGCCTGACTAGAGCCATTTGTCAGAATGACTGACATGAGAAAGTTCTTAGGACAGCTAAATAGTCTTGCTTGCTTTTTATCTGCCAGAGCCTTGAAAAGTTAACTTTCTTGTTGAGAGCTCTGGGAGCAATAGATATTGTTTGACCAACAAGGGGTAACATACCCCAGTCATGGTTCTGTATTCAGGACCAGCAGGCAGGAACACATCTGGTTTTCCAGGACTTGCATTCTTCCTCCTTCTGCTTTTCCCACTGTGCTCTTGTCTTTAGGATGGTTATGTTCTGCTTTGCCTCCTCTGTGAGGTTGTGATATGGCTTTGGTTTTACCCCTGACATAACCAGCTGACTGACTCATGAAAAACCATTAATGTAGCTGAGTTACCCTGTAGAGTATAGGGCTGAGTTAGGTTTTGTCAATATGTCTCCATTGAGACAGAAGTGACTTCTACCAATTTTTACCTGTTAGGTTTTGCTAGTGACGGTGTTGTAATAGCTGGGAAATTACTAAGTGTGATTTCTTTGTCTTATGTACAATTTAGACTAGTGCGGTAAGAAATAGCATGCATTATTTCAAGTAGAGGGGTAGCCTGAATAAAGGTCCTTTTAAGACTTTGAAAACCTCTAACACATCTTCCAAATCAAGAAAAAGGTGAATTCACTGAAGTGGAAGCAGGATATATTGCATTTGACAAAAAAAATTTCAGTCATTGATGGGCAAATAAAATATATTAGCCTTCTTTTGATATTAGCATAAAGGATTTTATTTACAAAGCACAGATATGCTGGAAAGTTTTCAGTATATTTTAAATAGTGTGTTTTAAAGTAAATTGCAGCATCTATAAATGTGCGTAAGGATAAATGTGGTTAAAAGCATGGTTCAAAATTCAGATGACAGACAAAGTATCTGACATACCAAAGTAGAGGTTTATGGTTGACTCATTTCTATTCTAATCTATGCCCGTGAAATCCTTTCTGGTAGTGGTATACAAGGCATGAAAAAAAAAAATTAAAATTAAGCCAGTATTTTGTGCAATCCTGCTAACTATGGTTTCTGGATTTGTTTGGGCTTTTGCTTTTTAAACTTCAAAAGGCATATGCTGGTTAAACAAAAACCTGATGCAATCAAAGATAGGAAAAGTGAAATTCAGAACAATCCACATATGTTTTTCAAAGCTGGATGCAAATCTTTGGCGACACTCATTCAGTTTGTGCAGAAACTTCTGACCGGGGCCTCTTACTCGTTCCGTATCAGGTGGGTTATGTATATGAATTCAATATTTAGTATCTATTTGAAGTTCCACAATTGAAAAACAAAAAAAATAAATATACCATAATATACATTACTCTAGGGTAGAACCCCAAAAATAATCCTTTATTCACATTCAGGGGCCCAAATATATAACATTCTGTTGCTTAAGTGGATTTTTGAAATAAAGACTGTAATTCACAAAACAAACAAAAAAAGCAAGGTTGCTTTCTCATCTGATCATGACCTTTTTATTATTAATTTATTTATTTATTTATTTATCATTTATTTATTATTTATTTATTTATTTAGTCCTGATCAGGTCTCAGCTTTTTTAGGATCTCAGTAAGAAAAGCACTATCACTCTAAACTGGCAAACTGAACTATGGCGTAAATGATGGAAGCTATAGAAAAAGCGATAGCAGCCTTATATCTCATCTAATGCTAAGAACCCCTGCTGCAGCGTTGGACAAACTGTTCCATGTGGACCCTGGCACACTGTGCAGCATTCCTGTCCCCAGCTCAAAGTCCTCCTGTACTCCTGTAGGGTTTTGCTACACAGGTTCATTGGTTACTGATAGCAGCCAAATCCGTAATGTGCACTTGGAGAAGCTGCCGTACAATATGCTCCCACACCCTTATCTCAGTAAAGATATAGTTCCCAAACAAGTGCATATAATATTTCAAGTGGACAAGAAAATGCACTGTTATGTATAATTATGACTAAATACATACTGAAAAAATGCACTTTAATTAACTCTGCACTGATTATTTTTACACGGGTTAATAATTGCACGGAGTGGTTTCATGGTATCCTTTGTCCACTTGAGTAACCATGAACACTCTGCTGTAGCTGCTTAATAAGTGCTCCTAGACTATTCAATGTGAAATCTATATAGCTGAGAAGGAACCAAGCAAACTCTTCATTCCACAGTCTTCTGGATGTACCACTGCACTGGTGACTTGCAAATTTTAGGTTTTTGGTGTTGCATAAAGAAAAGAAATGTAAAACTGAAGGATACAAAGAAAGTGATATGGCAGAAGTGCCCTTCCTGTAGGACATAGTGAATTTTATGGTATGTCTGTTCTCCTGCAAAACAAAGGTAGCTGTCCTGATGCATAAAAAACAAAAAAATTTAGAAGTGATTCAGCATCTTATATTCAAACTGTTTAAGCAAACAAATCACAAAATTTGTATCACTCATGACAATAATGGAAGATAAAACTTACTTGGTTTAAATCTTTCTCAAGATGGTGGTATTTAACATGCATTTGCTATTATCCATTGCATTAGAAAGTACAGCTGTGTTGTGAGAGATCGAAGTCATGACCTCTGCATTGTAATGCAGCCATAAAATGTAATTATTATATTATTATGGCCAAACTTATATTTTTTTCTTTTCTTTAATCTATTATTTAAATGTAGATAAGACTCTCCATTCTGAAAAATACTATTAAATAATACAATATAAAAATGAAGATAATAGCATAGGCAGCATGTAAAGCTAAAGTCACCAAAACTCTGCAAAGCCTGTGATTATTAACTGTTAAATCATTCTAATCTAGTGATTACTTATATTCCTTGTGTGGAGCTCTTGAATTTATTTTCACATGATCAGCTTTAAGCATGTATTTTCAAGAAATGTTCTTCATGCTGTAAGTAGAGTCAGATTACTTGATTGTGTTGAAACAAGGAGCATTTTGATGAAAACATTTTTATTGACTTTTGTCCATTCATCTGTGAATTCATTTTAGTATCATTTGATAATCAGGGACCACTAGAGTCATTTTACAGTGCTCTGATTAGTTCATCAAGGACAGCAGTGTATAATGGAGACCTAATAGAGCACTGACAACCCAGTTCAGTGCAGCAGATGAACAACTTGCAATTGATTTGAGCAAAAACCATGAACTTGAATTATTAATCACTTCATAATTTCTGATCTTTAGGGAACATCACATGATCTCACATCACATGACAAGAGTGTCACCTCTTCTCCCCCCACACTGAATTTTTTGATGTTACCTCATTTAAACAGAATATATTGTAGGGAAAAATGTAAATTACATCCTTTTCCCCAATGTACTCCACCTGATGGGAACATATCTGTATGGTAGATTGTATGATGGGATGCTACCCACAGCCAGAGGCTATTTTAGGAAGAAGGCATGTTTCCATACACCAGCATGGGGCAACAGCTTGTTAGGGGCTTCCTGAACCTGCAAAGTGAGCAGCCAGCCTAGCACAAGAAGAATTGTTGCAGTGGTAGTACAAAGTGTGCCATGGCACGAGGCTCAGAAAACGAAAAGTTATGGAGCAGGGAGAGCAATGCATTTAGTTGTTCTTCCTGGTAAGGAAGTATGAAGTACAGTATAAAGTCAAGGGCATGTATATGCTTATGGATTTTGTGTTGCAAGATTATTTCAATCTACCAAATATCTGTTCTAGGTAAATAGTGGGGAAAAAACCCACACTGCAGATGCATTTTATGTCTGCACAGAGAGCAGGCATGTGTACATTTGGTGTAAATATGAATGACGTAGCATGTATGCCTTTAAGATTTTTTTGTATATTGAAAAACACATAAAAAGAACATAAACTCTAAACTGGAATTTGGCCAGGAACACAAGCCAATGATTCTTCTGAGTTGGGATGCATTTTTGCTGTCATTTGGCTTTAGTGCAGATGTAATACTGTCTGCAGTATTTCTAAACTTCAGATTAAGCTCCTTTTTCAGCTGAAGTATAGCATTTCTAAAAAGCAGCTACTAGATTTAATTATGTTAATTAAAGTAAGATTCAGAACAATAACTCTAAGATTTATTATGAAAATTCTTCCAACTTTTTTACATGTTTGGTTTTATGATGCAATTAAACATTGGCTGTGAAGTTTATTTTCATCCCATGTAATGTTTTTGTCCTTTTACAACAAGCTTATAATTAATGAGAGAAGCAGACTTGATGTATATGAGCAAAACTACAACATAGAACCTATAAATCAGAAGGTGTTTACTATCTGCAAACATGTTTCTATTATTTCTTTAGTTAGGTGTATATTACATGTGGGGTTTTTAGGATATATTGAACACAACTAGTAATTGAAGTAGAGTGCAAAATAGTGCAGTGTCTGTAGTTCTAGAAAAAACATGTTTTCAAAGATTTTATTACAGATAATTATTTAAGACATGGTGGTGTATGTATCTACATATTTTTACATATTAAATGGAAGATACATTTTTTTCATATTAAATTTGCATGTAAATAGCTTACAACTGGAAGGACTTAAAACTCCAGTCTTTTTATCTTGCATGAAGACTATATATTGTCAAATAATTTTTGTTTGGTTTAGGCTACTACTTGTTTTTTCCTTTGGGGCATCTGCTAGGCTACCTGGTTTTGGCTTCTTTTATTTTTCCCCTGGTGCTAACAAGGACTTTTAAACATCTCTCCTGGTATCAAACATTGTTGTAGGTTGACCTGGGCCAGGTACCCACCAAATCCACTCACTTGCTCTCCTCTGCAGCTGAACAAAGGATAGAAAATATAACAAGGGTTTCATGAGTAGAGATAAGGACCAGGAGAGATTGCTCATCAAATGCCATCATGGGCAAAACAGATTCAGCTTAGAAATATGAAGTGAATTTATCACTAACCAAATCAGAGTAGGATAATGAGAAGTAAAATAAGCCCTTAAAAACACCTTCTCCCCAACCTTCCCTCCTTCCCAGCTCTATACCTCCTTCCCCAGTAGTGCAGGAGACAGGGAGATATGGGGGTTTTGGTCAATTCATCACCCAAAGCTTCTCCCGGTGCTCAGGGACAAGGAGTCGTTCCCCTGCTGCTCTGTGGGGTCCCTCCCACAGGAGACAGTTCTCCATGAACTTCTCCAACATGAGTCCATCTCATGAGCAAGAGATCTCTGAGGGCTGCAGGTAGATCTCTGCATGCCCATGGATCTCCAAGGGCTGCAGGGGCACAGCTTTACCATGGTCCTCACCACAGCCTGCAGAGGAATCTCAGCTCTGGTGCTTGGATGGCCTCCTCCCACACCTCCACTCACCTTGGTGTCTTCATGGCTTTTCTTCTCACATGCTCTCACTCCTCTCTTCTCTGGCTGGAATTACAAGTACACAACAACTTTTTGTGTATTTTTCTTCTTATATATGTTATCTCAGAGGCATTACCACCATTTCTAATTGTCCCAGCCTTGGCCAGTGGCACATCCATCCATCTTGCAGGGATTGTCTCTGCTAGACATGGAAGAAGCTTCTACCAGCTTCTCACGGGAGCCACCCTTGTAACTTTCTCCTCCCCACCAAAACTGGGCCCAAACCAATACAAACATACATAAAATTGGCCAATAAAATCAAAAGTTAAGGGAGAAATGTATGACAGGCCTATGATCAGTATGACTACCTAAGCTTTAACTAATTTTGCACCCCTGCGTAGCAGAGACACTAATGGTAACTTTAACATTTCTTGAGCTTCCACATCAAGCCCTCCTTTTCTTGCTTATCTATGTGTACACAATTTCTCAGTGTGACAATGGTTAACATAAGGGATGCTTTCAGCTCCAGTGGAACTCGTGTGGCTTAGCATGAGGGCCTGTCTACATACAGCTTCCTGAAGACCTGTCTTTCCATTCCACCAAGTACCCACTGACTTTAGTTTCATATTCCTTTTTTTTGTGTTACATTCACAGATTGTCACCTCATTCAGTTATTGATCTCTCCTGTGCGACAAATTCACTCAACACTGCCATCCCTGCCTTAAAATGATTTCCATGGGGGAATCTTGAATCTGTTGCTTTGAACTTAATTGACTTTTAAATTGAATTGAAGGAAGGAATAAAGTTCCATTTCTATTCTGTCTGGTTTGGTTCTTCTGAGATAAAAGGTGAAAAAAAACTTCTGTCATCAAAAAAAGCAGGCAGGATGCTGAATGCACACAGACTGTGTTTTTAAGTGTGTAGATTATATTTTAGAATTTCTTCATCCTAATATTGCTCTATCTCCCAGCGTTCAATGGCACAATATCTATAGGAAGTTTGGAAGGTTATTTGTTGAATTCTCAGCTATTGCTTTGCAATTCTGTTGAGAAGGTCATGCCATATATCTGAATTCCTACAATATGCAGCATGAATAATAATTCACTTCTTGGACACAGTGGGGTTTCTTGGTAGAGTTACCTTCTATGTTTTGCTAGGCTTCCCTAAATGTAAAAACCCAAGCACTGCAAAGGTTAAGTGAGCTGGCCTTTGGGGCACAGCAGGAAGCTTTCTAGTCTGTGTTCGTCTGTTAATTTCTGTCAAAAATATTCCTTTATGTTGTTTTTCTTAGCTTTTCCCTCCCTGAATTTTTGAAGAACTGTTTATAGTTCAGGCACAGACACTGTGCATGCCAACATGCCAGACAAGTATTCTAAGTGGCTGTCCAATCAGCTGAGGTGGCATTGATATGCTCTGCCAATAAGAGAAAGTACAAATTTAAGACCCTCACTGCTAGCCATTTTGGCTATTAAGCAGATCCAACCTGGTTGTACAAAGCACCATCTGGTGATCTTTTCAGCAGTCCTTCACATAGAAGAATTTACTTTTAATAAAAAGAACTGCAAACATCTAATCTTTTTTACAAATTATGGCTCTTTTTTTGTGGAGAAGACAGACTGAGAGGGTTGGTGTTTTTCAGCCTGGAAAAGAGAAGACCCCAGGGAGACCTTATAGCACCTTCCAGTACCAGAAGGGGGGCTACAAGAGGGCTGGAGAGAGACTTTTCAAAAAGATTTGTAGTGACAGGAACAGGGGGAATGGTTTCAAACTAAAAGAGGGTGGGTTTAGATATTAAGAAGAAATTCTTTTCTGTCTGAGGGTTGTGAGGCTCTGGAACAGATTGCTAGCCAGAAAGCTTGTGAATGTCCTATCCCTGGAAATGTTCAAGGTCAGGTTGGATGGGACTTTGAGCAGCCTGATGTAGTGGAAGGTGTCTCTGTCAACAGCAGGGGGATTAGGACTAGAGTATCCTTAAGGTTTCTTTCAACCCAAACCATTCCATGATTAGCACGATTCAGTTATGGCAAGAAATTATGGTGGCAAAACTGAGAGGCTAAAACACTTCCTTTTTAACATTTATTTTCACTGCCTTTAGCAATTCCGTGAAAGAGATACCTGAAAAAAAACATGTTCTGGACTGGATGTGGAAGTGGCAGTAGCTTCTGCAGCAATGGAAGTCTTGTACCAAAATTCATGGAAACACTCTTTGGCTCGGATTTATGGATATGCTTTGCTAGGGTGTAAGTCTGAGATTTTCAATCTTTTATCTGTGGTACATGGAAATCTGTAGGACACATTCAAAGTTGTCTTTGTATTAAATTTGCAGAATTAAATTCAACAGTTGTCTTGGAAAATATTTAGAGGTCCATAAACTGAAAAATCATTTCTTCACACATACAGCTTTATGGTATTTACAGAATCACAGTATAGTCTGAGTTCAAAGGGACCCAGAAGGAACATTGAGTTCAGCTCTTAAATGAATTGTGAATATAGGGTTCAAACCCACGACATTATTAACCCCAGGCTCTCACCAACTGAGTTAATTTCAGATTACTCTTATGAGGGGAAGCTTGTCATATTTTGAGTAGAGATCATTCTGACCGATCCACAACTTTTGTACTGGCAGGAAATAATAGAATTATAAAATCGTTTAGTTTGAAAAAGACCTCTCAAGATGATCAAGTCGAACCATAAACCCAGCACTGCCAAGTCCATCACTAAATCATGTCATGAAGCACCACACCTCTCCAGGGATGGTTACTCGGAAGATTTTTTAGAACAAGATAGGTATAAAAACCCCAATGACATAATAATCTATAAATATAAGAAAGTTAGAAGAACTATCTTGTGATACTGCAGAAAAACAAAGGGTGGAAATAGAAATGATAGATACAGCAGGAGTGACATCAGGTTTACGTTATCACAATAAATACAAATTTACATCTAAGGCTTTCTATGGTGCTGCTAATATTTGCTGCAGATACACACCACTGTAGGATTAAAACATCTGTAGGAATTTCTCTTCTTTTTATAATCTACCCAGCCCTTTCTATCCTATTTCTTAATTATTTAGTATTCAGACTTCTCCCATGTTCCTCTGCATTCCTGCCTCTGAGATCCTTTCTTTGCTTCAGGAAACTCACTATGCTCATTAGACATGCATGCACCATTTGCTTGCATCCTCAGTAAGTGCCTGGGAAGCTAAAATAAGATAGATGAGAACTGGAAAAGGTACTGAAGAGGATTTAGAGTTGAATTTAAGCATTCTGATACAAAATTGAGTAAGCTTTCGATTGTTCATGGTCCAAAAACCTCTGTAGTTTTCTCAAATCTTATCCCTTATTATGGCATCTAAAACTCTGTAGAAAGGAATATAGTAAACATCAACTTCTACCATCTTTGCCGGATCTTCTCCTGTCCTTCAGCATGCCTCTCTCCCCATGTCCATTCTCCATCTTAATACATGGGGAACAAGGTCAGCTCTGTGATGGCCTTGTGAGGTGCAAGAATTTCACTGGGAAGCAGCTGCTGACTCCAGGGTTTAAAAGTATTAAGACTGGGAAAAAAGAAAAAAAAAAAAAAAAAAAAAAAAAAAAAAAAAAAAAATATAGAAAAGCAGAGCAGACCATTTCCTGCCCTTCTTCATCCTATTTTTCAGATTTGTTGCAGAAGGATGGTTTCTATCCTAGCTATTACTGCCTCTAGGCTTTTTTGTTTTCCACTCATAGCTCTGGAACTGCTGATGAACTAAAATCTTCTTAGCTGCTCCCAGTAATGCAATCTGTTGTTTTTATCTAAAATTATTTTAATTGTCTAATTAGCATTTAATCACCTAAACTTTGGTCTTGTGTTCTGGGTTTTGATGAGTTGTGTATATTCAGTTTTGCTGTCACTTTCCTTCTGGTTTTTCTTTTCCCTTAATGTAGGCTGAGAAAGTGTTTAAAATGTGCTGAAAACTTCTGTTTCCTTTTAAAAACCATTTTGGAATCTTCAGCTACTAACTGAATTTTAAAATTCTATAATAATACTTTTGAACAATTCAAAATCAGATCTTAACTGGAGAAAGTCAGTGTATTACTGCATTTATAATGTTATATTAGTAGTTTGGTCTTAGCAGCTTGCTTATAATTGAAGATAAAAAAAAAAAAGCAAAAGGCTGGAAAGAAGTATCTTTCCAAAGCCAATCAACAAGAACTAACAAGCTTTGGCTGTAGGAGGTTGCCTGAGGAAGGGTAGCTTGCCATAGAGTATGTCTATATTTTCTAGTTATATAATTTAGCCTAATAGCTCTGGTAACATATTCAGTATGCATCCCATTGGGATAAAACTTATTCACATGCTGTTTCCTGCTTGTGGTCAACTAGATGTCAGAGAAAGAAAGACATCTTAAACTCAAGCAAATGGTGCTCATCGAAATAATGTATTTTAGGTTTTTGGGTTTTTTACTGCTCTTCCAGATTGTATCTCTTCCAGATTATATATGAGAGCAGAAATCAAACTGGTGGGACACAGAAGTTTCCTCACCAATAAATTGTGTAGAGATGACTGTATGGAAAGGTCAGGCTGTGTCTGGAGCCTGTGCTGGTGCAGGGAATCACTGTCCTTTTGCTCAGGTAACATGCTTAAAGGCCCACATCACTGTGACTTCTCCATTATGTCCCTGAGTCTCACAGGACTTCCAGCAACATGGATAAAAGGGGCTGCAAAAGCTATCTCCTGCCTCAGCTGAGGGATGCCGCTGCTTGTAATCCTGTACCAACTAACACTGATGTTGCCAGAGGACAGAGGCTGATCCTCTGCTGCTTCAGTTTAAAATTAGGTAAAATAATCTGTCTTTGATTTAGAGTGATGTACTTGTTTTCAAGACCAAGCTCACCCAGTTAGTTCTGCTCTTGCTAGGAGGCAGTAACAAGAGTTGAGACCTGAGTCCACAATCTGTCCCTTCTTCCCTCTCTCCCTCTCACCCTCTGTCCCACTTTTGTGTGGTCTGGCACTGCAGAGGGAGGCCATTGCCAGCTCCAAGATCAAACTCGTCATTGCACACTGAATTTAGACATTATAATATGCACGTTACCATGACCATTCTTTGACATGAGAGGTATTTGCTACTATCGAAAAAATAATAACTGTAAGGGCCTAAGAGCATTCATTTTCAGTTGAGTCTAATGAAATATACTGAAAACTGTCATTAAATGCTTAGGGATACTGTTATTTTACTACCTGTAACAGCAATTGCAGTCTGTAATCATCTCAGCAAAATAAATCACTTGTTACTCAACATAATTGGCAACTGTTCATAAACTTTACCATAAACTAGCACTCTAAAAAATATGAAAGAAAGATATTATTGACAATTTCTGGGAAACTTACTATTGAATTCAAAGAACCAATGAAAGCAAGAAAGGAATCATAAAGTATATTTACTAAACGTGGATTAGAAGAGTGGTTTGATAGTCATAACTATCAAACCTGATAAGATATTCTTTGGGACAGACTCTGTCTTATTCTTTGGGACTCTTTCTGTCACACTGGAATGAATCAATTGAAGTAAAAAGAATAATTTTGAATTAAAATCAGGGCAAAGATTTGATTCCTCAGTGTTTAGCTGTTAATGCTGTCATACCTGGGCCTGTTTGTATACTG
>VZTN01007182.1:2786-16477 GCA_013400515.1 Erpornis zantholeuca | reverse complement strand
GCATTCTTTTTTTTAATGCAGTACTGAAAAGGTACACCTTTGCCCATTTTGTAAGGTGTAATTCTGAAAGGTTGGAAAAGTAAAAAAATCTAATTTGTCTTGGAGTCTAGGATATGTGTCAAGTTCTATTGCTTATAATTACTTTATAGAGATGGGATATCAGAATATATTTATCCCAGTTCTCAAAGGAGTAGACGAAAAAGAAGAGAATGCATTGCACCATGCTTCATGGACATGTATGCAAACCTAGAGTTGCTACATAGAATAATATTTGGTATCAAAATGGTGATAGGAAGAAAAGGTATTACTATGATTTTAGTTATGACTATAGACTGAGAAACTTCCTTTAATATAGACAAAACTATTAAAATGAATTTTTCATTAGATCTAGTCCTAAACTAAAAACTTGATCTTAACAAAACATTTGGAGGTTATTCATCTCTCACAGGTTTGGAGCTCAGTAGTGAGATAAATTTTGTACAAATTTCATGTTTCATTATACATTATTAAAGATAACTAGATTCTTTTTTATTTCAATATTGGTAAAATTTCCCTTGCAAGACCCTTCACAAGCTACTGAGTTTTTTTTTAATTTATGCTGCTGCATGAGTGCACAAGTTCCCTGTGTTAGAGCGGAATTCAAGTACTGTCTCTAGCTTTGTATCTCTAGGCATCCCTTTAATCTGTAGCTTCACAGCATTGCCCATTTCCCAGTACCAGAAAAGTTTTGATGTGAACACTTACATCCTATGACTAATACTGGTTCCAAAAGTCTCAGTATCAGACAGGCAGTTCAGGTTTGGTTTATGTCAGCATTTATGTTATGGTTTATGTCTGGGTTTGGTATATTAATTGAAATGTAGACTTTACAAAGGCTTGGAATTCAGTTACCATCTTGGAGCTAGGAGAGAAGAAGAAATGAAATAACAGGATAACTTTAGTTGTATCTCTGCTGAGAAAGAGTATCATGCTTGACCACTTTTAGGACATGAAGATTTCTCAAGCTCTTGCAGTTCTATCTACTTCACATTTTAGTCTTTCAGACTTTTCTGAAAAGAGATTTTTTTTTTTTTTGGAATGTATGCAGCTAGTCCTGGGGTTAACTAATGACAAGTACTATCTTTTCTTTTGAGTTCAAGTGTGTTTTGTTCCTTTGAGTCCTTTGAGTATTCTCTCAGTGTATCAAAATGCACCTGTTTGATGTCTTTGCCCTGTTCTTGGGAAAAATCAAGTTCATCAAATCCCTGTGAATCATCAAGAGAAAACTGGTTTTACTCCTCTTATTGCCTTCTTGCTTCCTCTCCTAGGTGCTGGCGAGATATACTCAAATACAGATAGATTTTTAACTGAATTCCCAAGTCTTTGCACCTAGGCAGATTTATAAACATATTTTCACCACTTCCCTCTTACTTTAGTAAAAGAAACTTGCCAGATTAATAACACTAGAATTAAAAAAAAGGAAACAAACAGAATATCTAAACCTTATATAGTTTAAAAGCATTTGGTATACAGTGAAGATTGAATATCATGTATCATAGTCAAGTCTAATATGCTTCATTTCCTCATTTGCCTCCCCCCATCAAGTTCAGAAACAGCTTATTAAAAGGGAAGCAAGATGTGTAAAACTCAGCAATAGAGTCAAATGTCAATGCATGAGCTGGATAAAGAGAATATGAGTACACTTACAAGTAAATTAAAATAAGAACATTGTGCAATTTTATCCAAAATGGTTATTTTAGTTGTCTAAGATCTGTGAAAATTGCAATGGAAAGTAATATTGCTCCAAATTATTTCATCTTTCATTCAGAATGTGCTGTTAATTATAGGAGCACCTGTTAGACTGTAGTCACTTATTGTTAGCATTTCAAATGAGCATGCTCAATTGAAATGAATCATTTAATGGCTGAAATCTACAGCCTAATTGTACTTTTAGTGTGCTTTTGACAAAAGTATTTTGGCTATTACTCTTTGTTGAAGCAAAATGCACACTTTTTACAAACCCATTACATTCAGGGTCAGAAGGATCTCTTAGACCATGCAGTCCAGTGTTGTGGTCTCTCATACAGATATTCCTATGTCTAACATGTAACTTCTGGTTATATCTCCTAGGAAATGTTTTAAAAGGCATAATAAATTCACTTTTCTTATGCCTTTTAGAGGGAAATCTTAGAGATTTCTCAGAAATAAAAAAATAATTACCTAATTTAAAAGGTCAGTCTTGCTTCAGATCTCAATGTTCCTGGGCTTAGCCATTAAATCTTGCAGTTTACTTGCTTACATGCTTGTAGGCTCTGTACTTATTAGCACCCCTTTTCCAGTTGTTTACATATCCAGATTCAAACATGATACATTTCAGATGCAGATTTCCAGATACGAATCATCATTTCAATTTTTTATATCCACCTCAAGCACATGCCATCTTTTAAGTTTGCTCATGTTATTCTTGTAAGTTGTAGGTCAGATCCTGAAAGAGTATCACAGTAATCATCCACCTCAGTGATAGCTATAAAATAGCTATAAAAATCTCTGTGAGCAGTAACCAGGGGAAATGGTATTTGTGGGTGTGTGTCCTCCTCTATCCTTCCAGTTACAGGGAACGATGAGGGAATAAACAGGACAAACCAGCAGACCAATACCTGTCTCAGCCTGGTGTCCACCAGAAGAATTTGGGGTTTTTTGGCCATGGATCAGTCTACACAGCACCTGACCTGTTGCTGACAGATAAGAAAAAAAGGAACTTTCTGTGGGAGTTAGCAGGGCTCATTGAAAAACTTTAAACTAGATCTGAAGAGGGAATGGGAAAAAAACCCCAAGGGTTCTAGACATAGATCTGGGCATGCCAATGTTTGAGGTATGGTTTTCTAGCCAGGTCCTTTGGCCTCAGGTCTCCTTGTCATCTCAGTGGAGGTAGGGGAAGTAGATTCATGTGGCAGCAAAAGTTTTATTGATGTGTAGAAATCATGGGTGTGCCTGAGAATGGGGGGAGTCTGTAATAGACCACCCAATGAGGATGAACAGGCAGGTGAAGTCTCTGTTCTTGTGCAGGTGCTCAAAGTCCAGATGTCTGCTGGAGAGGCAATGCAGGCTGCCCAGGGAAGTGGTTGAGTCACTCTCCATGGAGGTATTTGAAAGACATGCAGTTGTGGCACCTAAAGACACGGTCTAATGGTGTACTTGGAAGTGCTGGATTAAAATTCGGACTCAATAATCTTAAGAGTCTTTTCTAACCTAAATGATTCTATGTAGTTTCATGTATTATCCATTGCACCAGTTTCTGAAAGAACCCCTCCTGTTGAAAAACTGCGTAAACAAATTTCTTCCTTCTGCTCCGCATTTCCTTTTCAGGTATCAGAGATTATAACTTTGAAAATGATACACAGATTTCAGAAGCTGCTTAATAGTTATATATTGGGAAAAAAAAATTGCTGTCTTTAGGGTGTGAATGCATCAACTTAGCTCTTATAACTTACATATTTTTTAAATAATATAGCATTAATCCCTAGCAGTCCCCAACTTTCTGTGGTGTGCCTACAATATTAATGAAGAAAAGATGGCATAGTATAGGAATGTATTTTCAGGAAATCTCTTTAAAAATGAGATCTTTATTCTACAGTGATAAAGAGTCTGTAGATGTTGCAAAGCAAGATATGAAATGTTGTGAAAATTTAATTTCTCATCTAATTTTTGTCTTGAAATATTTTAAAATAATATGGTGTGAAATAGTGTGATAAAATGTATTATGCAAATGTTATTATATTTTTGTGAAGCAAAATATTTTTAGAGACTTATGGTTAATTTTAATCTAACTGTAGTTTTGAAAGTTTTATAAAACCTTTTTTGAACACAACAGATTATTTTCCAGTACTAGATTGATTCAGTTTTGCACCATAATTAAAGGTTGTGTCCCATCTACATGTTTTGCTGCTGGGAAAATCGCTGATCTCCAAATAAAGAAGTCTCTTTTTTTCCTTCCTTGAGTCTATTCCTGAATGGATTTTCACAGCAATACACATTTTTTTTTCAATTATTTTTTCAAAGATGAATTTAGAAGGAAAAAGGTTAGTTTGTGAACCCATGCATAAAATGCATAACAAAACAACTAAATGAGCAAATTGGCATTTTATTGTTATTGTCATTGTCTATTTGATTTTGTCAGGGTCCTGCTTCCAGCCAGGACAGTGCTAAATTTTGCAGTAGCCAAGACGGGGCCTGGCAGGACCCAGAGGTTATTCGGTACCACCCCACATCATTTTCTGGGGAAAGGGAAAAGCTCCCTTCCGGGTGGTGTTTTGTGACGAAGAACATGGTCGAGTATGGTCGGGTATTGTCGGGTGTGAGCAGCCATGTGTGAATTATAGGCCTCTTTTCCTGTACACTCTGTAATTAGCATCACTGTTGTTTACTGTCTGTTGTTTTCTTTCACCGTTGTTTTCAATAAATTGTTCAATCTCAACCTGTGGTCTTTACCTGTTTTACCTCCAATTTTTCTTTCCAGCCCACTGCAGGGGAGAGGGAAGGGGAGGACCAAGCACAATGTGGTTTGGAGTGTTTCAGGGTGTACACTAGATTGGGGAATGCCATTCCTAAACCATGGAAGCCAGCCATCAACTCCAGGACTTCTGTTGTACAAGTTCATGCTCCAGCGGCACTGCAAAGGCTCTGGCCTTTTGTTTAACATTTGCTAAAGACGACACCTATGATTCTGTCTACCCAATGGCTGACCAGAGGGAGCATTTTGATCCCAAGAACTTATGTCCAGTTATGGAATGTTTACTCCAGATTTATCTGTGGAACTGGACGAGAGCCACCCCTGGCCATCGGTATGTACTTTTTACTGCGTAAAAGTACTTACCTCTCAAGAAGCCATCAAGTCTTCTGTTGTGACTAAATAATCACAATGAAGATCAGAAATTCTCAATCATTATCACTTAATTTATATGAGTATACTTGAAGTTAAAATTAAATTTTAGGCAAAACTGCTGTCTTGATCTGTTTAAATATTCTTGAACTCTGTCAGGCTGGTGGCATGACCACTTGCCTGGGGAGCCTGCTCTAGTGGCTGACCACTATCTGGGTGAAAAACCTTTTCTAATATCCAATTTAAACCTCCCCTGACACAACTTCGGGCCATTTCCTTGGGGTCTTGTTACTGGTCAGCAGAGAGAAGAGATCAGTGTCTGCCCCTCCTCTTCCTCTCACAAGGAAATTGTAGACTTTGATGAGGTCTCCCCTCAGTGTCCTCTTCTCCAAGATGAGGACACCAAGTATCCTCAGCCATTCCTCATATGGCTTCCCCTTCAGACCCCTCACCATCTTCGCAGCCCTCCTTTAGGGGCTCTCCAATAGCTTTATTACTTCCTTAAATATGGTCACAGTGCATCCTTTCCTGACATTAACTAAGGAACCTTTCTGACCTTGCTGGAAAACTTAAATACCACTAATCTAGTATGACGGCATGAATAAAGAAGAAAGAGTTGAGATTTACTTGGTGGTCACAAGCGGAATCTAGTATATTGTGTCTGATATGAAGATCACTTGTATTTTTCCTATGACATATCCATCATGATCTCACATCTTAATTTTCCTTTGCTATTTTTTTTCTAATAGTTAATACATTAATCATGTATTTTTATAAAGTGTGTATAAGTTTTTGTTTCATTTTAATTTTTCTAGGGGTTCTAGCTGCTTCTCTAACACAGTTAGGAACACTCTAACACAGGAACACTGTGAACACTTTTCACATTCCCTTGTGAAATGTAATTTTCTAGTTGTCTTTAAAGTTAGAGATATTTTTCTGCCATATAGAGCGAGGTCCTTTAGTAATTTACTTAGCCTACTTTTTGTCTTTTGAACAGTTTCTTTGTAGTGTGGAACTTGAAGGGCTGGTTCCATATAAGGTTTTAGTCTTACCCACTGTCTTGGTTGTATGTCATTAACTTTGTTTCCCACAGTACTGCACTTGACTCTGTGTTCGATGGCTTGTCTGCTATAGCCTCCAGGTTCTTTTTTGAATTACAGATTTCCAAGAAACAATCAGTTTTCCTGTCCATAAGTGCAGCCTGATTTCCCTATTTGCAGATGAATAACTAATGGCTTATGCTGTATCATTAATTAAATAGATAACAATGTCACCAGACTTGCAGTGTCATTAGTCTTGCTAAACCCCTCCACATTTTGTTATTACTTACGGCTGATTCAATTTTGAAAAATCTGTCATTTTAATAATCACATATCACTAGTTCCTAAAGCGGAAAACAAAGAATGAGTTCCTCTTTCTGAGAGGTGGTGTATAAATACAAAGAGGCAGTTTTCCCCAAAGAGCTTACCCTTAATGAACTATTGTTTTAAGATATTTATGAGGATTTAATGGCCATTAATAGTAAGTGTATTATTCTGACCTGCAGAGATTACTGATATACTAATGCATTAATTTTCCACACATCTAGAGGGTATCACTTATCATCAAACTAACAAAGCATCTCCTAAACAAAGGAGTGTATCAGTGTCTGACACGTTAAGTAGACCTCCAAAATCCTATACTACCCTCATGTTCCTAAACAAGAAAGATTTGTTTGCATACATACATGTTACTGATAAGTAATACTTATCAGAGCCTAGGGACTCCTCGTCGATCTATACCACAACACATACACACAGTTTATATATTATCTCTGTGCTATCTTTCTGTTCTCCCTTAGTGTAAGTTCAAAAGCACAGTGCTGAAATTTGTAAGTGTTCAGCATTTCTTGTTGCTTTGCTAGCAAGCTGAGAGAAGTGCTGATGATACCATTTCCATCTTAGACATTATGCAGATCTGTATTGTCATAATTCCTATATTTAACTAAGAAGAGAGAATTTCACTATAGTTAAATTGCTATAAAATATCTAAATGATTATCATCTGTGATAATATATATGTAAAAAAAAGTGTGCTGAAATAAAAGATTGCTTAAATCAATATGGCTTCTTGAACTGAACAGACAAATTGAAAGTGTTTTCAAGCTAAGGGTGACTTTCAGGTGTGCCCAGTGCACTTACAATTCCTGAGATTTAGCTTCACAGAATCACAGAATATGCAGAGTTGGAAAGGATCATCAAGTCCAGCTATGGCCCTTGCACAGCACCATCTCCAAGATGTGGATGTGCCTGACAGCATTGTCCAAACACTTCTTGAACTCTGTCAGACTATGCTGTGGCCACTTCCCTGGGGAGCGTGTTCTACTGCCGAGCCACCCTCTGGGTGAAGAACCTTTCTGCTAGTATCTAACACAAACGTCCCCTGACACAACTTCAGGCCGTTCCCTCGGGTCTTGTCACTGGTGACCACAGAGAAGAGATCAGTGCCTGCCCCTCCTCTTCCCCTCATGAGGATGTTGAAGACTGATCTCCACTCAATCTCCTCCTCTCAGGCTGACCAAGTGACCTCAGCCACTTCTCACACAGTTTCCCCTCAAGGCCTTTCACCATCTTTGTTGCCCTCCTTCAGACACTATCCAATAGTTTAATGTCTTTTTTATATTTTGGCACCCAAAACTGCCCCCAGCACTTGAAGTGAGGCTGCCCCAGTGCAGAGCAGAGCAGGACAATCCCCTCCCTTGCCTGGCTGGTGATGCTGTGCCTGATGCTGCCTTGGACATGCTTGGGTCCTGTCTGGCTGCCAGGGCACTGCTGACTCATGTTCAACTTGCCATCCACCAGGACCCCCAGGTCCCTTTCCACAGTGCTGCTTTCCAGCATCTCATCCCCAGTGTGTCAATATGCCCAGGATTTCTCCATCCCAGGTGCAGAATCCAGCTCTTTCCTTGTTCATCTTTATATGGTTGGTGACTGCATAGCTCTCTATTTTGTCAGGGTTGCCCTGCGGGGCCTCCCAACCTTCATGTTATTCAACAGCTCCTCCCAGTTTTGCATCATCTGCAAACTTGATGGGTATCCCTTCCAGTCCTGTGTCCAAGTCTTTTATGAAGATGTTGAAGAGCACAGGACCTAAGATGGAGCCCTGCAGAACCCCTGCTAGACATTTTGTCCAGACAGATCTTCAGAGAGACACTAGCAAAAGCTTTACTGAAACCCAGAAAGATTACATCATCTAGTTTCCCTTGATCAGACAGGTGGGTTACCTTTTCACAAAAGGAAATTAGGTTTGATAAGCAGGACTCCTCTCCTGAAGACTGTGACCAATGACTGTGTTGTCTTTCGGGTGTTTCAATACCTGCCAGAATAAACTGCTTCTCCACAAGTTTACCAGCCACTGAAGTGAGAATAACAGGCCTCTTGATTTCAGGGTCCTCCTTCTTGCTACATCTGCAGTTTGCAAAGCCATTCTCAGCTGATATTTACCATTCTGAAGACCAGAAAGACTGAAGGAAAAAAATATAATCTTTCTACAACACCTATCTTTTCAACAAACCTTGTCTTGTCTGAGTATGTAAATAGATGGGAGAAGAAAGTTCCTGTGTTATTGCAGAAAGGAACTTAGAGCAGTATCTGGATCAAAATACGTCAGTGTTTTGAGGTACTAATGCACTCATTTGTTTAAACAGAATATAGCTCAGTGTTGTAAGGGACTAGTGAAAACACTGAACTCTGTTATATAGTAATGAAAATACAAATACACTATCCTGCATAAAGTATTTGTAATATTGCAGCATTTTTTCCACAAGCTAAATTGCAGTATTAAAATATACTTAGATGGAAAATCATAATTTCTGAACACTGAGAATTTCTAATTCTTTTAAATCTAAATTGAAATATTGCCCTGTTACGGTGCTGGGAAACAGTTTAAGGAAATGTGCTATACAAGGTCCATATAGAATACGTACATTTTAAGTTAGCTACTATATTGCTGGTAATTCTTAAAACACTATGAGCATTTAGGACAGAACTGACAGTGTTTATTTTCAGTCAAAGAATTTACTTGTTCAAATCAGGATGTATATTTTTTTTTTGAGTCAATGGAAAGAAGTAGCCTTTTTCCAGCATGTGGATCAGAGGTAGTCTGGAAGCTGATGGTGATGGTTTGTGAAGCATGTGTGTGTTTAAAAATTTTACTGGAGGCTGTGTGTGTACATACTGATAGCTGCAATTGCAGTTCCATAGGTACAACTTCAAGCATAAAAAAGAATCAAGATTAGCCAGTAACATGATTGCAAACCTCTTAATGTTGAATGAAGTGCACATACCAGAAACACTAGTAATCAGCAATTTTCTTGACTGGAAGGATTTATATTACTTCAATTTTCTGTGTTGCCATTAAAACACATAAGTATTGCAAAGTTAACTGTAAATCACAGCAAAATATATGTTGATGACTTTCTTTCCTTAAATTTCTGTTAATTATTTCTATGAAAAATTTCAAATGGTAATGGCATACTGCTGAGGCAGAAGGATGTTAAACTGTTTCTCATTCCAGAGAGGATAATGGCAAAGTATCTAAAGGTCAAGAAGAGTGCTGGATTTATTAATATAAAAAGGTAGCTATAATTTAAGCTATTACCCAAGCATTGTCCAAGTGATGAGAGAATATTCCACTTTGAAGAAGGCACAATCTATAGGTCTTCAAAGAGTTGATATAATCATAAAAGTTCAGGTTTAGAAAGGGCCCCCAGGAGGTCATATAGTTCTTAACTCTACCCTGAAAAAACCTATCTATGTGGAAATCCTCTGCAGAGATGCTGATCTTATCCATTCTTAAAATAGATAGAAAGAAAAGCATAATAATATTCTATTATTGCTAGATACTGTGTATAGAGAGTAGTAATTGGAATATCCTATTGTTGCTTAGCCTGCTGCGTCTCTCTGTATCTCACAGGAAAAAGACAAGAGGTGCCTCCAAGGGCACTATGTTACAGACAGTAATAACATGAAAAGGAAATGCAAAGAACTAAATAAGTCGGTCCTAATCTAAGTTTCTACTTTTATGAGTAAGAAAAGCCTGGGGAGTAGGACCAGGGACTCTGTGTTGAATTATAATTTCATCATACTCTGATTAATTCCTCAATCCTTTGCTCTGTTTCTTATATAAAGACCAATTTCCTTTCCTAGTCATATCTCTTTCATAGTATTTTCCTAGTTCTCTTCCCATTCCAGTTAAATGTTACAGAGGATTTTGTTCTTTATAAAGCAAATGAGATATGAAAAAGTTTGTGGAGACAGTTTTCATTGTAATCCAGAATTTGGGCTGTTATCTGAACAATCATGTATAGATCAGGGTGAAAGTTGTGATTCATATTTATATTTTAATAATCGATGTCTCAAAAAAATTAGGTTTTCTTTCATACCAGCTAACGTGAAATCCAGTAAATACATCATATCCCAAACTGTATCATCTGTATGCCGTGTCTTCAAGTTTTGTTGTAACGTGACAATACTCATATTGCAAAACCAAAACCAACTCAGAAAGTCTCCTTGTGATCCACAAAACATATGATATACTCCCACTGCCTATTCAGATGAAGAAAGATGTCAAGATTCTTAGACATGGTAAATACTGATTTTCTTAATGAGTCCAGTAAGATGAATAAACTCCACAGTACTACTTAGACTTAAAATAACTTCTAGACTTGAAAGATACCTTTAACACGTATGTTTTTCACAAGAATTGTTTGTTTTTATAATATATTATTGTTCTTTCACAAGAAATTATTGCTTTATGGGAAGTGATTAGTTGCCCTAAATCTAGTCTGTAAAATTGAAAGTATTTAAACCGAATCATAACATTTGTCCCAAAGAAACATGTTCTTTCCCTGGTGGCTCATTTACAAGTAAGTTATGTATCATAATCTCATCGTGTTTCAAATAATAATTCAAAGGGATTGATGATTGAGTCTACAATTTTTTTTTAACAGCTTCTGCTTTATATCTTTCTCTTACTTATAGACAAATAATAAAATTTTAGTTATTATATTAAGAAAAAAAAGTGAAAGAACAAAGATGTATTTATTGACACTTAGAGCTCTGTTCATTTCTTTTAATATTAAAAAAAAAAAAAAAGATACCAGAAAACCAGCAAGCAAACAGAAAAAAACCCTCAGAAAAGTATGTTTCCTTTTGGAGCAAATTGATAGAAGAGAAACTAGTCAATTCACTGTCACAGAGCATGCTCAAGGGCATCTAAACAGGCATGTTAGAAGGGAATAAGTGCCTTTTCTGAGAAGTATGAATTCATGCTCTGCTAATTTCCCAAACAATTGAAACTCCTCCCACTTCAAATTTACAGTGTAAGCGGAAAGCCATAACTCTGTTAATCTTCCTTAGACAGGTAATACTATTCCTAATTACCACCTTGATTATTGGTTAATTATTGTCTAATTACCACCTTGATTTTCAAATTTAATATTCACATTATTCCACCATTTACTAGATCTCCTTTTGAATTATAACAGTATGAATGTCAGTAGATTCAGGAGTTGAGTTTTTTACAGGGTTTTTGGAATACTTGATCTTTCTCAGCTTCTCTTCAGGAGGGGAACAGATGGCTTCAGAAATTCCCCTGGATGGGAATCAACATGTTGTGAATAACACCGTGATCTTACTAAGACTTACTCCTGTGCTTAAAGGCACTAAGCTCAGTGTGACAACTGATGTGTTTGAAATCAAGCATGTGAACAAGTGGTAAACTCTTATACCAGGACACAATGCTGAAACCCAAGGGAATGGAGAACCAGGTGTGTATTCTCGTTTTATTTCAAGAAAGAAAAAAAAAATAAATAAATAAAAAAATCAATCTTCTCTTCTACAGACTAATAACTGTACAAAGAACAATTCCACTACTGGTTTCCTGCGTTTCTTTGCATGTTGCAATTTCATCATTATCACATTACATACTAATAAATCATGGAAATTACTAATTCCTAAGATATATACAGCTTTGTGAACTCATTTTGGAATAACAGTTTACAAAGAAAAAAACCCCAAAAACATAATGCTATTTGTTTGGGATGGTTGCTGAATGCTTGGAAGCCTTTTATAACCATACAATTTACAATGATACTCACTAGGGAGGGTTTATGGAAGGTGATCATGTAAGATAATTTTTATACAAGGAAATACTGAAAGAAGTTTCTAAAAAGAAGCAACAGACTGCAATATGTAATTCTCTTAAGCAATAATAAATTGCCCATATAGAATTAATGATCTCCTGACATTTCTTTCAAAAGACTTGAAAAGAACTAATTAATGTAGCACATTTCAAGCTAAGCAAATTGCAATGATAAATGGGATTACTAGAAGCTATAAATGCAATTTGTAACTGAAGGAAAAGTGCAAAACATCACTCAGAACATTAAGGAATGCAATTAAGCAAAACATTTGGAAGTATTTAATTACATCTGCAGAGGATAGTTAAGTGAGGTCTGGTGCCTTGCATTAGTAGCAATGTCAAAGCTTCAGAAGATTGCTTAAGCATAAAGTAGATCATTTGCCATCAGGATAATATCTGATTTGACATGCAAGAAAAATATTTCTTCATTGACAAATCATACAGATGTTTGAAAAAATAAACAGGTTCTTATCAATGGCAAATTTTGAATTGCAGGAAGAAAAGTCAGGTAGGTATTAAATGGACACTTTCTTGTTGGTCCAATTGTCTTTTGGGATAATTGATGTATACCGAAGTAAAAAATACGCAAGAAAATGGGGTATACTGTAAATCAGCTGGAGCTTAATTCAGCAAATTGCAAAACTATATGGTCGTAATTAAGCAAAGCCCTGACAAACTTATATCCTTTCATTGATTTCATATCCCTTTCACATTCTTCACTGGAGTTATAACTTAGGAAATTGATTTAGTAGATGCAGCTCGTGGAGACAGGTATTAAATCACGCACTCTCTCTTTTACAGAAAGGTAAAAGTTATCTTTGTGAAGGCACCAGGGAGTGAACAAGCCTTGCGGGTGGCTGCCATGGAATGGCTTATATTCATGCTGTCCAGGACAAGCATCCCCTGGAGGAAAAAGACTGTGTTGAGTGTACTTATCAGCCTATAGAGGTCAGGGGGCTTTTGCATCTCTGTGGCTTGAAGGGAGGCAGCCTTGATGAGCTCCATCAGTTCAAGCACACATATGTTTCTTCCTGTAGGAGGATCTCTCTATACAGGAGCCCAGGAATAAAGGAGATATTGTCTGAAGAACAAAGCAAGATTGTTATGTAGCTAGATTTTCCTTACTTGCCTTCAGTTTATTCCTAGAGAATAGGATGGCTATAGCACCTGCTCCACTTTCCTCTTCTTGACCTGTTTTCTTGGCAGCTGTTTTGATTTCAGCAATGAGATGCTTGTAGCTGAATGTTTGTGCTTAAAAATGGCTGAGTTATTTATTACCAGACACCTATAGAATCCCAAGTCTAGACTTAGACACACTGCTCAGTAACTGGGTTGTCAAATACAAGAGCTAGAAACTTTCTGTTCTGTTCCTTCAACTTTCTAAAACAAAAAAGCTTCACTTAAAAATTACGCATGTTTGAAACTTGGCTGATGCTTTTTAAATATTAAATATTTATGTCTGTGTAGTCTATAGCTGCCTTTTGTTTACTAAGGATATGGTGGAATATTATTGAATGTTAAATAAAATCACAAATAAGGAGTTTTGTTACCTTTCCTTGCAACTCAAAAATTAATCTAAAATTGTTTTTATTGCCTGACCAAGAAAGTTGGGCAGTTGCCAGTGAATGTTTTATTATCCCCAGAATTTTCAG
>VZTN01007181.1:34459-51443 GCA_013400515.1 Erpornis zantholeuca | reverse complement strand
AATTCAAAAAGCTTCCACAATTTAGATGCATTTTACTGATTTATACATGCCAAAAATTCCCCAGAAGACACAATTTCACTTGTGATGTTTTTATGTCCTTCTAAATAGGTAGAAAAAAATGAACCTAAATAAAAGAAGTATAAATAGGCCTAATGAATAATTTAAATACATAGACTGTACTGAGCAGCTGAGCCTTTCTATTTGACCTATTGTCATCATAAAACAATTATTTAAAGAGAGATTGAAAAATACAGAAAATCTTATTTCATAATACATTTCCAAGAACAGTAATTTTAGAGCATCAGGGATGGGGAGTCACTCTGTATAATACCTAACATTTAAAACAATCTGCAGAAAAAANGGAAGCCCAAAAAAGTTTCTGTCCTGGACATTGCTGTCATGCATAGAAGTAAACAGAATGAATTGAAATATATTTATCCTAACTTAGGAGATGGTATATTGACCTGTCAATATCTCCTCTAAATGTGATTGCAGAAGTGCAAACAGCTGTTACTTGGCCCTGAAAGGGCTAGTTTCTTTGAACTTTGTTCTTTACTCAGAACTGGTACAGAAGATTTTAGAAAATATCCAATTGGGTAAATAGCTCAGGTCAGATCTGTGCTTGCAATTCTTATATATATATGGAAATAAAATACTTAATGCTTCATCTGTTTTTCTTAACTATGTTTTCATTGTGTACTTGTCAATATTTTTGTTCTGAAATGAAATGTCCTGAAGCAAGAAGTAATGCAACTTCAGTATGTGTACTTGAATTCTCAAAAATTATGCAAAGCCTTAAGATCCCTGATACCAATCATGTACTGCAATTCAGTTATTAAAATATTAAAAATAGTTTCGATAAATTACTCACTTTGGAGAGATAATATTTGGACAAGATTATTATACTTTCAATTATACTTTGAGAGCGATGTCTGTACAAGACAATCTCCTGTACCTTCTAGATTGGCAGATTCCATTCCTTATCACCTAGTCTTTGCAAATCCTTCATCTTTCAAATGCTTGAAAAACAAACCCCCAAACCCTATGAAAACTTTAGAGATGCTGATATGCCCCATATTTTTAAAACCATAAAAAACCCCAAACGAAGCAAACCAAAACAAACAAAACCCAAATAACCCTCCATCTTCTCTTCTTTGAAAGCTAGTCAAAGGTATTTTTCATTTATCAGCGAGCGTTCTAACAATTTATAATTCTATTTTCTGTATGTCAGATCAATTTGTGGTAACACACACGTTGTCTAACTCTATTGGTGTTATGCACTTCACTTCCAGATTGTTCATCCAAATAATGACAGCTCAAGACCAAAAGAAGTTTGGTAATAGATGGTTGGATTTGTATAATGATAAAAAATTACTTTTGTAAGTTTTTCTTGTTCATGAATGTTAATCAAGGAATTAGATTATTGCCAGACTGATCCTCCCATGTGGCCATTCATCACTTGTGTTCTCACATAATTCTGAGGCCCCTTGCTGAGCTGGAGTATTCTCTGGGGCAGAGAATTCTACATAAACCTTCAGTGTCTCATGTACAACTCCTTGAGGGAAAAAGATTTACAATATAAAAAGCAGTATTTCATGGTTTGCTTTCACAGAAACTTCGTTTAGTAATATTGTAAAAGGATTTATATAAAATTAAGTCTTAGCTAAAAGCTTTGGCTTTCCTTATTGAATCATATGCATGTCTTCAGTTTTAGTGACCCTCAGCTGCTTTCTGATTTCTCTGAATGTAACTAGTTTGGCTGTTAAATGTAATCAGGAAAATATTTTGGCTATGGAGTTAAGCAAGAACAACTTTTTAAAAATTAACCTGGAAAAGTATTAGTTGACAGAAATCTAATATATTGATTCATTGTACCTTGTGGAATCTAGAAGGGAAATGAGAGGACAAAATACTGAAGTATGTATTATTTACTGCAAATCAATGATATTAAATGAAAAAAGTCATCTCAAGTTTTCCACCCTGTTCATTCCCCCAGGCAAACATGTAGTGAAAGCTGAGTAGTTTTCTTGATTTTTATCCAATTTCTTGACTTTACTTGGAACTATAGATTCTGAATATTTCTAAGACCTTAGAGGCTTCATTTAATGAAGAAGGACTTTAAAGTTTTATGGATATCGTAGCAATAGTCACAGATAAAATTTAATATGCTGTCCAGGTTTATTTGTATAAGACAGAGGGATAAAATAGTGCTAGTAGTGGGGGACTAATTTTAAACATCTAATGAGCATCATACTAAAATATTAGCCTGACACTCACCACTCACTTGAAAAATATGGATCTAATTTAAACAGTGGTTTTAACAGTAATAACAATTGTATAATAAAATTCTGAAGTTCAGCTGTATTTAGTAATACGTTTTCTTAAATATTTTTTCTTTTTTTCCTTCTTTTTATGCCACTCTTTTCTCCTCTCATATTCTTTCTTTTCCACTACTTCTGGTACAGATTAGGAATAAATGAGTACTTCAAAAAACTATTTTCTAAAAGAAATTTTACAGAAATTCAACTGTTTTGTTATAACAAGGGAACAGAAGAAAAGCTTGATTTACTTAAACTGGTGCTTGAGCCATATTGATCTCAATCAGTCCTGATTTTTATTTGGCTCAAGACAATGGCAGTACCCTGCACAGGAAGTTGCATTTGTCACAGTCCTCCATAGCCAGTGGGAAACTCCTCACAACACACAGAGCTCATAAATGATGTCGTTATGGTGGGAGAAAAAGAAGAGCTCGTTGTTGCTGAATTCAGTAAGTGAAACATTGCGATACATCAAAAAACCATGATTTTATTCCACATTAAATTAGTTGTCTCATGAGGCTGTACTGAAGCTTTGGGTTTGCTTTTATAGCTATCTGTGGGTGGAGAAAGAAATGGTGCAGAGGGATTTTTAATAAATATACAGTATAGATAGTGGGGTAGATAATACATTCAAGCCTATGTTTTATTTTCTTATGTAGTGAAAAGGCTACATAGAGAATGGATAGCCCAAAGTACTAGCTTTTCCCTGGTAATCTAAATAAATAAATGCTTGACGTATTTTAGAGTGTGTTCCTTCAGCACAGCAGTGCTTTTGTATGGCTGGGTTTTTTTTTTCCTTTGTATCCAACCAAGCAAGTCTCTGTCTTTCTAGACTTTTAAGAAGCTGTTTGATTTGGTTTTTCTTCTACTACACTTTTGAAATATTGTTCAAGGACAGAGCTAAATCTATGTTATATCACAACAGATCTTTAATGACCATGTGCTTTGCATGCTATTTTAAGTTGCTCAAATCGAGTATCAGTAAAAATACATAAAATATTTATTAGCTTCTTTTCCACTAGCTATATTTCACAGCAGTGGTGATTTGCCTGATTAAGAGATTAGTCTCTCAGAAGAACATATTTGAATGAGCATGAACTCCAAATGTTCAATGGTACCAAACAGATTATTTTCCATGTGATAGAGGTTGTTCTAATTACTTGCCCTCACTTTGGTTGCTACATTGTATATTACTTTTTGGATTGCTGTATTATTGACAAAATGTGCTTCTGTGGTTACAAAAGCAAAGTTATGTTACACAGAGAGGAGCAGAGATGCAGACAAAATGAAGAGATATTATGGGGATTTTAAAAGGATTGTATGAGTTATATGTTTGTTCCTGAAATGAAAGAGTCTACAGGCATGGTGGCAGCATATACACTGACAATTATAAATCATTTTCCAAAATGCTGTGAAATCTAGAACAAAAATTCCGCTTTTTTACTGCAGAAAACTTGGTATGACTTCATTATTTTCCTTGGTCAGTAACTAGGTATTTTCTTACATTGCCAGTTGATTTAATACTCCCAAAGGGTATTGCTGCATTTGGGAGGTTTTTAATGCCACAATATTGTTCCCAGTAGGGTGGTGTGTGTAACAGATAGCCCAGGGAGGCCTAAAAAGTGCCTTGTGGCCTCCAGAGCTCTCAGGTCTCTAGACCAAAACTAGCATGTTGCTATCCATGAGAGCCAAACAGGCTTTACCAATGCTGTGTGGCATCAAATGAGTAACCATAATTTATATTTGTGTCTCAGTTGCCCTAGGAAGTCCATAGAATTACTTAAACTTGTGTCATCTTTTATTTCCTAGGGATAAAATATGGAAAGAAAACAGATCTTCCTTCTTTCATAACTTTGGAAGTAGATTTTTAATGTAATCCTGGGAGGAATTCTTTCTCTATCTTAGATCTTCTGCATGGTGAGAACTTCCGAAGGAAAAAATCTTTCTTTTCTTATAACACCCCTTCAGTCTGAGCTCCAGCAGCAACCAAACAATAATCTTCTGATTTATAGAATAGCATGGTGTAGAATGTCCTGTGAGAGCAGAATTAATATGAGCAAGTCAACATTAAACCAGTATTTTACAGACTGTGTGTGTGGTAGAAGTGGTAGAAGCAGCATGCAAAGTGTTTAAGGTACCAACTGTCTCCCTGCACCAGAACTGAATAGCTGTGTCAGCACAGCCCTGTGCCTACACTAATTACAAACAGGAGTATGCTTTCAAATCTGTTGAAGGAAGAGAATACAGAGAAAAGCTTGGGAAATGTGATGTTAATAATATCAGGTTGTACAGTGCTGCCTAGGTAAAATTTTTTGCTGAATCTATGAGTCACACTGCAGTACAGCCTCTGTAGAGTAGTGGAAACCTTCAGGTGTTGTAAGAAATGTAGTTACCTGCCTAATGTTGTTATCTAGTGTTGAGAAGTAGATTGTTACTACACTACAGTGTGCAAACCTGCTGAAAATTTTCATACCCAGTCTCTCCAAGCCATCGGGTCCATATGGATGTGGTGGTTTAAAACCCATCTGGAAAATCAAACCCACACAAGCTGCTCCCTTTCCAACACCCCCTTCTGATAATGGAGGAAACAGTAGGAGAGGTTAGAAGTTGGAATAACGATTTACTGAAAATAGCTATAACCACACTGAAAATTATAAGTGTACAACAGAGAGAGAAATTTTTCCACCTGCAAACAAGGTATTCACTGCTGAAGGTCCCCCCAGGCAGCCCTTGGTGTGGTTGCCAACAAAGACACAAACTGGCGACAGGAGAACTTCCACACCTTAGCTTTTTCCCAACCTTCCCAGCTTGAAAAGAAAAACCAATGGAAAGCAGGGACATAACAAAAACATGTTAGCTAGCTCACCCGGACAAGGAGGTGTGCTGCCAAAATGCCGACTGTCGTGGTCCCAGTGCCAGGGCTCTCTCCTGGGGGCCATGGTGGCAGCAGTGGCACAGTGGGGCACTCTCGGGGTGCTGAGTGACAGCACGGCCCTGACTCCTGTTCCCACCAACCCCCTGGCATGAGCCCGGCAGACAGGATGGCAAACCTTATTTCCAGCTGTGGCTTCTTCCTGCCGAGACCATGTCCCCTGCCATGGTGGGAACGGTATCGAATAGACCGCGCCCCACCCCTTTCTCTGTAACCATGACAATGACTTACTCTAGGAGCAGGAAAGCTTTACAAGACAGAGCTGTGGGAAAATGCATTTCTCTGGCAGTGGAACAAATGTGTCCCAAAATCATCCCGCTGACCCTCCAGCTCTGTGTAGAATGAGGGGTTGGGGATGCATCTGTGTCTCTCGCTGACTCCCTGAGGCGTTTGTATTATCTGTCCTTCCTTTGTCCTTGACTTCTTTTTTATTCTGAATGTTCTGTACTGTGTCTGATGGGTGAAGGTGTTAATTTTTAATTTGATCAGTATTCTATATCAAATAGTGTTTACCATAAAATATATTGAGACTTAATGTCCAATTAGCTGAAGTTTAATCTCAGAAGCTTGATGAGGAAGAGACCATGTTTTTCTAGTGTTGCCAGTGTAGCTCTGTGTTTAAAAATGCATCTTTCTTTCACTGCCCCTTTGAGATTTTCTTTCTTTTATTTTCCCTTAAAGCAAATGATGCTAGAAGGATTTTTTGCTTTTTCTTTTATACCCCTCTTACATACTCTTATATAGTTTTATGTATTCTTAGTGCTTTTAGCTTACATACTTGTAACTTTCCAAGTCTGATAACTTAGCTGAGACCCACTGTGCTGTTAAGCCAGTCTGGAAGCCCCAGACACCAAGGTCCTCTCCAAAACATATAAAATAGGCCCATCCAAATGGAAGGTTCCTCAGAACGAGGGGTTCGCTCGAGCCTCAAAGATTACCCAATCTTTGATAGATACACTAATTTTCAAGGCCTATAATTGTGTGCATTTCGGTGTGTGGGGGCAGTGTGCTCATTTCGGGGCATTCCCCCTGGACAAAGTGCTGCACCCAAGGACCCTGAAATAAATACCGAGGTAAAAATCCTTTTCCCCATAAATCGTGTTTTGGTTTTAATTTTAAGACCAGGGAAAGGCAACACAAGACCAGTAATTATTTAAAGGGCTTTAAAAACAACAGAAAATATATGTTATGTGTTACTTGTTGTGATTATGTTTTTGCTTTTGTGTGGTTATGACATGGCAAGATTAATACAAGTGTAAGTCAATGTGTACACTAAGTTAATTTTCTATGCATAAAAGCAATCTAAATTAAAATGGCAGCTTGTAAACTCAATACAGCATGTGACAAGTTGACAAGTGGTAAGTGAAGCCTAGTAAAAAAATGCAATTAATTTTAAGTCTGCAAATTTGTTCAAGTAGTTGATCTGGCAAACAAAGTTAGTGTCTAATCCTCAGAAAATATGATATTAATCAGAAAATTACCCAGATAAATATAACTTATCCCCGATCAGTTTGGAGGAAAAAAAAAAGGTACTGTTATTCTAAGACAACTGGTTTATATATTTGAATTTGCAATTTCGTTTTGGAGAGTTTCAGATTAAAAAATAATCAAGCTTTTCTTAATTGATTTAGGATAAACACTTAAAAATGCTAGCTAATCCTCCATTCCTTGAAATTAATTCTTAAATTAGAACATGTCTAGACCTTCCTGTCCGTTGAGGCATAGTAATGAGCACTTAAGATCAAATGCCTTTTCTTTATACAGTAAATGCTATATGTATGTGGTCTGCAGCCACTTAGATTTTTTTCTTTTTTGATCTTCAGCTGTTTCAGTTTGCTCAGCAGAGCACAAACACACCATAAGTACAGTATGTGAAGCATCTCCCTCATTTATTACTACAACTGACTTCGCAATTGTTTTCCTTTTGGGAATTCTTCTTCAAAGTGTCGTAAATATTTATTCAAGGAATGATCTCGTGTGTCACATATTTCTTTGGACACATAACTATAAGAAATAGTGTTATGTTATTCTTTTCAATAAGACATGATTCAATTTGAAAATTACCTTACAAGGAGAAGAGGAGAAGATCCTGTATCTTTCAGAAATACATGAATTGTTCTTGAAGTATCAACTTGGTGAAAATCTATTTGTGTATTTATAGAAAATTAACATAGCAAGTGTATACCTATATTTTTTGACCAGTAGCGCTTGAAAAATTCTGCTTTCAAGTTCTGCAATGTGTAAATATTTTATTCATTTAAATGCAATATGATGATTCATTCTAATAAAAAAGCTAGGTGAACTATGGAAATTGGTTGCAGATGTTAAGCCATGTACTATTACTGCTGGTAATTGGTAGAAGAAATGCTTCCCCTTAATGTTTTAATATTGTATAGCAGCTTCTGGCTTGATGAACTCCAAGGTAATAGAGTATCAGGTAGATATTAGATATTAAGTGAAGACATAAATTGTATTTAGTGGGGTTTTTTGCAGTGTAAAAAATATGGGTTTTGTATATGTCATGTAGATTGAGTTTCCTAAAAGCTCCATTTCATTTTAAACTACCTTGAGTAGCAAAGTTTATGGAGGATGAGAAGAAATACGCACAGGAAAACCTGACAAATTCTGCACTACTGAAAAAGCAAACAAAACCCTCATCAAAATCTACATGCAAACATACACCCACACACTCAATATAAAATGTTTATAAAGCAGTGCATTTAGGTAAGAAATACTAATTTATATGATGCTTAAAATAAAAATAGAAAAGCTCTGAGTTATGCATTTTGAATTTCAACCTTGCTTTCAAATATAAAATTGCAAGAGGCATGGTGACAACTTTAGATTAATGATTGGAAGATAATCTGACTGAGGTTGAGAATAAATACAGCATTTAAAGTATTACAGTAATTCCCAGCTTCATCATGTGAAGATGCTCTATGACAATGGCTTTGGGTTTTGTTCATATTGTATGTTTTTCTCCTTTCCTGTTTCTGACAAATGTTAATAGAAGGTAGCCCCTGAGAGATTATTACTTGACGTACAGTTGTTAAGGAACAATCCCTGTTGTACATTATATGCTCTAACACAGTGACTAGTGCTCCCCTTCAATTCACTGTTAGGTATTTTGGTATGTATGCTGTTATTCAGCAAAATAAGTATTAATTTTTTATTATGCTCTTTAGAATTACTAAGTGCTCAAACATCTCAATAGCTGTAGTTATGAAAAAGTTTTTGTTTTATTCTCCATCTTAACCCTGATTCAAATACTTACCATATATTTTTCATCTGAACTTATCTTTTTTTACTTTAATTTTCAACTTTGGAGTTAGTGTCTGCTGCTCAAGACTCCTGCATCTTGCTGTGTCCGGAAGCCAAGTGATTCCAGTGAGACCATGTTTCATAAATAGAGAGCTGCCATGCCAGAAGTAATACCAGCCAGTTTCATGTGCTTTTCTTCTAAATTAAACTTTTTAAACATTAGCCAGGGGAAAAAAAATATAATGGTTCTTATCATGGTTCCTCCATGGTTCAACGACAGAAAGACATACAGCACGCAGAAATTGCGGGCATAATTTCTGGCATTGGTTTATTGTGTTGCTATTTTCGTGTGTGTCAGCAGGTGGCGATGAAAGGCAGTTGTAGGAGCTGGGAGAAAGTCACGCAGACGAAGTGAAATGAAAAAATGCTGCTTGGGTAGAATGTGTTTTGCTTTCCATGCTGTATGAGGCTTTGTTCTTTCGGTTAGGTTAAAAAATTAGTTTTATTTCTATTTAATTAGCAAATTGTTCTTTTTTCTTTTGCAGCCCACGACTAAAGAATTTTTGTAAAATACAAATCGTTGTCACAGCTGCACTGGTTTTGTGAGAAATATGACAATAAACAATATGCACGCAACCTGAGTGAAAGATGAGAGTGGCATATGTGTTTCTGAACAGAACAGTTAAAGTAATAGGGACAGTGAACTCATTCCTGTGATGCTTACCACAAATCCATTAAGAAATTGTGCAAGAAAACCACCTACAGAATTCCTTCCCAGACTAAGGAAGGATTTACACAGCATAGCGGTGCCATCTAGGGATTAATTTTCTTAGTGCTCTGTCACTATTCTCCCTCTGGGTGCGGGCAGCATGTAAAAAGCAAGCAATGCTTTTAAAGTTGTTTTGCCAATAAATAACACTCCTGCCTTATCTGCTGCTTTGGAATGATACATGCTGGAAAGTGTCAGTTCCATTTAGGAAAAGATGAAGCACTTAATTTTTTCTGAATCTTGTCTTTATTTTCTCTCTTTTTTTGGCTAGAGGCATCTCAAGAAATCACTAAGTAGAGGCATTGGAGTTTTGGAAGCTGTTGGCAAGACATGCTGTTGCTACAATACTTAATTATAGAGTTGACTTATATTTTCCTTTCAAATATACCTTTTTAGTGCTGTTCCATTGTAAATCTTGAGGGGAGCTCCTAGCTGTGGTCCCACTCTCTCCAAACATTGTATGAGGTTAATGAAAATTAATCAAATAAGAGAAAAATAGGTAAAATCTTTCCTCTTTTTGTCACTCTGCATTTTTTTAAGATCACTGGTACTCGATGGGAGTATTCTTTCAGTGGCAGCAGTGTGATCTTTGGGAATGTGAACACAAAGGTGAGAATTGAGTGGTATCTAAGGTTTAATGGCAGGAATATGAATGTATGTATTGTTAGGGTTTGGTTCTTTTTCAGATAAAATTATAAATGGAGCTATGAGATTTATTGTCCTAGATAATACAAAACATAGGTAATTTATAATTGCCATAAACTTATACCTGAAAAAGTAATTTTCTTATTTTATACTGAAATTTGTTATATTCTCCTATAGTTGTTTATGTGCTTTATTTACTTGAAGTGCATTTCTTACAAATGAGCAAGTATTTTTCTTGTGGAGACTGTGGCTTGGTCACTAATCAGCTCAAGCCTGACAGTGGACATGGCTGCCTACTTTTATCTCCTGTTTTTAAATGGTGGAAGTCTCAAAGCATAAAAGACAACAGGTGGGCTATATTAGAATTAAGAGGTGATTTTTGTGTTCTGTAATATGAATAGGTCTGCATTGGCCCAGCAAATAATCCTAGGTGCTTCACCATTTCAACAGTTCTAGCCTCACTCACACTGTTTCAGAGAGGAATTCTTGGAGTGTGTCAGCCATCAGACATCAAATTGCAAACACTTTCCAGAAGGAAAATCTTTCAAAAATTAAGACAAGAGTTTGTACAACCTGATGAAGGAACCATTCTCACATGCAGTTCATTTTCTCCCACTGAAGAGAATAATGTGTTCTTCTTCCCTGGGATGAAATGTAATTTCAAATTAATAATTTTTAGAAATAATTAAAATTTTTCCCCTCTTTTCATTTCTTCTGGTATAGATTTCCTGTGGACTTTTTCCAGTCTTTCTTCAAAAGTCAGCAGCTGGCCAAAATGCTGTTGGATACCTATAGATGGTCACAGCCTGACACCTTGTGTCATTTGTTTTGCTAAGAAATCCTCTGTGTTATTTGTCAATATACGCATGTTGCAAACTATTGGAGACACAAATAATACAGAAATAAGATTTTTTCCAAATATTTTTCAGTTTTGTTTTCCTGGATGGATGGGAGTGCTGTGGACAGTCTGAGATAAATGTCTATGTAGAAATCAAAACATTTTTTTGAAAAGCTGTGAAGAAGAGTGAGTTATTAGGTAAAGATGAAGAAGTATTAGACATCTATAATTAAAATAATGCAGACTTTAAAAGAACCTTGCTAATTTATAGCTTTTCAGCAAAAGAAAAGCATTGTTATATGCAAGGGGTTTTTTTTAACTCGGGGATTCATTCTAATAAATACTTGAAGGACTGTGTATCAGCTCTCAACTATTATATAAATTACTATGTCATATTTTGAAGGGAACTAAATATACCAATTCTTACCCCATATCTTATAGTTTAAAGAATTGTTAAAAACCCAGCTGCACATCAACCACACTTCTCATGAAACACGTGTTATCTAATTTAGCACTCTTGACCTTATCATATGGTAATTTTCTAGCTTTTAAGAAGTAATTTTTGAGATTTTCAGAGGTACTCCCAGTTTCTTCCTAAGGTGCTTTTGCTATCTTAAGTAGTCTTTAAATTATTTACTTCTAGCACTTTCCCTTTATATTTTATATGTTGATTGCTTGCTGAACTCTTGCCTTGATGTACGAATAGTAAGCGAAGATATAGAAAGCTTTAAACTCAATTTGAATCAGCTTCTAAAGTCAGACTATTTCATCTTGTAAATACGAGTTTCCTTATCTTTACTGCTACATAAATTAAAGAGAAGAGTTAATGAAATTAAAAATAACTCAAATACTTTACTACTTAACATATATTGAGAAGACTTTGGGTTACCAATGATTTCATTGAAAATTATTCTTCAGTTTGCTTGGATATGTGAACCTTTTCCTAGAAGGACAGAAAATGTATATTTCTCTTTCTTGCTCTACCAACCTTGTCAGCTTTGTGCTTAATAGTTTTTAAGGTTTTGAAAAAAATTGAAGGCATCTCAACCTTTAAAAAAATAGAACATAAAGAATAGCAAAACTTTCAATGAGATGATTCATATTTAGAATTTTAACATATTTTAAAGTTCTTATTATTGCTTTCTTTAAAATCTTATATAAGGCTTACAACTTGAACTCTTCCATTGGATAGAAATATTTTCAATAAGCCCAGATAGTTGCATGGCAGCATGAGCCCCATTAGAACCTCACAATCATAAAATTATATAGGCTGAAAGGGACCTATGGTGGTTGTTTTTAAGAGAGGGTTAAAAGCAGGAGGATGGTAGATTGTCTGAAGTGACCTTGCAGCTGGGAATGCTGAGGCCTGGAGAGTAACAGTGAAGGAAACCCCATATATTATACCTATAGTTGTTTATCCTTTGTGTTTTGAGAAGTAGAATATCTGTCTAGAGATACCAGGTGCTTACAGACACTTGGAGGCACTCTCACAGACATACTTGAGCTCCCTGTCTTGGGAGAGAGACCAAAGCTCAGAGCTCGTAGAAAGCAGAGGGAGATCACAGCATGATGATGAGCCATGAGTGTTTGGCCCTGGACAAAGGGGTGTAAGAGCAGCCCTGCTGTGTGCTGGGCTGGGCTGAGCCTGACTGTGCCTCTGCTCCTGAGTGTGTGTGTCTCTGCCTGGGTGCTGCTTCAGGATCCTCTGGTCAGTGAGGTAATGAAATAAATTTACTCTTGGCATTTCAGCCCTGGCTCTGGGGTTGTTCTGGCTGCCTGCCTGAGTTGATTCAGGTGGGCACTGTGTAGTGTAACCTCATACTCAGTAGTAGGGCATTGGGTCAAGTTGTTCAAGGCTTTGCACAACTGGATTTTTGAATGTCTCCAAGGACGGATGTTGCATAGTTTTCTTTCAGCTCCTGTTCCATGTATAACTGACCTCCCTGTGAATAAGCTCTTTCCTTCATTAAGTTAAAGTTTCCCATGTTCTAAAATGTGTCCATTGCCTCTCACAATTTTGCTGTGCACTTCTGAGAGGTGTGTCACTTAATCTTCACTACATGGTTGTAAACATCAACAGGCTTTCCCCTTGGATTTCTTCTAAGTTTGAACAACTTTCTTTCTCTCTGTTTCCTTGCTCTTGACTGTTTTGGTAGGTTTTGGTTGGCCTTCCTCCATTATGTCTACCTTATACTGGAGAGTCCAAAACTGGTTGTAGTACATGCTTAATAATGAGCATTAAGAGAGTGAGTTTATTTAAAAAACAAACAAAAATCCCGCAACTAACAACCAAGTCATTGTTTGAAATAACCACAGAAAGCAAGAACCACTCTTGTGCTATAAATAGCATTTAATAAAGACCAATAAATTAGAATAAGTGATGCTTTGGTAAGTTTAAGACTTATGTGGGAGAAGGTCATATAGAAAGTTAGCTGGTACAGATTTAAAGTGACCTCCAAGCAATTCAAGACAGTTAATGAGAAAGGTTAGGAAGATTAGAAAGTTTCATTATAGAGTATACTTTTAGTCCCCTTTTTATTAAGCTTCAACTTCCAGCCACTGAACATAGTTTGGTGTCTTCCTCCTAATGCAGGAGTTACTGACTGAAGTAGTCAAGGTTTTGATATTTGTCAAAATCCTTTTAATTCGTCTGCTATAAAGTGAATTGTCCAAGAATTTTAAAAGTCTTTTTAAAAGTATAGTTTAATTTTGTTACCTAACAAATCAAATTGAAACTGAATCTGAGATGATCAATAAAAGATTTCAATCAATATATAATTATTTCTCAGTATTTATAGGTGACTAATGTTGAGAAATTGGCAGGCATAACTTGCAGAGGTTGTTTTCATAATTTCTCCTCAGTTACTACTTACGATATTACTCTCTAGCCTGTTCCTGTGCCAAATAATTATGGTTGGTCTGAGTTCCTCCATCTAAAATGTATCCTATTCCCAAAGAATTTTCTGAATAGTGTCAATGTAGTTAAATCACTCATGATAATGCATCCTCCCAAACATTGCTGTTTCCATTTCTGATGGGTGTGGCAAACATGATTTTTGCCCTGCATGTAGTCCTTTGCAATGCTTCCTCCAGCCAGCTGTTCCTCACTTTACATCTTTGGCTCATCAGCTGGCTTCTGCTTGAAGATAATCTGCTCTTCATCATTATTCACATCGTGGCACCAGTGCCATCTGATTGTTCTATGGTCTACTTGTTACTTCTTTTTCCTTCAAGGCATTTTCTCAGTCAACATGGGCACTTGGAAGGAGTTTTCTGTAAATATCCTCAGCTACTCTCTTGTTTTTCTTTAAATGCCACTTTCAAAACTTGGATTTGGGATACTTGAAAAAGCATAGTAGTTGCTGGTGTGTCTCCTAAAACCCCTCCAAAGCTAGGTAAAATCTCTCTATGGGAGATGCATACCTATAGCTCTTTGTTATGAAAGTTTTCTTCCTCCTTTTTAATCTTACCGAAGAGCTACACACCCTAAACAACAACAGAGTCGGAGTATTTAGAGCATCTAATTGCTTCAAGGGATTGCAGTTCTGGACAGGATGAGACTACTGCAAAGACCAATTTGGGAACAGCTCCGTACACCTTTCTTTGGAGGAAGTGTATCTTGTACCTGTTAACTATACGGGAAGTAATGGTAAACCACCTGTCTCAATAGGGTGCTAAAGGCATGATGTGTTCCCCAGTGTTAGTACTGATATTTATAATGATTTTTTTAAATTAAAAAAAAAAAAATAGGCTCTCTTATCATTATGCCATAAAGTTTTTGATCCAAAAATGGGGTTGTTTTTTTCTTTCATATTTATTTACAAACATTACTTATATAAGCTTATTGACTCATGGTTATGTTCCCTAAATGTATCATTCACTTTCAGAATAAAGAAACAAAAACTGCCAAAACCCTCAGTACCACCTTTAGCCAAACACAGTAAAAGATACCTAATTTAATTGCATTTATTATGTGGTGTATAACCGGGATAGGGGGTTTCTAGACAAATGCTGTCTCACAGTTGATTGAAATTAATTTAAAATTGTCTATAAAAAAAAGAGAATTTCAACTTCTAATGCATGAGAATGATGATTATTTTTAACAACTAAACTATGTAAAGATAGAAATAGAAAATGTCCTAAGTCAATATGTTTAGAAGTTGTTTTAAAATACTAATGAACAGTCCACTGTTTTTCTTGGGTAATCTACAATTTGTCACTTTGCAATTTGATTAAATGTTTCTGATACTTGCAGAAGTATAACAAAGTAGGGTTTCCTTTACTACATCTACTAAATCTGGTCTTGTTCTTCCAAAGCAGTTCCAGCTATGAGCAGAACCATAATGCAAGACCAATTTTCCAGTATTCATACAGCTTCAAAGTACTTAAAATCATTCTGGGAACCAATGTGTAACTTCTGAGAGTACCTCAGATCTTTCACGTCTTGTTTTGCTCAAGATTCCTAACTGGCTCATTCTTTTTGTACTGATGTTCCTCTCCTGAAGTACATAAATCTTCATATTTATATAACTCTTTGTCACTAATTATCTGTTTGTCATTTCTGCCATTCATACATCATGCCTCTGCCAAATCACATACTGTTTTGGGTGATCAACTCAGCAATGATGTAGCATGACTTTAAGTGTTTCTAGTTTAACTGTAGGTGTATTTCCAGGAGTAAATACAAAAAGGTAGGCCCTAAAGTTTGGGAGAGGTTTATGAATAGTTTTTTTGCTGTGTAGTTCTCCATTCTTTAATGGATGGTTGGTTGTGTGCAGCTGACAGTTTTCAGTCATAAGAAAGGGATTGGAATAACTCTTGGGTTAATGGAAGCTCGGGTACTAGGGTCTGGTGCTTACAGTCCTCTTCACTGGGACACAGTTCCTCCTGTGCCATTTACACATCTAGGCTTGTTCTTCTGCTTTCACCCTTTAGAAATCCTCATTTCTTCCATAAAAATGCTTTTTAAATTGTGTTTAGGAGTGACAGCTGTAGCGTACCTTCATGCTCTTTTTTGTGAAAAACACATATAAGAGAGGAACATAACTCATTCTCATGGGAACCCCATCTGAGGTTTCTAGTTGAATAAAAAACAGAATGCACAAAAAAAAATTAATTACTATTCTACTTCAAAAACACTGCAAACCTTTCATGTTGTGTAGCAAACATGCTAGAAATGTGTGTGGTTTCAGCAGGAAAGAAAACTTACCCAGACTACTGTTGCAAGATATTTGGGCAACTAATAAGTTTAAATCCAAGAAAGAGTAATGGGCTATTATTGACCACTCAATATTATTAAATCCATCACACTGTCTTTACCTAACATTTTTTTCAATTAGACAATAAAATGTTGAGTGGGGTTTCTGAGAATACAGTAATCTCTAGATACTGTTGCAGAGTTAAAGGGAAGAGGCTGATGCACCCTCAAACAGGGGCTTACAAGAGGAGCAGAATCATTGGTGATTTTTATTTCTTTTCAAAAGGAAAATGTTATTTCCTGACCAAATCATAACAGGAATTTTAGAAAAGAAGCAGAAGCATTGTGCATGTCCACTGGTAGTTCATTTACAGAAACACCATGTTTTGTAGTCCTTTGTTACTGCATTGTTATTGTCCATAGAAGTCCCTGACAGCCACTCACACAGAAAGCGTGACAATACAAAGGAGGAAATAAAGAAAGAAATAACTGTATTAAATTTGCCTACCCTTTAAATAAAGTTGCCATTTTCCCCACAATCTGTCACAAAGTAATTGTTTTGCTATCTAGTTGTAGCAAATTTTAACAGCAAGAAACTCATTATTTAAAGGGCTTTTAAATTTCATATTTTATCTCATTCAACAGTAATCTTTCAAATTCTGTTCCTTTATTCTGCTAATACCACTGGATAAATTGCTAGCAGTGTATTATTTCTCATTTGGGTTGATGTTCAATGCTGAAGAATAGTGTAGTTCCAACACACTCATTTTTTGGTTTTGTGCCATTCTTAGTGTAATATTCTTGAATACATTTCAGATAAATTGTCTTGGAGAGCTGAGCCTTTCTGTGAAGGAAAGAGGAAAACAAAAGGTCTGCCTGTTTAGGTACAGGGCTGTGTTGAATAGCTAACTTTCCTTCACTCAAGTTTGAAAATTTAGATTATTTTTTTTTCTGTTTTTTTTTTTTTTAACCTATGAATACCTGACCTGGGAAGTCCACATTCTTTTGGAATAAAATTGCAAAT
>VZTN01007181.1:0-34398 GCA_013400515.1 Erpornis zantholeuca | reverse complement strand
ACTTTCAAATTCTAAAATATATCATATTGTTGTATGACATATGTACAGTGGTATACATATTTATATTCACCTGGAAAAAATAGATTTACTAAAGCTATAATTTAATGTGTAGTGATTTATCTAGTGATGAAAAATACAAGCACTGCCCTCAGATCTTGGCTAAATACATTTCTAGTACTTTATGCACTTGCAAAAGAAAAACTTATTTGTCTGTACATCTATCTTATATACTGCCTGTTTTTTGAGGTTTAGAATCTGTGTATCTTTAAAAAAAAAGTCCCTGATTTCTAGGTTAGGTCTCAGAATTATTAGAATTATATTGAGCTAAGTAAGTGACTTTTAGTATTTGTAAAATTTTCTTAATGAATATTCTAGCTTCTGTTGAGAACAAATAATTCATTCTGTTAAACCGTAAGATTTTTTGGCACAATTTTATATGCCATCCTACAGTTATCTTATTTATGAAGTAATTGAATAACCTCATGGTATCTGTAATATGTTTCTCATTAAACATTCACATGATGAAAGATAACACGAAAAACACCTGAAGTATTTCAGCAATGCTTTTCTTTTTCATTTGATGCAGTTGTATCTGTCTGTATTTTAATGTTGTCAGTGTGCCCTTATGAAGACTAAAATCTGCCCAAGGCATTAAATTTGTATTAAGACAAATAGTGACATGGTTAATCATTAGAAAGATTTGGTGTTTTTTTTGGACATTGGGGGTTTTATGCCTTTTTCATCATTAGGTATGAGTTGCTGTCTCAGTAACGAGACTTACATTAAGATTTCAACCTCTTCTTCCTCCCTGTTGGCAGTGAATGGATTCTTTTAAAAGCTCGATTTTAGTTCCCTGAGAACTGAATAAGGTTCTGAAATGTGCTCCTCATAAGTATATAAAGGCATTTTGCATGCTGGGAGCAGGTAGAACACAGTTCCTCGGAGTTTTTATTCTTTTACATTAAATATAAATCTGATCTTGGGTGTTTTATGTGGGAGTTCTATACTGATTTTTTTCTGAGAAATATTTTTTGAACAAATAACCTAGTGTTATTCGCAGAAGGGGCTGACCTACCAGGCTTTGGGTCAGAAGGGGGCAGAAGAGACTAAGTGAAGTTCTGAGATAATGTTTACAACCAAAATAGGAGAAATTTACATTCCAGAACAACACCATCGCGAGGTTTAAAACTATTAATCAAAAGTGATAACCTTGTAGTTTTTCTTCTTGGTTCAGGAAGATAGTCAACATGCTGTAGCCTTTGTATGGCAAATTAGCTACTGATGCCCTTTGCTGAAAAGAGCAGTTTTTATCCAGATTTATCTTAGCTATCTGCTGGAGTTTATTTGTCAACTTAATCAGAGAAAAAAAAAGCCCCAAATTATCAGTAAGGCATAATTTACTTACACATTAACCTTGCTAGGATGTACATTCTGGTAATGTTTAGCTGCTCTGTTAGGTGATTGTTCATATAGTTTATGCTTAGGCAGTTTATACTTTGAACATGCATGTGTAATGCGGCTATGAAACCTTAGGCAAAATATGCTGCAGTATCATCCCTTCAAGGTGACTTTCTTTCACGCTTTGGTGCTTTTTACATTTCCATTCGTCTATGTGCCATATCTCGCTTCATATCCAGCTGGATTACACAGAAATTGATCGTGATTTTTAAGATAGAGCCAAAACTCCCAGGAGATCATCTTTATGCAAATCACATACTCGAGAGGAGTGAAGAGATGCTTAGAATAAAGGAAAAGTGGATAATTACCTGTTGGGTGGTAAATAATCATATGCCTAAAAGAAGATAGAAAAAAAAAAGCACTGTGTGTGTTTGCCTTTGATATTTTTGTCTTTGATATAATTTGGAATTCTTGGTATAATGCTTAATATTGAGAGAAAAAATGTAATTTTACAGACAGAAGAATTTAATTTGGTTATATTTTCCTTGCTCTATTGCACATCCTTCATTTGTTTCTCAATCTATTTGTATATTACATCATCTGTAGAAGTGCTTTTTTGTTTTGGGGGTGGTGATAGTGGTTATGTTTTTTAAGAAAAATATATGTATTTCAAACTTAAAGCAGTATGAGATTGGAAAATCCTGCTGGTCAGACAAGCATCGTTCTGGCTTGTTGGATTTTTCTGTAGGTGTGGTGATTTTTTGGGGTTGTTCTGTTCCTGGTTTTTGTTTTGTTTTTTTTTTCCTCAAGAAGCAAACCCAGTCACAAAAGATTTCATTTTGAAAGCTTACCAAAAAAATAGTTTCTTATCAAATTATAAATCCTATATGTACACACTGACTTTACTTCTAATGATAAATTGAAAAATACTAAAATTACTTTTAAAATTTCTCTCCTATTATGAAGCAACTGCATGGGGTTTTGTGTACATAAATTATAATTGTGTGTTATACTTGAAGGGTAGAATTTATAATTTGAGGCAGGGTTTGAAATAGGTGCTTTAGAGTAAATATGTACATTTTAGCCTCAAAGAAAACACGGTTGCTATTTGCACTGACCACTCTTGAAGCGTCAGGTGCATGTAAGGGAGGAATAGCAGTATTAGAAGGTGCAACAAGAAGTGAACTGTATAAGGTAAGATTTTTGCAGTTTTTAGTGAAAAATATAGGCCCGGCTCATGAAAAGAAAATGTGACAGTTGTTCTTATCTCTGTCCCTATGCCTAATATATTTGTGTATGCATATATATGTATTCCTAGTTTAGTTACTTAGATTTTAGAAGGATTATTCCCTTCAAACTAAGAAATCAATTCTTTTCAGAATCAGAACCCTTCTGCTACTTAGAGAAGCTTGTTAATAAAGTATTTATGAAAACAATCTTCAGTCATCTGTGTAAGTTCTAAACAAATCTTTGAAGCTGTACGAATTTTGCTGTGGCGGGTTTTTTTACCCTTTGTTGTTATGTTACTATTCCTGGTTGGGTTTTGTTACTTTTGTTTGCTTAATGGCAACTACAAACTTGTCAAGTACATAGATAGTATAAATTCATTATTATATGTACTAGCTTAATAAATGATACAGATTCTTCTTGTGGTATGTTGGAACGGTAGCTGCATAAAGGGAAAAATAGATACTGTTGATAAAGGTAAACGGTATTTTTTCCTTTGGAGTATGTGTTAAAATATTTCTCCCCCTAAAATAATTGTCAGTCTCTGATGATAATTAGTTAAACCCTAAGTTCCGTGGTAGATAAGATTCCTCTTGACAGATTTCACAACCCACTAATAATTAAGTAAATGAGGTTTTCAGATCTCACACAAATTCACTGTTTTCATTTGTAAAGGTAGTATTACAGAATCACAGAAAGGTTGAGGTTGGCAGGGATATCTGGAGGCTATCTGGTTCTATACCTCTACTCAGGCAGGGCCATCTCAGGCAGACTGCTCAGGGCAGTGTCCAGGTGGCTTTTCAATATTTCCAGTGGCAGAGACTCCACATCCCTTTTGCTGAGGGATGTGGTCCCGTACTCAGAATGATAAAATCTTCCCTTATTTTCAGAGGGACTTTCAGTTTGTCCCTATTCCCTCTGGTCCTGTCACCAAGCACCACTGAAAAGAGCTTGTCTCTGTTGTCTTTACACCGTCTCGATGCATATTTATGCACACTGATGTGTTATCACTGAGCCTTCTTTTTTCAGGCTGAAGCACCAACTCCCTCAGCTTGCCTTAATCATCTTTGGAAGTCTGTGAAAGTTTTAATGATGCCTTAATCATCTTAAGCCATCTTAAGATACCTTAATCATCTCAGCCACCCTTTGTCTGGACTATGCCAGTAGCTCCACATCTTTCTTGTGGTCGGGAGCCCAGAACTGGACCCAGCATCTGAGAAGTGCTCTGAGGAGAGGGGACTTTGACCTCTTGGCAATACCTTGTCTCAAGCAGCCCAGGATCTCATTTACCATCTTTTAGGCAAGGGCTGGTTCATGTTTAACTTGTCCACAGGGGCCTGACAATATTTATCTACAACTTTAAGTGAATTTAAATTTCCTAGATATTTTTACTCAAACATAGTCAAAACTTACTTACTTGTAATTTTTCTTTGGGGAAAAAATCAGAATTTGGAGTTAGTTAAAACCTGCCAAATTGTATCTTTTGGGATTCGTTACTTTATGCTGTTATATTTTGCCTTTACAGTAATTCTGGTTCTGTACTGAAATGCTAACTAGATTATTGTGTCAGACATTATGCAAAATTCAGTTTTTTCTTTCACATAGATCAATATAATTTTCAAATAATATTAAATGCAGTACAGTGTCTTTTTTGCAAGATACCAAAAACGGTGTTTATAAATGTTTTAGAATAGTTCCCAGAGCAGAAAGGGTAGATAGAACTTTCTTAAAAATCAGGCAGATTGCATAAATTGTTAGTGTGTGGAACCCTAGCTCATATTGATAAACACTTTACAGATAATTTACATTCTACTGATCTGCTGCTCAGCATGAAGGGACTAATAGGGCACAACCCCGCACACACTTCCAGGTGTATGACAGTGAGACAGTGACACAATTGTTGACAGAAAAAACAATTGAGAATACATTTTGATGGATAACTACTTTAATCCACAACATAATGTGGCTGTGCCAAAACGAGATATGTAAGAATATTATGAACTTGTTCTTTAGAAATATTTGCAAAACGTTGAAGTAAAATTCAACGAAGTGAACTTTACTCTGCACTGTGTGTTTTACATATATCCCAGGACCACTTTCTCTGACACCTAGAATACATATGAATATGTATGAATACACCTAGAATCACATATGTCTGGGTCACAGCCCACTGTTGATATTGATGCCTTAAGTTTTAACTTTTATATTTTTCAAATTCTGTACTGCTAGTATAACTCTGAAGTTTCCTGTAGCTTGTTAAGTGCTGTCCTCTATGCTGTCCTCTATGCTAAGATAGACATAACAAAACCTCTAACTTGCTCTTTAAGGACACCCAGAAACAAGAACTGTAAACCATCATCTCAGAGAGAGGGGGGCAAGCTGGGGGAAATTGGCTGGGTTCTGGTTGGTGAATTGATGTTGATATAAAAGTGTGAAGCACTCGTGACCTGTGGTTGTCCATTTTGGGAATTCCACAGAGGCAGGACCCTCTGGAGCCCGAAGTGTGCACCTGAAGGCCTTTAAAATAAACACCACTTTTTTTCCTTTATTCCTTTCTAGTCTATGTTTCTAGGTAGCCATTTAAGGCATCAACATATTCCACATAATTTTTCACATGTTCTTTGAGCAGCAGTCAAAAACGTTTTTGGTCTTCAATTCTCCAGTTTCAGCCTCACCTTCTGATCTCTTGTATGTTCTGTGCATACATCTTACCGACACTCACTGCCCTTCCCTGTAGGATTCTGTACAAATTTTTACATTCTAATCCTGTAGACTTACAAACATTTTTACTGAGGGGTAGCCTGGTTGTTAAAAAGAAGAAAATGTGTTTCCTCCTTTCTGGATCTCCATCGACTGATCTAAAAGGGTGCAGCCTTGAAGAAGTGTGCAGTGTGTTTTTCTTTCTGACAGTAGTTATCGCTTCCTTTCCTATGAGGGAGCCAAGATGTGATAAGATAAAAGAAATGAAGCTTTAAGTTATCTTTTTAATCCTCATTCCTAAGATTACTTTTAAAGAAGGTATTTTCTCCTATCTCAAGGGATGCTCCAATGTAACTTCTACTAAAACTTATTCTGGAAAAACACGTTTTTTCTAGAGATTGCAGAATTAGCCCTAACACAAAAATTCATATCAGTTGACAGTTATGCAGAATAATACAAATGTAGTATATTTCTGTCGAACCTTACTTTTTCAGAGACAAGGTTTTTTCCTAGCAATTTTGTATGTAAAATTAATATTAACTTATTTCTCAAGTTTCATCTAAAGCAATGTTTTGCCACTGAAAAGGTCATCTGATGGCCCATAATTTATCTTGTGCAAAGGAATATTAAGTTCATGCTATGTTTTTAAATATTTCATAGTTATTAACCAAAAAGGGGCCTTTTATGATGGAAAGGGTAGAATCCCAAGTGTCAGAATTATGTATCAGAGTCTTTAGCTTTAGACAGGAAAAGTTGAATTAGACAGTTGATACAGCACAACTGTACCTTGTAAAGAAAGGCCTCACAATATAGAGGGGGAAAAAAGTCAGACTGAAATCTGAAAAATATGGAGTTAAGGGTCAAGGAAACACTCAAAAATCCTAGGTAAAGAAACTTCTTAATGTCTGGAGTCAAACTCTGCCCAGTTTGAGACTTTACAGGTATTTTTCCTTGTGTAAGTAAGTATGAAAAATAACTGTGCTTTTATATTATCATAAAATTATCTAGACTTTAAGCATTTTTAAGTATAAAGTACACCTTTTATGCTTTTCTTTTACTAGATTTATATACTGTTAAATTCTGTGCAACTATTTCAAAGCATAATTTACTACTTTGAGTAGAGTATGAACCAGATTTATCATGTTTGTCTTGTTACTTGAAGAGGGACACTGGACCAATTTTTTTCCCTTAGAAAGAAATATGGATATATCTCTTCATCTTATCAGGAGAGCTTGTCCAATACAAGATTTAGCTAATGCCAAATCTTATCCTTTCAAAATTTATAACTTCCCTTTTAAATGTTTCAAATTGAACTATAACAAAGCTATAAAATTCTCTTACTATTAAATCATTATTATCTAGTAAGAAGCCACTTGCTACTTAGCTTTTTGAAAGCTAGTTTAATGTTGTTAATTTTTTATTTACCCATTATTTCATATTAAAAATGCAAAAATACACCAGGTTGCTTCTTTTATGTAATGTAAAGAAACATAAAGCATAGTGTTTCTTTGCAGCAATTTTATATAATACCTCCAATCTCTTTAATTAAGTAGAAACCTATCCATTATCAAAAAGGAGTGACGTGATATGGGGGCATGTATGACTGAAGGTTAAAAGAGTAGCAGAAAAATTGTAGGAAATATTATTGGTTGAGATAATATATTATGAGAAAACTGCTCTATGCAGTTCAAGGAAAAGCACATAAAAGAAAGCAAAACTGCTAACAAAAACTGATTATTAACAGTAGTTCAGAAGAAACCAAGAAAATTAGCATTATTTTCTAGTATTTAACCCATAAAAATCTTTCTTGTATGTCTCTAAAACTGCACTGTGTAATGCATGTGAAGGCATTGAAAATGTAAAGTTTATTTGAAATTTAGAGCTTGATAGGATTGGTTTTGTTTTCTGTTTGGTTCTTCATTAGGGTGCAGTATTTTCTTTATATTTCTTATGTTGATTTCCCCATCATATTTCTGTAGTGAAAGGTTTTTTCTAATAAACACTGGAAGATTATTTCAAATTTTAGAATAATGCCTGCTTTTGGGAATCTAATTCTTTCTAGCTTTGTTTCATCAGGTGTTTCACAATCTTCATTCCTACTTATTGATTTGACAAATTTAATCTAGTTTACAAAATTATGTTGGTCTTTTCAATCTTTTTGACATTTCCTCTTTTAACAGTATAATTGTATATTGATGAAACATCTTCAAACAAAACATAAGAAGGCTGAGTGTAAATAAAGGTCAAACTCTGAGGCTGCTTTTTTTTGGTTTGTGTTTGTTGAGGCTTGGGAAGGGGGGCGTGTTTTGGGGTTTTTTTTCAGTTTTTGTTTTTTGGGGTTTTTTTGTTTGTTTTGATTTTTTGTTTGCGTTGTTTTGTTGTTTTTTTTCCTCTCACCTTCACAACATGTTGAGAAAACTGTGGGCAGCTTGGATGTGTTGTGTGCCAGGAGGAAGTCATCCTTACCAAATGTGATAAGTCTGTTACCTCTTTGCTGGAACAATTTCTGTAGTCTGACTTGTAAGTAAGTGAAGACAGAACAGCTCAATGTGTAAACTGATGCTGGTCTTGAAAAGATGAGCAGGCAGGAGAGAAGTGTGGGCAGGGCGGGGAGCAGCACTAGAGGTACAACCGTGCCCTGGTTCTGAGGTGCCATGGTGGTGCTAATCCCTGCCAAAGGCACATCGACAGCACCGTGGAGGTTTGTAGGATTGCTCACATCCAATGGCAAGCAAGAGTTCTGAGGGTTTCCTCTGAGGGGTGTTGTGTTTTTTCTTCCTGTTAGCTCGCTGAGTAAGCCAGCTTGTTAATGTTCCTTCCTTTTATGGGACTTTCAAAAGGGACGGGGATTTGCAAGATGCATTTGGGTACTAGAGAACAAACAGAACTCGTATATGCATAATCTGAGCAGCATCCAGATTTTGTCTTTCATATGTGTGTGCTATTAAACACCAACTGGTTCTGTTATTTAAAAAGTATTTTTAAAATACTTGCAAAGTCTTGTCTGAGATTTCCTTTGTGTTTTGAAGCAAACATTCCTCCAAGCTAATCATGTCCAGCATTTTAAAACTTTGGCAATTGTTATGAGAGGTCACAAGAATTTTATAGCTGCTTTTTAGATGATAGAAGCAACCTGTCATTGGCAGTGCCTGGGGCTTGCATCAGTACATTGCAGATTTAACAAGGATTTAGCAGTAGTGACAAAATCTTCTATTGAATCTAGATAAGTATTGCATTTTTAAATTATTTAATTACAAAAAATGGTCTTTAAGAGGATTGGTCAAGAGGCTATATGAGTTGTATTGTTAAATGAGGGTACTTTGGAGTTAGGTCAAAATATCAGGAGATCATTGGACTCTATTAGGAAAACGGTGCAGTTTCAATTGTAAAAATAAATTGCTTTTAACTTCTTCACTGAAGTACTCTGAGTGTAAAACATAAAACTTATGTATTTATTTAAATAAGTCTTGTGTATGAAATATTTCCGACACTGTTTTCCACTCTTGTTACAATCTGTGGCTTCCTAACACATCTAATACAGACAAATTTTTCACATGGATTTTTACAAGTATTCTTTTTAGCAAGCTTTCTGGTCAGTGCATTGAATAGATTTCAGTCTGAAGTTTATATTTTTAGATATGTCCATCATCAACTTTTTTAAATTTTTCAGTTTTTCATCTGTTTTTTAGCATGTAATTTAAACTTCGTATTTACTATAAAATATATATTTTGTGCCCCTGCATTTAGAGATTGCATCTTTCTATGTAATGAAGGCTATCTTTGTGTGTTAGGTCTGTCTTTTTTAAAACTTATCTCGATTCCAGGGAGTAAAAGGAAAACATAATTGATTCAATGGATTAAGTTTTGCCATGCAGGAATCATTAATAAATGATACAATTTTGCTGTAAGAAAAGAAGGGTGCCAAAGAGCATAGGTTGAACAATGAGGGTCACCACACAATAGCCCATTAGATGAATTCAATTAAAGATTATACACACATTTATATAGATTAAACACACACACATATATATGTGTGTGTACATATAAATATTTGGTATTCTTCTTACAAAGATCTTTAATCCTTGGTAGAGGGAAAAAAAATGTACCAGGAAGCTCAGTGTGTTATGTTGTTTTTCAAATCTGAAAGGGAGAAAATGTAATTAAATATTTCTAAAAGGTATGGATTTTCAAGCCCATTACATTGAAAACAGTTGTATTGTTCTTAGAAGCCTTTAAGAGCAAGATGCTGCTAATGCCAAGGTCACAGGACCAATCCCTATATGGGTCATTCACTGGACTCAAGATCACTGGACTTAAGAGCTGGACTCAAGGATCCTTCTGGGTCTCCTCCAACTCAGAGGATTCTGTAAAAAATTCGGTGGTACCATATTCATTGATTCAGGAGAAATCCAGGTTTCCTATCTGGTTTTGTTCCTTTCCTTATTGACCGTAATATGGTAAATAATTGGCAAGAGATCTCAGCTTCAGAGGAAAAAATACAAATTGGTCTTGGAATAAAAAAATTCCTTCATGTAGGAACATGAAGGAATTTTGCAGTCTTAGAAGGCAGTTTCATTTAAAGTGCAATCATAACAAATATGCTGCTTTCACCTTTATAGTAGCTTATAAACCCCCTTAGCACCATGATGGCACTGAAATCTAGAATAGGTTTAAAAGAAGAAAATAAAATGGAGGTTTTTTTCCACCTTGGGAGGTGTGGATAGGCTTTAGATGTTCCCAGCAGATTATGATATTTTTTCCTGTTGATGTTTTGGTGTTGTTTTGCTGCTGTAATTAATACTGCATTATAATAGATTTTTGGGGTCAAATCCCCACAGGCAAAAACCATGAGGGAACTCTCAGCAAGTAGCAATTGAGTTGCTGAGTTACCACATATGTACCACTAGATGCTGAGTTACCATATATACCAGTACGTATGTCTTGATTTTGTCCAAGTAGTTGTGGTTTCCTGTGCTTAGAGATGTAAATATGCTTTTACACCACTGCATTTGGTGATGCAAATAAAGTTGTTGTCATGTATAAGGATGTTCTTTGCAAGTGCCAAAGTACGTTGGTCTGTATAGAGAATATCATGTTCATTTCTGCAGATTTGGGATGAAACCTCTAGTACCTAGAGTTTCTTTTCTAGCATGCTTTGTGAGCACTAGCTTTTGGTATCTGTTCTGTTCCTTGCAGACAGCCATACAGAAATGCCACAATTACTGCTTTTTTTTTTTTCTTCATGTAAACTGAGGACTCTTTTTACATGATTTTAGTTTTGAAACCTTTCTTTTGAGTTTTGTATTTGAATATTATTTTCTACAAAGTGTGATTTCCAGTTTTGTTTTGTGACATTTTGGAGTGCAGTTGATCACAGCTCTGTTTTTCTTGGGAAAAAAAAAAGAAAACCAAACAAACCAAAAAAACTAGATGAATAAACAAAAAACCTCACCCCAAATTAATAATCTGTAATCAGTGTTTATTGATTTCTCATAACTACACTGGTTATTTCCTGATGGTGGAGCAGATTTTCTGTTATTATCTGTATACATTCTTGGCCAAAACATGTTGTGTTTCATCTCAAGATGTAAATTACTAAAATAGCAAGCTCAATTACTAATTGATATTAGTACTTAACATTATGCAAACACTATGCTTTGCTTTTGGCAAACAACTGGGAAGGCAAAAGTCCCTGCCTAGCAGAGCTTACAGCTAACAAAATTCAAAGTGGATATTATCTGCAAACAAAAATCTGACATTTATATATATGTGTGTCTGCATTGCTATAATGTGTGCAACTACTGGTGTATAAAAAATATGGCATTATTTTCATAATCTTGTAAAAATTGTAATTTTGGTCTAGCTACTTTGTACACATTACTTAGTAATACCATTTTTCTTACTGTATTTATAGTCATGTATTTATAGTTATAGCACAAATAGGGTTTCTTCCAAGAAATATTGGATGAAGTAGGCATAGAAGTAGAAACAAACATCTTGAATATGATGATTCTCCGTGTGATACCAAAAAAGGGCATGTGTGCATGTATCTGTGTATTTAGATAGATAGATATTGTGTCCCAGATGCATTTTCACATGCAGTTGACATGCTTTGGTAATAAATGGGTTTGTCTCAGCCTTTCATCCTGTTTCTACAGCTTTGCATGTATTTGTGTGTATGCTTGCATGCACTACATTTAGTTTCCAGTGTATAAAGTGGTATTAATTTTATTTATTATTTTACTTTCCAGTGTATATAGTGGCATTAAGGGATGAAGTATCATACACAAAGTATCAACTCTCTTGGAGGTTCTGTTTATAAGTTTGAGTTTGCCATTTGTGGTGCCATGCTTTCTATACAAATGCTTTAAATCTTAAATTCAGTTCTTCCAATTCATGGAAAAAAATTTTGAGAGATCCTAGAGAGTTCCATTAAAGTTTTGGCCTTTGTCTCAGCCTTACTTCAAGCCACCCTGATGCCATAATTCTTTGCCATTTTTGTTCTTCTCATCTGCAGCTGTGGTTCATTTCTCTCCTCTGTTCCATGCTAGGTGAGTTGCACATCTTCAAAATGGCTTCTTTATGCAGTTCTCCTGATAAATAATTTAGAACAGTCATCTGTATATTAAGGGTAGCACTGAATTGAAAAGTATAAATTCTGAAACACCATATTTACATCGTTTGGTCCACACATGTTTAGTTTTCTCCTCTGTTTCTTTTTCTATATTCTTTTGAGTCTTCTCGCAGTAACAAGAATTAACTCTTTCTTATGCCTGAGTTTTTACAGTTTGTATTCCACCCATATCATATTTGGCGCTGGAGCCTGGACTTGCTTACCTCCGTGTTTGGTGCTTCTGACAAGACACAGTCACTTCGGGATGTAGTGACTATAACTAGTCAAAGCCCCTCTTTTCTACCAGTGGCACACAAGTCACAGCACCTGTATAGTGAGCTTCATTTGCCCTGGTCTTGTCATGGGCTCCTTAAAGATCTGGGGATATGGGCACTGCCTGTCTCCTGCACTCTGCTGTTCCTTATGCAAAATCTTTTTGTGAGAAATCTGACATACTGCCTTTCTCCTGGAAAACCAGTACATGGCAGTAACCGCTCAAATTGCATCTCAAATCACAGGATACTGCGTTTAGTGCATCCCATTAGTCACAGCTACTGGTGTCTCTACTTTACCAGAGGGTTTCTTCAGGGGAAGGCTCTTCTCCCCTGATCCAATTGGGGTGTCAGAACTAAAGCCACTTGCTACAATGGAGACAAAGATGCTCCATGAACCCTACAAGCTCACTCAGCAGGCAATGGAATGTCAGTATATGATGGTACCTTGGGGCTCATCTGACATGTGAGAAATTAGCTCTGGTCTCTTTCCTACCATGCATAGCTGCAATAGCCACTGCTTTGCCTAGCTGGAGGATAACAGTACTATTTTAGTATTTGCTCTTTACTTTTAGTTCACTTTTTTCTTGAGGTAGACTAAGGAATTATTTCAGTCTAATTACTTGCCTTTTTCCTTTTCTTTTTTCACAATATTTATGGAATAATTTTTTCACTTCTGAATTTGTGAATTTATACAGTGTTTGTTAACTAAGGAATACAGCAGATGTAGATGAGTGGTGTAGCAAGAAAGCTTACCTACCAATGGTTTGATATACTGTATTAAGTCCTATAGCAGCATGATTCATTAACACTCTTCCTTTCCAATAGTGCTGTTTTTCAGTACTACTTCTAACTTGGTTAATTGCAATGACTTTGCTTTCTCTGACTGGTGCAAATCCAATAGATCTTCTGCCAATATAATCCTATAGTGTCATCAGAAATGTCAGCAGGTTTTGTGTAGAGAATTAAATTGTAAAGAGAATTGGTTAGGATTAGCCCTTTTTCTATAGGGAGAGGAACTTCTGGGTCCAAAGCCATGCAAGTATGAGGAGAGGTTGTACAACTGCTAGACATGGGTGGTTTGACTCTCAAGAAAAAGGCAAACAGACTTGGGAGTGATGCTTGCAGGAGGCTGATTTGAATAGCTCAGCCAAGAACCTTCTAGGATTTCATTAACTGAATTTAGTGAATTGAACGAAACAACTTCTAGAACAACCTCAGTTTGAAGTTCTGTTGGTGCCTTGAGATGGAAAAATTCAGCATTCAGTAGCAAATTGAAAGGTAAATTGATTTAAGCTCTGTGCTTCAGAAGCAAAACGCTATAGTACTCAGGATCAGGATGGCCTCAAATTAGATATTTCTGTAGGCAAGTCCAAATTTTGAACTATCCACACAAGTTTTATTTCTGGTACTATTAAGAATCACCTTGCTCTCTTTGGCCCACCACTCAACTGCTAGAATTTTGTGTCCATATTTATTTACCACAAGGGCCTTTGCTCTGCTTCAAGGCTACCCTGAGGCATCCTGATTCCTACCCATGTCATGGTACCATGATGCAGCTTCAAAGTGTGAAGCCTTGAGGCTTCCTGGAACACAGCAGAAAGAGCTGTAGCTGGCTGAATAAAACACTGAAAATTTCCCAAATTTTGGTGCCTTGGGCAAGCACCCTGTTTGTTTTTCCATTATTCCCTTTTGAGGTTGGCTTTGAAGGATCCAGTGCTATGCCAGGCATCAACTTACGAGGAGCAATGATACTGCATGTCTTGCCAGATCTGAAGATTTTTTAAGTGCTGAGAGGATTGATCTTGAACTTCAGGTTTCAAGGGCTGAGCATGTGCATAAATCAGTGAAAGCATTTGTAATCGAGATGATAATGGCAATTTGGAGTAACACTTGTTTTAATACCAGTTGACTGACAGAGGCAGTAGGTAAATATTTTCTTTAACTACACTAATGACCAACAGGCAGACCTTAGTACCTGAAGCATAGTTTTGGAATTTTTTTTTAACCTGAACAATTTGATATTAAAATAAAGACATTTTAAAGTATCCAAAATAAAGGACATCAAAAGCCAAAACAACAAAAAAACCCCCCTCTACTTTGATTGCAAGTTGCACGAGGTAAGGCTAAGGTATCTGCGCATTGCTATAACCATGGTAAACTCATTATTGGAATGACAATGTAGTTAATTAAAAATTATTTGCAGGCATTTCCTCGCTACAGAATTACAGAATTCATCATAAGCTGTAAAATCCAGCTAAGAAACAGTACATATTTGGACAGCGAGTCCATCTCAAGTCTATGTTTAATTATATTGTTGACTCGAACTTGGAAGTGCAAACTGAAGAACTGACATACCCCTAAGCTGATTAAATTGCTAACAGCCACTAAAACATGTTTCATGGCTGTGCCACTCCTGGCTGCAGCTTCATGCTTTTCTTAGACGGACTTAGGCTGCATCCATTTTAGCTGAATGAGTGAGTCAAATCAGCACAAAAAAGAAGGGAAGAAACAACAGAAAAAGGGAAGAAGGGGAGGAGGAATAGTTTTAATTATTTTAGATTCCCACACTGGTCCCAGTTCAAGAAGGATCTGGTGCTGGTGCAGAGGAGGGAAGCATATGGGGACAATCTCCTGAGCTTGGTTTTTGAGTAACAGCTTGCATGTACCAGCGTAACTGTAGTATGGATTGTTTTAATTGTATTATGCTTACAGCATAGCCATGATGCTGGCTGCAGCAGACACATGCAGATATACTTGGGAAAAAGATCAGATTTAAATTCAGTTCATTTTCCAGTGCTTTCTTAAAGCACCCCCTTATTTTACTAGATAGTGACATGAGTTGACAGCACACTCCAGGTCTACATTTCCAATGCTTAACGCACATTTATTCTTCATTTCTGTTTCCCTGAAAAAGAAAATATATTTTGCCTTTATCACTAAGCATTATAACACTGACATACCCAGAAAGAACCTGAATTTTCTTCTGTGAATTACTAAGTCTGCAGGCAAAGGATTTTGTTTCATTCCAAGTAAATGGTGCATGGGGTTGTATAGCACAAACAGTAACCTTGAGTGCTATTTGATATCACAGTGAAAAAATTCTTGAGAATACAAGAAGTCTTATAAATGATCTCCTGTATGTTGCTAATACTGGATTCCCTGCTAAGCCAGAGTAAACAGAAATGATGTAAAAACAACTGCAGAAAGATATTTCAGTTTGAAATCCAGCTATAGCATTTCATCAGAATCCCAGTTTATTTTCAGCATTAAGGATCACAGTAGGTAAAGTTAACAACTGTAAACTGAAAGGTAATTTATGGAAAATTGTCGTTAAGGGGCATGAATTCTTTATTTCCATTTTTAAATAAAGAAAATGGCACAGAATTATTATTACATTTCAGATATTCTAGAAAAAAATACATCCTGCTTTCTTAATCACACTATTTTCACTAAATAAAGTAGATTTTACTAGTCAAGGCTTTGTTGTAAATAATATTGCAAAAATGGTCATATTTTTTTTTCAGAAGTCTTTGTCATCTGAAGTTTCTGTGGACTAAGTCTCCAACTTAAATGATTCTTACGATTCTATGCATGTTTTAACACTCTTAAAATCAGGTCCATAATAGCTGCATTCCTCTGCACTGCTGGTATTATTTTAAAAACCCTTTTAGAGAGATTGTCTGTAAAGAAATTACAAATTCAGACACTTTTCTGAGAAAAATGCCACCAATTATGATTCTTTCTCAGTCTGTATTAAAAGTCAGCAATATTTTTATTTGCTGCCTTTTGTATACACACACACACATATATAAATAATACAAAAATGCATGATTCAAGCTGTGCAAATAATGGATTCTTAGTCTACATCCCAAACAATGTAAAAGACCCAAAGAACCCTCAAATGATTTATTCTTACTAAGCCAAATTTTTTCTTTCAAAATTCATGATGAAGAGATGACTAATGGTCTTGTGTGGAAACAAGCCTCTTTTAAATTAAAAAGTAATGTATATGAGGGAAGCATTGTAAAGCGTTGGAAGCTGTGTGTAATTTAGAGAAGATGGATGGTATTTTTGAAAGTAACTTTTTAGAAGTGAGAAAAATGCAATTATGTATCAGTCAGTTTTAATGAAGTAAATAATTGTGAAAAAACTTTCGACTGTTGTACGTTGTTACAGAGAAATAATATCAGCTGAAATAGCTTTATCAAGAATAATTCATACCAAAGCATATGATGTTGAATCTGTTACAGAATAATGGGCTTTTTGGATTCAAACATGGTGGTGGTTGTCACATATACTAAATTTTTTAAAGAAGTTGCTACTGTCTCAGATGAGATTCCAATAAGCAAGCCAGGAGATGGTAGTTTAGATAAAACCAAGGTAAGGTAAGTGCAAAGCTGTTTGGGAAAGAAGGTGTTCTCAGAAAGGTTAGATAGTACCTGCCTTCTACTTAGATAGTATCTGCTCTCAGAAGGGATGTAGGTTACCAGATTGACTTTTTATAATCCCTTCTGGTCCAATTTTCTGTTTGTGTATAGGTCTGTCATACAGTGATGACATTTCTAACAGAAACAAAACCCTATAAAGACATATTTAAATGACTAAAGATATTCTAGTATTCTCAGGTAGCTCAGGAGAATGGAATGTTAAATTTTCCTTCCAGTTTTAAATTAAATCTAGCTATAGTTAATAAAATTGTAACTTCCCTTCACCTTCCATCTGTGCTCCAGTTAGGTTCACTGGCTGTTACTGCAGTGTAGATTTTTCTCTATAAGGCTTGCACTGTGGAAAGATAGGTCAAACTTCACTAAATTCAAGGGAAAAAACAAACCAGAAGACCTAGCAGAAAATTTTATTACTTTTCCATTTCACCAAGAATTTCATCAAACTTTTTTCATAAGGTGTTATTTTTTGTAGTAGACAAGGAAAAGGAAAGTCATGCATTGGATAGTATTGATTTTTAATTTAGAAAAATGTAAATTTATCTCGTTCATTATTCAGCATGTATTTTTACAAATTTTATTACATCTTTCATAGCTTTTTTATTTTTTTTATTGATGCCATACCTTCTCAATACCGAATTGCTTGCTTGAGATATACATATATATAAATAGATAGATGGATATGGAGATATCTATCTATATCTATATATATATCCTTGCAGACTGTAATCCTGACCATGATATAAGTGCCAAAACCAGTAAACTATATTAAAGAAAAAAAGCTTAAAAAAAAAGACTTAAAAAAAAAAAACCAAAAAGAAAAAGCAATTCCTTGCTCTTAAATCTGCATAATGTTGTGGCTGGTGTGCTGCACCTTTTGGCTTCTGTCTCACTCTTCTCACTTGTCTGGAAAACATTAAAAAGAAATCTAGATGAGCATGGATGTTTAATTTCCCCATGCTAAGTTTCAGACTTCTTCACAAAGAGGTTCAGCTGCTGAGAGTAAGAAGGAAATATTAGATTTTTGATTGTCTGTTCCAAACACCAGAGGCCCAGGACTCCACTAAAGTAACCTTTTGAACCTTCCTCACACAAAAAGTGTTCAAGCTCTCCCTTGTGGCTGAAATGCACTTTCCGCTATGCTAAAAGTTTATTTTCAGGGATTTAATAGAGCAGGTGCCAGACATGGGCTTGTTTTACAGATCTGTTTTATTTCAAATTAATTTGTCCAGTTGTGGTTGAATATCTCTTCCTTTACACGAGCTGGTGGAACTTTCTGCATACTTGCATCAGCTGTTTGATGATTTGTGCTTTTGACTCCAAAACTGAAGTACCATGAGAAAGGGCAGAGTACCTAGCAACAGTGTAACCTGTAGGCTCTTATCCTTAGTAGTCACTGTTTTCTTTATAAATTTCTTAACATTTTCAGCTTTCTGGTTCCCAGGTTTTATACAAAGAATTCTCACACTTTTTTTCTTGATTCCAATTCCCCTCAAAACAGTTAAAACATATTTAAATTATAATTTTCTGTTCCAGAGATGGAGATCCAGAAACCAATTATCAGATTCTCACATGGAATAATATATAGGACACATTTTAATATAGTTCTACATGGTTTCCCAACATTTTCAAAATAAGTAAACTAATTACTTTTACAATTTTTTTTCTTTCTTTAAGGACTACTAGAATATGAAATCTCAAAATCAAGCATAAAAATTAACCCTGAAAACTTTCAATCACAGAAATATTTCTTTGTTGCTAAATTTGTGTCATTAGTCAACAAAAATTGATGAGGATTTTTCAGTGTTGGCTTTTCAAACTAAAAGGCCATGACTAAATCTGTGAGCAAAAAGTCAGAGGCTCCTTAATGTCCTGTGAAATTGTGGAATTCCATTCTACAACCAGTTCAAATTAAAAAATCTCTAAATATGTGAGTTATAATATTATATATTATACATTTTAATTTAAAATTTTATATATAATCTTTAAATCAACTCATCTTTGTAAGTACTTTTATATTACTTCTCTGTTATTGTTCCTTTTTTCACTTCAAGGGAAAAAACACTTCTGACTGCAGAACTTGGTAAAAAATATACATCTTGAAGCCTGTGTAATCTCTCAACATATTTGATACTCTTAGCCAACACCAGTCGTATGTCTCGTGAATTTAATATATTTAATTTGTATCACTAAAGAGTAGCGCTGCTTGTTTTTTTGAGAGTAGGAGTGGACCTTGAAGCTGTGCATACAGTCCATGCCGAGGTCTGGAATCAGAAAACCTCACATCTTTCTCATCAGGAAACTGCTTCTGGTTGTAAATGGTGTTTGATTCTTGGTAATAGGCACTGTTAATATTTTAGTATGTAATACACGTAGATTCCTGTATTTAAAGACACTTTGTACTTAGAGAAGTATTTTAATTTTGTTTTCACCACTGTTGTGCGAGTTTTTCCACCTTCCAACAGCACAGTTGCTGAGTTGCACAGTTGCTTGTGGCCCATCAATTCCACTTCCTTTGTGTCCATTATCAGTGATACTTTCTTCTCCCCCAGCTTTGTTAACCTCTCCCCGGGTCCGAGATAACACCTTGACAACAGAACCACCTTCATCTTATCTCAAGTTCCCACTGCAGTGGCTTAACTTTCAGTCCAAGTTTCAGGTCATATTTGGGGTGGGGGGCACTTCAGTGGTCGGTGGTGGTGGCAGCCAGCTCTTGCCTCTGCCAGGCCTGGAGTCAGGGGCATCCTGTCTCTGTGTTCTGTGCTTATCTCTTGGCAAAGCCTTTCTGTGCCCTTAGCAGTGTTTGAGACAGGCAACTGTGCTCTCTAAAGTCCTTACAGTAGGCTGGGATAAACATGCATAGGTTGTACAAATCAAACTGCTTAAGAGCAGAATTCTGAAATGCCTAAATGAACTGCTATTGTAAGTATGTTCTTTTACCTTAATTAAAAATTTACAAAGCCTTTGTGAGCTATTCAGGCTGTTGGTAATAGGTATACAGGGGCATTTGTGTGAAATGAGGAAGTTTGCTGTATGCAAGCTTCATAAACAATATGAAGCACGTATTCAGATGGCTTCCTCTGTTCACACAGTTAATAGAGTTTGCCCCTCATGGAAGAGGGCTTCGGGTGCCTGACAAGGATCTAGGAGACTGTTGTAAAATTGTGGTGCAAATATGGAAAATGAGATTTCTTATGAACTGAAACTGTATCTGCTGGATCCCTAATTTCAATGGATTAACAGGCTGTCTCTTTTTCCCTGTGAAGTGCACTGTAAGGCAAGAGCATGTTTTTGGAGTGTCGAATCCTCAAATGTTACAAAGTTATTTTTGCACTCCTCATATATAACACATAAGAAGGATGGCTCTATTTTAATAGAGAGCTTCAGCCCTGAGAAATTTCTCGTGCATAACGTAATATTGAAAAAAATACCATTTTTCCTCTGATAAACTATTCTCAGCATATTGTTGCATTTTAGCTGAGTAATTGTCCGTTCTGCTATTACGAAAACTGTGATATGAGTGAAAAACATTCTACAAAAATGAATCTATATATAGTGCAAAGTATAACATGAAGCACACTGTACTCTTACTAAAAGATTTTATCAACATAATAAATAAGCTTACTTTCACTTCTAATGATTTTCAGTGTTTACTACTTTTGTTGTTATGGCAAAAAAGCAAAGTTTTCATTTGCTCATAGCTCCTTTATCATTAAACCTCTGAAACCTATTTAATCACTTCTTTCCCTACTAAACATTGAAGTCTGTGAAAGGTAATAGTAAATCCATGTGATGAGTGAATCTGATTTTACTGGGACAGATATCATAAGACTATATATATATATTTATTTTTTTTATGTCACATAGCTGCTTTTGCTTTCTGCTGTGGCATTTTCATTAAACTTACATTTCTTGGGTGTTAGAGCTGGTGAAGAATATAAAAGGAAGGAGAAGATGCAATATGCAGCTGTGCAGGCGGACATCGATTTGCCACTTAGAGAAGTTAGTTTGACCTTACTGTGGATTTTCACGTCCAAGAATTAAGCTTATGCATACAACTTAATAATATAAAGCTTGCTTTGAGAGCCATATTGAAGGCTTTTGATTTTCAGGACAGGGCATCAAATTCTCTCCTTTCCTAGCGTTTGCAGGAAAAAAAGGTAAATAAGGTGTATTTTTCTCTGTTCCTGCTAACTAGAGTTGTCTGCTTAGGGGTTGACCTTACAGTGAGAAACAGGACACAAAGGGAGGGCACCACACATGCACTGCATATTTGAGGTCTCTTAGTCCTGCTAAGAAATTAGAAGTGTATCCTTACAGCCACTGAGCAGTGCATGGTACTCAATAACATCTTAAAATGAGTAACATAGCTGTACCCTGGGGGAAAAAAAATAAATTCTGTACCTGAGGCCTATATGCCCTTTCCACAGTGCACACTTTACTGAGCGTTTTGTCTTTTTTCATACGATACTGTTGGGTAGCTCAAGACCAGATAAGATTCCCCCTTATCTTTCTTTCCCTAAGGCGAAACAAACCCAGTTCTGTCAGCCTGTCTTTGTACACCGTGCTCCAGCCACATAATCATCCTGGTGGTTCGCTGCTGGACTTGCAGAAGGAAAACAAAACTCCCAGTAGAAAGCAGAAAAATAGAAAATCTTTCTGTAGGTAACACAATAAGAAACCTTTACCATTGTATGTTGGGGCAAATAGATGTACCAGTTGAATGCCTCAATGTGTTTTCTATAAAATCTCAGAAATCTGGATAGGTGTGAATTACAAATATCTCAGTAAAATCTCAGAAAAAATTGACTAAATAGTACATTTTAATATTCTTCATAATTAAGCAATTTTTATGTAGAGTTATTTCTTTCAAATTTCAGATTGGAATGGACTATTTAAATAAAGTCCATACTAAGGGATGCAAAGCACTTTGTCTTCCTCCTGGATAAAAGGACGTTAACATTCTCAGTTTGCCACATCATTTCAGTCTCTCTAAGAGATGTAGCAGTGAAAGGAACATAGAGTGAGCACAGCAAGAAGGGTGCATACAGTGTTATCTTCACACATAGGAGATAAAATGAGGAAAACTTGTGGTTATTCATGGTGATTCTTAAGTCACGAATCAGCAAGATGTTTGTATTTGCAGTCTTGGTTCTACTTAAGTCTAAATCAATCCATTGTGAAAAGTAGCACTACCAAGCTTTTATTAAAATGTTTTGGTACATTTACTACTTTTGTCTTTTAATTTATTTTCCTTTGTATTCTTTGCATAGATTCATCCATACAATTGTACTAGTGGGTGTCTATCCACGAACGCTCAACATATTTTAGTAAAATTTATTCAGTTTATTGAAACCAAAGAATGGGGAGGGGAGGGAAGGCAGGGATGGGTTAGATTCCTGGATCATTGCCTAATAAAATGGCATAATGTGATCAGTTTATTGAAAGTAAAACTTAACCTGGTTGATTCCAATTAATGAATTGAGCTTAGTATTTTCCATTGGAAATGGATAAAAAAAATCCACAAACAAACAAGTTTCTATACAAGTGGATATTGAGCTGAATGAAAAGAGATTGCAGTTAGATAGTTCATCTACAAGTTTGTAAAGTTAATAATCTGCCTTTTTATTTGTACACTTTTTATCCAATGTTAATAAGCATGTAATAGCTAAAAGCAGCATTCCAAGCTGGTGTAGTTCATATTTAGTAGTAACTTAGAAAGTGATTACTATCAGAAATATTATTTCTTCTTAGATACCCACAGGAATCTAATGAATAGAAGTATCTCAGAGGGGACAGTTTAGGTCTCTTTATTGATTTTCACCTTTATCAACATTCTAATGCTTACAAGCTGAAGTAAGTCTCACACACCTCAAAGAGACTGCTCTCCACCTTCAAAGGGTGATTATTTCTTGCTTGAGCCTTCTATTTTTATATTATCAATCTTTTTATCTGAATGAAGATCAGCATGTGGGCTTGGCTCAAATAATTTAAAATAAAGCTACTGTTAATATTAACAAAAGAATCTGACGTGATTACCTTTAAGCTAACTTGAAACTTACTTTTTATATTAACTGAAATCCTAGCAGAATTGTAAGTGTTTGTATAAACACTGATTTCTTTCCAACTGCATTTGACTATTCATACTGAGCCTTTGATTTGAGACAGTAGTTTAGATTTAGAACCACTGGAAAAGGTCTAAGATGTTTAAAAGATTTGATTTATGGATAAATAATCATCACCCGTCACCCACACTAGTTGTCTTATATCAAATTAATACAAAAGTAGGTTGTGCTAATTTTAAAACATTGATGATCTGAAAAGTTCTTTTTCAATAATCAGGATTGGCCTCCAGTCTGGTCAAGAAAGATGCATGTTTTTCTTCAGATGGTTATAGTACATTACCTCATAATTCAAGAGGAATTGATGAATACTAATCTTTACATGAATAAATAGTATTTAGTAATGTAAATATGAACACTGGCAGGTTAATTGTCATTGTTTCACCCCAGTCAGCAGCCAAGCCCCAGGAAGCTGCTTGCTCACTCCCTCACCAGTGGGGTCAGGGAGAGAATTGAAAGGGTAAAACCCAGGGAACTCGTGGGTTGATATAAAGGCAGTTTAACAGGGAAAGCAAAAGCTGTGTGTGCAAAGCGAAACAAGGGATGAATTCACTGCTTCCCATGAGCAGACATGTGTTCAGCAATCTCCAGGAGAAAAGGGCACCACAACATTTGTGTGAGAAGCCAAATGCCATCACTCCATGTCTCTCCAGTTTACACACTGATTGCGATGTCATATGGTCTGGAACATCCCTTTGGTCAGTTGGGGTCACCTGTCCCAACATTCCATGCACTCCCTGTCTTCTCACCAGAGTGGCAGTACAAAAAAAGCCTTGACTCTATGTAAGCCCTGCTCAGCAGCAGCAAAAACATCTCCACANTCTCTACTTTTGCTTCATTATGATTCTTAGTTTTTCACAGTAGAATGATAGAATCATTTGTGTCAGAAGTGATATTTGCTTTGCCATGGGCAGGGAAACCTGTTTGACCAGGTTGCTCAAAGCCCCGTCCAACTTGGCCTTGGACACTTCCAGGGATGGGACATGCACAAGTTCTCTGGGCAACCTGCTTCAGTTCCTCACCACCCTCACAATAAAGAATTTCTTCTTGATATCTAATCTAAACCTACTCACAGTTTAATGCCATTACCCTTTTTTTCCAGTCACTATATGTCATTTTAAATAGTCTCCATCTTTCTTGTAGCCTCCTTTTATGTACTGGAAGATTGCAGTTAGGTCACCCCAAAACTTTATTTTCTCCAGACTAAACTATCTCAATTTTCTTAGCTTTTCTTCACAGGAGAGGTGCTCTTTCTCTCTAATCGTCTTATTGTGGTCACCCTCCTTCAGACTCACTCCAACACATCGATATCCCTCCTCTGTCAAGGAACCCAGAGCAGGGTGCATTTTTTTCCATCCATAGAAAAGCTATTTTTAACAGTTCATTCCCATCAAGAGGTAGATGTCAGCCTTTGAAAGACATAGCATATCATGTAGGAGGTTATATAGAAGAATGAGTTTGGGGAGTTACTGCTTAGGAGATTTTGTCAGAAGGAGCTAGAGATGCATGTTTAAGACAGACTAGGTTACAAATGTTTTAAGGTAAACATCAAGTTAGCAGTCAAACTGCTGTCAATGTTGCCTTGATTAAATAAGTTGAATATGTATTAGTGACGTATGGCTGTGTATAAATGTCTGTAGAATAATGCCTGGAATAAGGTTCCATTTTTGTCAGCCATGCTGAACTCACAGTCACTAGAGAAAAAATGCATTTCCTCTCCTTGCTTGGGTGTGGTAAGAAAACTATTTTAAGTTCTATATTTTCCTTTAGAGGTTGAATTGCATGAAGCAAGTAAATTCCATTATCTACAAAAGTCTTAGTAAATATATTTTTTTCCTAATAGAAAAGGGTTTAAGTTCTTTTGATTCAATTTACATAATAACATTGAGACCTTTCAATAAGAAATTTGGGAAAAACAGAAATAAGAAATAACTCCATGCCTGCAAGTATGTAGAACATTCATATGCCAACGAATGCTAAATCAGAAGTTAGTTAAAAAAAACAAACAAAAACAACTAAGCCAACCAAAACCCTATTGGTAGCAAGGAAATGTTCATAAGCTGAAAACAACATCCTGACCTCTGCCTTTGGGTGTAGCAGAAGTAAATATAGAACTAAGCCGAAGACTACTTTGTGCTTGAATGCTTATTCTCTGGAATATATTGTATATTTAGATTGTGATTTAGGTAATATCTTTCCCAGCTTGGTTTATTTATTACTAAAGCTGATATATCTTCTTTTGCATCTTAGAAATAGTTGAAAAATGTTATTCCTGAAAACCATAGAATAAAGTAAAAAAAAAGGAGTGATCCGTTTGATTGGAGGAAATTGAAATAAGATTGTAAAAGACAGAAAAACTGGAGCTTTGTATATGATTTACTCATCCTTGTTAATGAGGCTTAGAAATGATCTCATTTTATAGTCTAGCGAGACAGCTGAGCAATATCCAGAATTTCTGATATAAATATAGGAGCAAAAATATATTTGCTTTAAAGCAAGCCTGCTGGATGGGAATAGCCATTACAGTCAACAATGAGGCAATGAATCTGTGCCTAAAGCAGCATAGTAAGGCTTTTCATAACTTTTTGCATGCATAGTAAAGAGTAAATTTGCAGGAACATCCACAGAGATTTAAATTAATTTCAGAAAGAAAATTATTACATTAATTTGTTTTCTACAAATATAATTTTGAATTAGTTATTCAGTATGGGTTTTCCCAGTTGTCTTTAATAAAATGATAGAGATGGGCTTATGGGGAGAATCTTAATTGTTCAGCTTTCCATTTCTGTTTGACTCATTTTCAAACTTAGTTATTAGGGGGAAATAGCTGAAGTAAATGAGTGTTTGTGAACTCTAGTGCCTGATTCTAAGCTTTTGCTTGGGCTTATTCAAAGGGTGGGTAGATGTTTAAGAACACAGAACATTTTATTTTCATTCAAAGAAGTGTCCTCCATGGAGCTGTGCTTTGAGAAGAATTTCACTGTGCGTAAGGTTGCAAAGTCACGGTTTAATGTAAAGTTTGTAATTCTTTTGACCTTACGAGCGTAGTGTGTTAATTTAAAACAGCATGTTGCTGCTTCTCTTCCTAAGACTCACTTAGGAGTAACAGTGCTTAATATATTTCTGCAGTATATCTCTATTACAGTGTTTAAAATATGCACAGCTCATGGTGCAGGAAAGAGTAAATGAAAAATGGTCAGTTGTCAAACATAAAGGAAAAATCAGGATAATTTTAAAAAGATTATTTTTCATTAATAATTTTCATCTGAAGGACATAATTATACAGACCACTGATAGCATAATTTCTTGTTCCTTCAACAGGTTAAAAGTTGTTAATTCATCTTCTTTTTGAGGAAACTGTGCTTCTGTAAAGGTTAAATTGGTACAGTTGGACATAGACAGGAAAAATGAACGCAGAACATTATGGTATCAATACAATATAACAGTATTCCTGTGACAAAAAAGGGTCATATGGACCTCTCGCTTTTATGTCTGTGAATTGATATTTGTAGGCATAGAAAGAAAATGTAATTATTATGTTATTCATATATAATATGAATTGTATAATTATTCTTCCTAATGCTTCTGATTCATCCTAAAAGAAGTTACAGATAGAAGTTTATTCCAACCTGGTAAATAAGAGGATTAACTAGACAGATTATAACAAAAGTTAGAAATGCAGTAACTTATGAATACTCTTTTATGCTTCTGTTCAGAAGAGCACTGCATGCTTTCAGCTAAGCTTAAGGACTTTTGTACAAAGAATATATATTTTTGCACTGTTCCTGAGACAGACTCGAGCAGGAAATATTTCTGGGATTTGAAACATGCTTCTCTCCTTTCATTCCCACTAAAGAAAGAAATAAGGAAAAGAAGTCTTGTGCTTTGCAATGAGTCCTTTCAAATGCATGAAAGAGAGAGAGTGCTAAGCATGGCACCTCTGTTAACGTCTCAACAACCCAATAGCAGATTCATTCACTTGGAATGTAATCTGGGTTTGTGCGGAGTTGCACATCGTTTTTGTTGTTAATCTTGGTCAACACCAAGAAAAAAAACCCATAAAACATATTTACTGGATTTAGATTACTCTTATCCATATCATAGAGTCCACATTCCCACTCTTAATTAGGCTGAAAGATTTTCATCAAGTTTCCTTGAGATTCAGCTCAGGATATCAATTTTTAGGTGGGATTAGTTTTTTTTAGCAGTGTGGTACACAAGACCTGTATTTTCTAGTTTCAGAGGCTTGCTAGACAGGTTTTGGTGTGTGTGGGCTCTGAAAAATGGCTCTGTCTCTGTGACTGCTGGGGAGCCAGTTGTTGTAGGTAGTTTGGGGTTCAGCTGCAGTGGCAGCTGTGGGTTCAGCCTAGGCAGGAGGCTGTGAACTGCTGACCCCTGGCACAGCAAGGGCCTGTTGTGACAGGTATAAAATCCAGGGCTTCCTTTGTTCAGGGCTCCACCTCTGAGGCACCAGCTCGAGCTGTCATTTTGTTATTTAGTGATTGCACCAAGATGAAATAGCTTTAAGGGTCTGGATGTCTGAGGCTCTGGTATGAGACACCTGGGGTTGAGCTGGTAAGGAAACTACAGGTGTCAGGGTGCAGCTGTGAAGGGTCCTTGGCTGGGTGCTGTGAGTGTGACTGCCAGAGTGCATCTGGGATGGCTGTGAAAACCCACATCCCAACACAGTATTTGCATATATTTCATGCCCTGAAGTAAATTAGCCAACTTTGTGCCTCTGATTGGTGGCACAATAGTGGGAAGGTATATTTAGTGTTTCAAGGAAAGGTGTAATAGTTCCAGCCTGTCTATAGTTGGGACTGATAAATCTTAATTCTTGCATTTAGGGCAGATTTGCAGATGAAGGTCTTTATACAGATAGGAAATAAAGCTTCAAAAGAAAAGGGAATAAACCCGTTATCATGCTAAAGGTTACAGTTACTCTAATTATAGTTCGTATTCAATAGGAACACCTTGTTCAATGATATTTAATTCAAATCAGGATTACATATTGAGAGAATTCATTAGAAGTTTTTAAGTAAGCAGAATAAATGTTACTCAAATTGTATTTCATGAATCTGCTCAGGTAGTTAAATTAGATCTGTAAATTATTATGAAAATTCCACAAGGGATACACAATTAGGTAAATAAGCTGTTCAAGGCCAGGAGCTATTGAGCATTTATTGTACAGTGCTTTCTTTTATAATGCTTATGGAAAACAGGTGAATGGCAAGAAAAGAAAAGTAGCACCTATGCAAAGTTTAAAAGAAAGTTATCAGAGATGATGGATAGAATAACAATAAGAAATAATATCTCTCTCATAATTAGTTTTCCAGTCTTTGCCTACACATCATCACTATACCACTGAAGTAATTAAATGTAGGACAAATGATTACTTAATGTAAGTGTATTTTATAAAGCGTGTCATTTCCTGACCTTTTGAGTTTGCCCATTCATAATCTGGTTTTCTTTTCCTGAAGTGTACACTGGCCTTTCTGAATCAACAGCACTATATAAACGTAATCATTATAGTAGTTTAATTGGGAGCTTTGCTATCTGCAACTGTACACCATTTTTGGAAGGCTCTTTTCATTTTTGCATAATTCATGTGATATTTAGGCATGCCAAAGATATGTTTACAATGGTTGAAGCATGATGCCTGTATTATATTTGTTTTGTCAGAGTTGTAGTGGGCATTATGAGACTTGCTGTTTTCTCATGCTTTTTCCAATAGGCTTTCCACTGAACATCAATCTGTAAATTTTCTGGGCTGTTGTAGCATGAGTACCATAACCAAGCTACCCTTGTGGTAGTTAATGCATGCAGCACAGGATACAGCACAGGGTGCTACAAGGTCCATCTGTGTTTCAATACTGAGCATCCTTGCTAGGACAGTAGGCTGTACTGCTGCTGCTTTTGTTCCAGTCTTTGCTATGAAGAGAATCAAAAAGAGGCTGAATTTTATGCCTGCCTACCTGCCTGGAGTCATACCTTCTCTACATCATCATAGAGATGTACCTTGAGGAATTTTCCCTGATTTCTGTTCTCACCTTTCCATCAGTGCTTATCAATGCCATAACACATTGTTAGGGCTCAAGTACTTTAAGTAATTACATCAGTCATAGCATTCATGGTTCTAGTTATTTTTCAAGCACATAACAGCTGAAAATATATTAAATGTGAAGCTGAAAGGTCTAGATGTTAATTTTGCATCCTGTAAATTTATTTTTTCAATTCTTTTTAGTGAGATGCATTTATTTTTCCAATTGCTATTATCACCTAATAGACTATGTGGGCAGACTTACAAGCAAAATGAACAGAGGTTGTAGTGTAAATTCTCTTCCTGGAGATTAGTCATTATTAACAGATTATCAGCAAAATGCATCTGAAGACTTTCCTCGGGCCAGACTGTACCTACACTTCTCTAGTAGGAAAGGTTGTTCTAATCTTAAAATCCTGTCTTTCCCTAGGGAGCCACTCCTACTCCCTTTCATGCGATAGAGGTAACAATCCACCTGCCTCAGTGAATCAGCAGTATCCACTTAACCTCTTCTCAGCAGGATAAGCACCTGCTAACAGCATGGGGTATTGCTGGGAAAATTATGAGCCTGCTACCTTATATGTTAACAGTGATTAATATTTGGTATTACTGTTTCAATATGTAGGAGGCATTACCACTATTGAGAAACTAACTTAACCCCAGCTGCTGTTCCTACAGAGATCCCTCTCACTTAGAAGATGCAGTTATGGATTGCTTCTACCAAGAAAGAAAAGAGAAGCATCTTTCAGGGCTTAGACAACAGAGAGATGGGTAAAATTCTGTGTGTTATAAAACAAAGAAACAAACAAAAACCAAAAAAAACCCCGCCAAAAAGAAAACAGGATTTAAATTTACATACTTTGTGAAGTATCAAAAGTTAGGGACTTCTTGTTGTCTGAAGTGTTAGGGAAAGAGGCATTAATACTACCTTTCCAGAGACTAAAGTTTTGTGATACTCTGTGGAAATACTTATTTTTGTTTCAGGAGTACAAGCACACTGAGATAACAACAACACAATAGTGTTCTCTGTTTTCATCATAACACGTGTTTCCTAAATAAACATAAAACATTGCTGTTTCCTTATGTTTTATGTAAATGCATCCTGTACAGTCTTGGGCATTATTTTATAAATTGGTTGCATATTGCAACCCAGATCAACCCAGTTTTAGGAGCAATTACTTTGACTGAAAAGTTTGTAAACTATAGGTAGCAACCAGAAGCCATAGAAATATATCAAAGATTTGGTTTTTACTCTATCCTTTTGGATAACACTGTGAACTTTTCTATTGGAATTTTAATATCTGCAAATATCAAAACTTAAAGGAAGACTGCAAAAGTGGAATTTTATCTCCCCTTATTGCATTTACAAAAAGATAGAATTACAGTTAATCAAATGTCAAAATTATTTTGTTTATTTGACATAGGCACCTCAAGAAGACTTTACTGCAAATAAAAAGAATATGTTAGTAAAGTTTTACACTTTAATTGTCCTAGCGAGAGACCGTGGATATTATTCTAAATCTTTATCTAATACAAGTAAGTTCAACTCCATTTTTATCCTCCCTTTTTTATTTGTGTCTTTAATTTCCACAGTGCTAGGCAGTCCATAGCACCACTTTTCATCCTTCCCATGAGTCTTCTCTAACTTTGTATTTTGGTAACATAATAAATAGTAAGGTAATCTTATTATTATCTTGATTATTCTGTAAGCACTGCAAATTGAGTCATGAGAGAGTATCTATCTATTTAAAATTATACAAAAATCTTCAGTTGGATTCCTCCATTTTTGTTACAAGCAAAAGCCATACATTCTTATTAAGCGGCTAGATAATTTTTAAATATTATTACATTTTTAGAAGGTCAACATGCACCAGCTTTGAGATGTGGCAGAATGATTTTGTTTTCCCCATGAATTTCAGATTTGGTTGGCTACCAGAGGCAGAATGATACCAACATATGGACATTTCCTGGCACTTCTGACATGGATATTTTGTTTGATTGTCAGCCTAGAAGTATGCCTCTCCTTTTAATGGGTTTTGTGTGACTGAGGGGTTGCAATGTGAAGAAAAAGCACCAAATGTATTATGGTTTTAATAAATGACACTGTCACTACCATTTTTAATCATTATAGGAGCTGAGGGCAAAGCTGTATTTACAATGCCCATTGACCTGACCAGGTTAGGTGGTGGATGCTGTGCTGATTTCATCTTAGTTGAAATTCTCTGGCTCCTTCATCTTAACACAAAGTGATGTGTTAAGCCTATGCTTCTGGAAAGTGTCCACATGTTGGAAGGGGTTTCTCACTCTCTTTTTTGTAGTGTACAAAGTGAAAGAACTAACAATCTACTGACAATATACACATGGATGATTTTTTAGTTGATTAATTTCTGGCAAACACTGAAGCTTCTAAATCTATATAAGATGTAAGACCTAGATTATATATAAGTATTTATTTAAAAGGACAAATAACATTGCAAGATGTAATGCAATTTTCACACTTTGATATCTTGCAGAAAATACTATAGTTCTTTATTGCAATTTGTAAACTAGCAAAAAAACCAAAGCAATCCCACCCCACAACCTCTGCTAGTTTTAAGGTAAAGTGTGTTTTCCTGTACTATTAACTTCAGTACGTGGCAAAGGAATATATTTTGTCAGGATGGTTACACAAAGAAAATTTTATTTGTTTGTAGATCGTAATTTCAACATGTGCTTTTAAATTGCTTGATGGGCTGATTTCTAATAAAACCCACTGTCTAGCTAGGAGTAGATTATGAAGAGAGGGAAATGTGTACTTTTGGATACTTTATGATTAATTAAATATATATTATAAGCAAGAAAGGGGACAGTTGGCCTTTAGCTTGTTATGAATTGTCTTTGATTTATTTGTGTAAATAGTATTTGCTATTTTTCTGTTTCCCAAATGAATTTTTCTCAAAGCTATCCTTCATTTGTAGCTGTATTGAAAATACATAAAAAACCAAAGACATATTTTTTTGCATTAAAAATTATTAGAAATTAAACTGCTGTGGTAAAAGATCATTGGTCAGAATCTATCATTATTCTGCTACCATTTTAGTTTATAGACATTTGAATTGTATTATACACCGTTAGCCTAGAGGTGGCAGTGATGTGGACCAAGTTTTAAAATTATCATATTTTAAATTATTCTATTCTTCTCTACCAACATTTCTGAAAAACAGAAGTAGAATTAAGGAAAAATGGTCATTTTTAGCTGAAAAAAGCTTATCTTACACTATTTTTTCCTAATAAATAAAAGTAAATTAATATTGTCAAGCATTAAGGCTTTGCCAGCCCTTTGTTTCAGAAGGTTTTTTCACAAAGGGAAAAAGTTGACTTTGAGAAGAAATCCCAACACCCTTAAAGTTTCCTTCCAAGCTGTACTTACTGATGAGTACCAGTAAAATTCTCTGTTTCTCTTCTTTTCCTTGCTTTTTTGGGTGTAATTTCCTGGGACCTTCTGTGATTCTGCTAAAAACATTTAAATAAGTTCTTTTACATAAAGCTTACTATAAAGGGTTAAGGTATTGTCTCTTCAGGTATTTATTTTTCCTGAGAATAAACTTGAGACACATAAATGCAGATCTTAGTGGCTCCCTATGTAAAACAGGTGTTCAGCACTGTGTAATTTCCCTTGGTGATGCACAATATTACTACAATAAATATGGAATATATACATACACATAAGCACTATTTGCTGGTACACTACTAATTAATTTCTTATGTATGGATGGAGCACTCTTGAAAAATGCTCTAGGAATTGTATTTTGTCACTTTTTTCATCCTATTGTATCTAAATACTTTGCATACTTGTCCATCATGTGGAGTGTGTATTCCTCTAGCAGAAGTGTCTGGCAGTTGCAAACTTTAATATCGGTAGCTTCTAGCCAAGAACAATGAAATTCAATTATTATTCATAATAAGATGGGCTATCTTAAAAAGACAACACTTTTTTTTCTAATAGGAATTTTAATTTTAAAGTTGCTGCTTGGTGATGTATATATAATGTATCTCATTAACAAAACCCAGGTACATAATTTTATAAAACACGTGATTCTGTTCAGTTTGCCTATGGCACCATATTCTGAATGTACATGGAGTTCATTCTGATGTTCACATTGGGACAGTTTAATTTAACTCTGACTAGAATAATTAACTGGCTAGAAAAAGTATCTCCTCTTTAAATCCGTGGTAGATTTTGAAAAGATTCCTATGAGTGCATGTTGTTTGCACACACAATGCAAGCAGTTTTTGGTTCACATCAGCACTTGTATCTTAGCTTCTTTTATTTATTTTTAGGTAGTCTGGGAAGAAGTTTTCCTCATCTTATTGTTGCCCGAGTGCTTTAATTTCTTATTAGTGTTCTAAGGTTGCAAAATATATTAAGTCTTCTACAATGAAATGTAGAATGCTGCACCTTAGAACCTGGCTACTGCTGTTTTTTGCTCATCTGTCTAAATCCTGACATTAGGGCACTCGTTGTGAGACTGTGAAGATGTCAGTTTGTATCAGCTGTACCATTTTTGAAAAATCATAATTCATTTTCAGTTAGAAAATACTTGTTTATAATAAGGTGATTCTTCAAAGTTAGAATGGATAGCAGCTGTACTGGAAAAATATTGTCTTATTCAGTTTGCTGAATCAGTACTTGTGCATGAAAAGGCTTCATCCTCCTAAGGAAAGTGAAATGTGTAAGGCAGCCACTAAGAACTAAGGTGTTCCTTCTGTAAGATACAGAGTAGTTTATATAAGGAGAGAAAAATATAAAATAGTGTCACTGTTAATGTGGTTGACTTCTCCTGACTTTCTCCTCTTGCCCTTTTTTAGCCTCGCCAGAATAGCATATAACATCACATATACACGTGTTTTTACAACACGATTTCAAAGCACTGTTTTCTGATCATAAGACTTGTAAGAATAATATAGTTTCTTTACTACTTCTAGCAAAGAATTCCTGTTATACATGACATGGAGATTGGAGTGAAATTACTGCCATTTAACAATTTGCTAGCCATCAGGATGAGGAAACTCGATGCCAGCAAAGTCTGGTCAGACAGCCCTGAACAAAGTGTGAAGACAGGGGAATTGGACACAACTACATGTAGAACTACATTCTTCTTCTTGTAGAAGATGAGAATACTGGGATCTTTCTCAGATACATAAGGATAATCAAAGACTGAAAAAGGTCTAATATTGTCTTTAATAACATAATTTACTTGGAGTGACATTCCCAGATGGTTAAACTTGCAAGCTCATTCAAATGTGAGCAGGAGGATATGAGCTTCATGAGGACATTATAGCAATAAAACTTCCTTAATGTCTAACACAGTGGGCTAAATGATTTTTTAGCATGATGGGAATATACATCTAATTGTTACTTTGGGAAAATTTGTTTTGGACCAAGAAAAAAAGAAAATGAACAAGCCTATTAAAATGTCTGCAACAGTAAGCATGTAAAGGCATTTTATAACTCTTTGATTTGAAATTAAAAATTTAAAGAGAATAATGTACTGAAACTCTAATGCAACCAAAGTTCATTTTTCTTCTTTTTTTTTCTTTA